>CM042030.1:44237349-44627349 GCA_023525975.1 Smallanthus sonchifolius | reverse complement strand
GACCAAGATTTCTAAGAGTTGCATAACATTAAGAACACCCAAGACCTGAGTATAGAAATTCCAACTGTTGCCCAACAACTTGAGTTGACTATTTGTGTATGTGAATACTCTAGCGTATCATTAGCTGTATGAACACTAAATGCAATTACGTGTCATACGTAACAAACACCTAATACGTACAACAATGTGGAGACAATAAACACCTACAACATGACCCAACAGAGTATCACTGTTTGGATTACGATTCAAGGATGACGGGTACTCAGCACACTGTAACCCTAGAAGATCGAGTTACGAGTTAAACTTGGGCGAGGACGGTAGTAATCGCCAGTTACCGATCTTGGTATCACAACAGGCTGAACCCATACCTGAACTTGTACCAGTACCTACGCCACACCTACATCTACTCTAGTCATGGAGTCAGTTTTCGTTTCAGACATAAGTTATCCTAATTTGGTGTGGTATATATATACTCTCTTTCATGATTTGCTGGATTGGAGGACAAAAACTTTCACCATGAGATATGATAGACGGGACTACCCAAGCTGAAGGGAACCCGAGATGAACAAGGTGGACCAAACGGGAGAGAACTCCACGGGTCAGGAGACCCATAGACTCATTGGGATCATGTGGATCCACACGTACATACAAACTTGGAGCATAAGTTACTCGACACCGATTTTAGGATCTCTGCCCTAACATAGTACCTGACTTCTACCACACACATCCTGTTATTAGAAGACACTGTTGTGCCTCTCTAACATTAACTCTATCCACCAACAACCTTAGCCGCCAGACGCATGAGTATTGGCTCACATGACTAAGAGTAATCCAATAGAACATACACACTCTTACGTGAGAGTGCAACATGATGACATGATATAATGAGCATTTCAGATCCCTTTGACTGAGTGCTTGGGATAGGAGAAACATTATAGGTACCATGCAAAGTAAATGATGGGTGCACACGTAATTATAATTTGTAGTGCATGAGAACTCTAGTGAGTCTTACTGTCCGAGTTGATGTTCATGATTAAACTGTATGTCTAATCTAAATTCCCTGTCACTCAATTAATGATGGGACTTTAACAAATTCGGATTCCTCCATTAGATATTCATGTAACATTCTCGTAGTTCTGGAGAAACAAGAGAAATTCAAATTGAATCTAATCAACCTTAGTGGATCTCGAGCGAAGATTTTCGCTCATCCATTTTTACTTACTGTCTCATATCCTTTGAGATCCTGTTTGTCGTGAAAACTCCATGTTGATCCTTACAATGATTAACACTTGCAGTAACTACACAAGACTTTCAAATGGTTTGAGAATCTGATAATATGAGAGCCTAGAAGATGTACTCGGATGAAGGAGATTTTAGTCCCTTTTAAACATCTAACAAGAACTTGGTATGGGGGGCCCACAAGATCTTTGGTGGGCCGAGAACATGGATTTTCACCCAAATACACGCAAAACAAACATTTGAGATTTAATCCTCTTTTTAATGAGTTTCAAGAATCACGAATGGTCAAATTTATAAAACTGTAAAACTAAGAATAAAAAATAATAAAAAGATAAAGATAAAGGTAAAAATAAAAAAAATAAAAATATCATAAAATAAACTGACACAGCCAAAAGTTTAGCATTCAGGATATTTTCCATGTGATCATATCGTTCTACGGCTGACTAAGGAACATTTTTCAGCACATATTTACTTTGACTGGTCTAGTTAATTGCCAATATCTTGTATCCTCTTAAAACTCAAGCCTCAATGCCGTACTTAACTAGCTTACTGTGATTTATTTATCATGCTTTGGTAAAAATTTTATAAATCAGTGGGTCCCACACTCATATCTTAGAAACCTATATACTTTATCATGAAAGAAGCTTCCCTACCACATATTTTCACGGTTATACAACATAGAGTCTTAAATTCATCTGGGAATAGGTGCGAGAAGAAAAGAATATATCATCTTAAGATTGATAGATGTAGAAATCAAGAGAGAGATTTCTATTGGGCTTGTTGAGGTCTCTTTTCTTTTGGACACATTGGTCTCTTTTGATATTTAGACACATTGGCCTCTTTTCATTATTGGACTCTTGCCTCTCTCTTTTTTGGACTCATTGGCCTCTTTTGTTGATGTAAAGTTACATTCAACTTGGGTAATCTCCAGGTCTTTTCTTTCACAAAACAGAGGAGATACCGGAATGATTTCAGAATTAGCTTCATACTCTATGACACATAATGTGTGTTTCGGGAGAACTCACAGAGAACCAATTTAACCAGAAGTTTTCCAATTACATTAGTCTAAGAGATGTTACACACTAATAGCATAACTTAAGCTATTCAAATGTATAACAAGCATTCTATCTTTCTGGTTAAAGTAGAGCCTATCGACGTATCACACAGAGATCCTAGTCACTTCAATTTAAGGCCTTACATGTGTTAATCTCTGCTTAAAAAATGATGAGGTCATATCACTTCCCATATGATGCAAGATACTGAACCATAGAGTAAAATCCTTTTATGATTTTTCTGAAAATAAGAGAAAGTAAAATCTTTTTGTATTTTTCTGATATCTCCCCCTAAATTATTGCATGGGTAAAAACAAATGAATAAACGAAAAAAAATATGTACAAATTATAAAAAACTAAGAAAAAAAATTGTTTGACCATCCTCAAGTCTCAAAACCAAACACTTTTAAAGCTTCCACAAGCATATTGAATCGAGATGTATCAAATGCCTTAGTGAATAAATCAGCAATATTGTTATCAGTGTGAACTTGCTCCAGGTGAATTAATTTTCTATCAAAACAATCTCGAACAAAGTGAATTCGAATGCCAATGTGCTTGGTTTTGAGTGTTGTACTGGATTTTTAATAATTTGCATGGTAGTTTCATTATTACTAAAGATAGTAGGGTCAAGAAAATTCAAACCGTAATCCAGCAATTTATGTTGCATCCAAATGACCTGTGAGCAACAGCTTGATGCAGCAACATATTCAGCCTTAGCGGTGGATGTGGAGACGTGGTTTGCATCTTGCATTTCCATGAGATCATCCTATCTCCCAGAAACTGACATCCTCTAGTGGTAGACTTCCTGTCTAGATTACAACCACCATAATGACAATCAGTAAAAGCATACAACTCAAATTTAGAATTTCTTGGATACCATAGACCAAGTCGTGGCTTGCCCTTCAGGTATCTAAAAATCCTTTTGACAACTGTCGAATGGGACATCTTTGGATTAGCCTGGTAACGAGCACGCTGACAAACCAAGGAGATGATGTCAGGTCGGCTTGCAGTGAGATACATCGAAGAACTAATCATTGATGGTAAAAGTTTTCGATTAACAGCAACACCCTTAGGATCCGCACTTAGAACAAGCCTAGCAGGCATGGGAGTCGAAGCCGGGTTGCGTCAGTAAAATGAAATTTTGCCAAAATGTCATTCATGTACTTCCCTTGATGAATCAGAATGCCAGTTGCATCATGTTTTACCTGCAAACCTACAAAGAAAACCATCTCACCCATCGAACTCATCTCGAACTTCTTTTTTATGACACTTTCAAAATCTCTGCATAATTAATCACTTGTGGATCCAAAGATAATTTCATCTACATAGATTTGCACGAGTATCAGATCCTCTTTCACCTTCTTCAAAAATAATGTTTGATCAATGGCCCCGCAAGTGTAGCCATTAGCAAGACGATGCTCTGCTAGAGAGAAATGCAGTTTTGACATCCATCTGATAGACAGTAAATCCCATATAGGATGCATATGCCAAGAAAATTCTGACTGCCTCAAGTCTAGCAACCGGAGCAAATACCTCTTCACAATCAATTCCCTCTTGCTGATAAAATCCCTGAACGGCCAGACTAGCCTTGTTCCGGATGATAACACATGTATCATCCTTCTTGTTTCTAAAAACCCAGCGAGTTCTAATAGGTACCTTTCCTTTAGGTAGTGAAACTAACTCCCAAACTTGTGGCTTTTCAAATTAATTCACTTCTTCATGCATAGCTTCAACCCAATTAGTGTCATCCAAAGCCATCTTGATGTTTTTGGCTCTGTTTGTGAGATAGACCATGAATATAGACAGGTGTTGATAGCTCCAGACCTTCTTCTTGTCTTTACACCCTTAGTGAGTGGACCAATGATTGAGTCCACTGGATTTTATTTATTTATATGATGAGTTGGAGTCTGAGGCACCTTCAGAGTGTCTGGCCTATTTGTTATGTGGTCATTGGCATTTTCATATTCTTCCATGTTGTTGGAAACCGACTTCTCAATAACGCACTCTTCCGGAATTAGCTCCTGAAAAGATGAGTCCTTAGTATTTTTATGAACCGTTGTCCCAATAGGCGTGTCTGTAGTATTTTTTCTGACTCATCCGACAATGGTGTTTCATTTCAAACTTCAGAAATCGGCTTCTGAACAGATTGACTTTCAGTTGTTGGTGCTTTTGTATACATTCCCGGTGGATCGATACTAAGCGCAGTTGAAGTTGTCGGTACATAATCAATTATAAATTCTTCATCTTTATACCTGAAAAAATCATACTCTTTTCTTGTAATGATGTCAGTAGATACATTAAATGATTTAGACACAATATCATAGTTAAATAACCACTGTGGCTACAACCTGCATCCGTTTTGTTCAATTCTTGCCGGTCAATGTAGTATGACTCAATGATCTACTTGGTCTTCTTTGTATAGACACGATATGCAGTTTTGTTGGAAGACTATCCCACAAAATAGCATTCGTCAACCTTTTCATCGAACTTTGGTCCCGGTTTGGTGTGCAACAGTGTGCACGGGCAACCGAAAGCTCGAAAGTGCCCAATCTTGGATTTTTTCTTATAGAAGATCTCATAAGGCATCTTTTGGTGATGCTTGTTTGAAAGTACTCGATTTTGAAGATAACATGCGATGTTTACAACCTCGGCCCAAAAGAATGCGGGCAGCTTAGAATCTGAGAGCATAGTACGTGCAGCTTCAATAAGAGTATTATTTCTCCGTTCAGCCACTCCATTTTGCTGTGGAGTTCTTTCTACGCTGTACTGCCTAGAAATGCATTTCTTTACACAAAAATTATCAAGCACTACATTTATGAACTCCATTCCATTGTCACTTTGAATCACCTTAATCTTGAGGTCTGTCTGATTCTCAATTAAGATCATGAACTGTTTAAGTAACTCTGTAGTTTCACTCTTCTTAGATAAAAAGAAAACCCAAATAAAGTGTTAGTAATCAATAGTAACAGATAAATAATATAACCTTTTTCCAATGCTCATCACGTTCATTAGACCGATGAGATCCATATGAATTAGTTGCAGAATTGATTCAACTGAGTTAAACAACTTTTGTTTGTATGGCTTCTTGTGATGTTTCCCTTTTGCCAATGCTCGTCACGTTCACTAGACAAGATACACATTTTTCAAGTGAGAAAAACTCTTTAATACGTAAATCATGAACATGATTTCCCTTAGCAATTATATTCATTTTTTTTCCAAGTTAGCATGTCCTAGCGGGCGATGCCACAGTAGTGCATCATTTTCAGAAGATTTAGAAAACAAGCACGCATTTTCATGAACGGAGTGATTATTCATGTCTATTACATACGAATTATTTCTTCTAGGTGTTCTCATTGAAATCAAACTCTCAGGTACCACAAAACCTGGTTTTAAAATCAGACAGTCGTTATTTGTAAAATGTGTTGAAAACTTTTTGTCATAGATTTGAGAAACACTTAACAAACTATGGTTTAACTCTTTGACGTAATTTACGTCATCAAAATACAATGTACCATTTGTAACTGTACCTTTCTTGCTGCTTATACCTCCTACATCTCCTGCAAAGGAAACATACCCTCCTTTAAAAGATTTGATATCGTGCAACAGAGTGATGTCTCCCGTCATGTGCCTGGAAAACCCACTATGAACATACTAGAGGTTGTTGACAGTCATCCTTGGTTGTTCCTGCACGAAAAAAGGAGATAAATTAGTAATTGGTACCCAAGCCATGGTGCTCATGGAAACTCCTGAAGCATCAATATAAGACACTTCCTGCAAACAATGTTTTACATGCAATTGATACTTAAAATGTTTATATTTCACAATTGCAGGTTAAACGGTGTCCTGGGATAAACAAAGTAAAAACCACTCATAAACATCAAGAAATCAAGCATTTTGAAGAATCATTCCCGAACTTTGACCCCCAAGAAGTCAAAAAAGTCAAACAAGCAGCAAAAAGACAAAACTGGGAAGCAAAGAGGGGATGCACGAGCGTGCATTACCCCAGCTTGCTCCCCAAGGCTCCTAGTACACTACCCTTTGATTCCCGAGGTGTTTGCACGCCCGTGCAAACCAATGCACAACCGTGCATTGCTCATTTGAGGCCTATAAATAGATGGCTTGGGTTCTTCATTCTACACACTTTACCACACCTGAAGATAGATAGAATTACTCCGTTTGAGTAGTCTTAGAGTAGTATTAGAGAGTAGAGAGGCTCTTCCTCTTTGTTCGCAATAGAGGAGCCTACGAAACTCAGCATTATGCTAGTTCATATGGCAATTCATGGCTAAACCCTTTGTATTGCTTGGGTGAAGATGAAGTTTGGTGTATAATAATGTTTAACTTATTAATCTATTTTCATGATGGATTTTTATTATTAGTTGATTTTGTCTTTACACTTGTGAGTGTTTTTTATTTTAAAGTGTAAGACAGTAAAACATTTTTAATCAAACTTATACATCTTTATACAAGTTGATTTTGAAAAGCCAAGGCTTGGTTATTATTAATAAGATTGTACGTATTTATACGAACTTGTTATAAAACAAAGAATTGGTGAATTCACGTTGGGAACGGAACGTCTTTATACATGGTCCCGTTGTTACACCGCCTCCCGGTGAACAAAGTCTAATCACTCTTTTAAATAATAATAAAGGTATTTAAGTTTGATGTCTTAAACCAACTCGGCGATAGGATCAGAGAGTTGAGGGTAACGATGTCCCTAGCTGGGAGTCCTACCATTTTATTCTAAAGAACATAATTCGTGAACCAAATGTTGTGTGAATGAGGTTCTAGCGGTGTACCGTTCACACAGTTGTGTTAGCCATACCACCGAGTTAGTTAACATAACATTATCATATACCAAGCGGATTCAAAGCCCAAAGCAATACTTATTATGATCTGATTATTCTCGAGCTATTTACTTTCCTGTTATTTACTATTCTGCTAGTTACATTTCTGTTACACACTTCACGCACATTTTTACTTTTCTGTTATTTACTTTACCGTCATTTACTTTTCTACTTCACAAGCACACAAAAACCACTCACTAATTAAACCGACTAAATGATAACAAATGTTGAGCATTGGAACTCGACCGTGTCCATTGGTTCGATACTTGGTTCTTACCTAAACTATATTACGCTATGATAGGTACACTTGCTGTAACACCTGCCATACAAATGTCCAAGAAATGCCAAGGTTAGAACCTTAAAGGACCTGTGTATCTAAAATACCAAAGTCCAGGGTTAAAATAAAAAATATGATTTCAGGCAGATAGCGGACCGCTATCATACCCCATAACGGTCCGAAGTGGGTAGAGGGTTGGATAGCGGACCGACATCGATTGGATAACGGTCCGACTACCGCCTTCAGCTGAAATTTGTGGTACTGACACGTGTCCTATGACTCAGCCCTGGGTTTTAACATATCTCATGATATCGGACCGATATGCATCTTATGTCACCAAGATGGTCTATAAAAACTAACAAATAAAACCTAATCTGGACTCCTAAATAACAAATTGAAAACCTATGAACTAGACCGCACTGACAGGCAAGTGTACCTATCGAGTGTAGCACAGCTTAATGGTAAACCGGAATATCGAACCCTAGAGACACTACCATAGCTAAACTAGACTCTGACTAAAGATGATTTGGTTGGGGGGTTTACTAAACTACTGATTAAACTAATAATACAGAAAACTAAGAATGATTCTAACTATCAAGACAAAGTACTAAGGAAGATATCAGAGATGGAAGAATACCACCTAGGTCAGAATCCTACTTGCAAAGCTCAACTTCTATCGGTTCTGGAAAATATGATGGATCTGGGTTTCTAAGGATAACAACTCTAGACGGCCTAGTGGATCCCTAATCAGTCTCAGGGTGTCACCAACTAAGGAACCTAAAGTGTACTAAACTCACCAGATAGTCAGATTACCTTTTAGTCTCTCCAACAATGATATGTATCCAAAAGACAGATCACCTTTCAGTCCCACTGTCCACAATACATCAAAGATGCATGGGGTAATCTCAAGATAACAACTATGACACGGAATAGCAACGAATACTAGAACAAACTTCCTCTCAGACAGATGTCACTCAGAATCCTAATAACTAACCGATTATCTCACACTTCTCGGGTATTGAGATAAGACACACACTCTGATCTAATGAACACTCAATCACAAATCCTATGGTTACTATGTCTAGCAAACCAACAACCACAAACCTAAGTCTATGATCAAGATATGCTAATCAAGCTGGAAGACATCCACAATTAGCATACGTAATTGAAATCAAACATAGATTAGATTCAAACATAATTATCATCAAAAAGACCTTTACAAAATCATTAACCCATTCAACGAATCCAAAACCGAATAAAAATCTAAACTTTATAAATATCCAACTTTTTCACTTTTAATCTTGGGCTTTCTTCTTTTGCTCGTTTTCTTCACGATATAGCTTCCTATTTCACACGAGCTTCTGAAAATATACAATAGACTTAAATACAGACTTAAACGACTCAAAACGAATATAAAACTAAGTAAAACACACGAAAACAATAGCGATAAAGATGTGTGCTTTGCACTACATCAGCAACTCATAACAGTCCGCTAGCCGTAATACGAGGTGTGGTCCAATCAGATTTGGACATGTCGGGCTGACGCAAGCATAGACGGATATCGGACCGCTGCCATGTCGGTCCGACTTGGGTGCGGATTTCATCCTATAAATAGTTGATCAAGTTAAGTTGAATTCTTCATCCACAAAACGTTTCTTACACTCAAAACTTGTCTTAAAGCTTCCCTAGAGGTTATCAATGATCTCGGTTCAACTCCCGCTCATTGTATTACTCGGTATAAGAAGAAACGCTCATAGAAGTGCTGTTACTCTAGAGAAATCCAGTTAAGAAGCTCATTTTGTCTTAGAAGCTCGTTCCTATTATCAATGTGAACACTTTATCTCTTTCAAAACTTGTGTCAAACATTTATGTTTACGAAAATGGACAAACAAAGGTTAAAGGGAATAATGCTCAGGAGATAAGGGTGAATGTCCTGGATTGCGGCTGGTGCTTATCTTATAACAAATTCGGAGGCATAGACCTGTCCGTTGTTATAAGACATGACGTCAGTGCATACAGTGGTGCGTATGATCAGGAGATAAGGGTCTGCTGAATATGTAGATTGAACACAATGTTTTGATTATGAAATTAATACTTATTTTTGCCAAATGATTTTCCTGTCAAGATAATTGTTTTCACTGGCATTCGCGCTGATGTTTCATTTTCAAAATGTTTTCAGGCAATGAATAAAAAGAAAAGGAAAAAGGGGATACGAGCAGAGATAAGATCTGACCTAGGAATGAATGTTGAAAAAGGATAACTTGCACTTGCACGTTGGATTCTCAAGCCTCGTGCATAGGAAATCCTAAAGAATGAAAAAGGAGATAGGACTAAGGGACTAATCAACCTTGGATAGTACTATTTCCAGTGGCTTGAAACTTGTCCAAAGGAGACAAGAAATGTATTTGGTTTCAAACACTGTTTTGTAATCAAATGAAAAGGGTGTTTAAATCCCTATGTTTATGAAATAAATACTATACTTTTGTTTTCTAACTGAGTCTTGATATTTACAAATACAACCCTTGAGGTTGAACAAAACGATGAAACAATCCTTGTGAAAAGACTTCCGCTATGTTTTATAAAAACTCTGAAATCAAAACAGGTACCAATCGTGATCACACTCGTCCAGGGGGTGCCTGAGGCGGGGTGTGAAAGGGTTGGTATCAGAGCCACAAGTTTTAGCTAATTAGATACTTGGATTTAGTAACTAAGCTTCAACCATAAGTTATATAATGCTTTAAAATTAAGATAAGAAAACAAGGTAACCTTTTGACTAGTATGTAGTTATCTGACAAACGGAATGTTCTGTCAAAGGAAAGAGCGGTGTATAAATCACTCCTAGACCCGTCATTCTTTCTTGGGAACATCTCTGTTGGAGGTACTGCTCTGGGAAGATAACCATCCTTGTAGAACTGTAGTTAAGATAAGGATAATGGTCTTAGTATCTAAGTCTTGACCAAAAGAATAAGATAAGTATTAATGCTTTAAGATTACAGATGTCTGGAGATAACTCTGTTCCTATTTATTATGATCCTAACCGTCCTATTAAGAAAGAAGCACCTGAATATCACCCTTTGGGTTCACAAATGAATCTCATTTCTTCGTCCTATTACAATAACGATCCATTTGCTATCCTTTCGGATAACGTTACTCCTGAATACCATCCCTAGTCCCATGATACCTCAAGCCAATGGATGGATGCTGGATCAAATTTCAGTAATTGGAATACTGTTGAAGCTGAATCTAGCCAAGCTCAGCAGAATATGTCAACAGAGAAGATCCATCTGAGGAATCTCATCATTTTGAAACCGCTTCTGAAAATCGAGTGAGCATAAAACGAGTGAAACTACTATAAAAAGTAACGAGGAAACTGAAATCTCAACTTTCAGAAAGCCTCGGAGAAATAGGAAACCCAAATATTACCTATAATCCTTCTATAATTTTTCGTTCTGCTCCTACTGTTGGAAGCTATAATATCACTGCATTCTACACACATAATTTCCATGAGGGATACTGTAGGTCCCCATGGCGCGTCTACGGATCGATCTCATGATAAGACGTGACGTTTACTCGGAGTGCGGAATCCAACGAGTCAACGTTTATACGCATAAAAGACAAAGCAAACAATCAAGTAAATAAACTTCTCAATTTGTATTCCAATCACAATGATGTTTTACAGACTCAATCTGATCTCTCTAGTTCGTTCTGGTTCGATCTCTGTATCAATATCTAACTGACTCTGTAAAACATACATATATATAACCAACTGACCTGATATAAGCGAACTTATTAAGTTCGCCTCTAACAGCTTAAGCGAACTTAACAAGTTCGCCTCAGCTTGACCTAAGCGAACTTATTAAGTTTGCCTCTGATAAACCAGGCGAACTTAACAAGTTCGCCTCTAGGCTCACTTGTTAAACACTTAGACATTTAAACATTTACATAACAAAAACATAAAGACATAAAATCTAACTATTACAAGCTTTTGTCATAACAATCTATGTCCTAACAGACTCCCCCTTGACAATAGCTTTATCTTCAGTCTTTAGTCTTTATCTTGAGCTCTTCCAGTTATCCGGTAGTCTGCTGCTATCATGCACACCATATCTTCTGCATATCTCCAAAACTCTTTTGTATTGTAGACCTTGTTCTCTCCAAACATCAGTGTACATTATCTCATTATTTCGCAGTGTCCTCTGATCTTTCTTTGAAAAATTAATAAGATTCATTGCGTCATATAAACACACAATGACCTTATTCTCTTTATCTTCAATCCTTGCTTCCCCAGTATTAACATCAACATACCACCATTTCATATTCCCAAGAAAGTCTTGAGGAATCTTCTTTAATGGTATCTTGTGAATAGCACGCACTGGTTTATATATCTCCCGGTCAGTTTCCCAGTCTTTGGATCTGTGTTCTTCACTCTCTTTCCCTTTTGTGGTTTCAGCCGATCATACTTTCCTGAACTACCTTCTTTCTTAATCAGGTTTGCTATCACATCAGCTAAACCATTCTTCGATCTATTAATGAGTGGCTTTGAAGCTAGACCATTTATTTCACACCTCGGCAAGGTATTGAAATATTTGATCCTTGGCTTTAAGTATTGAACACCGTCAGATCGTTTGATTGCAAATAATTTTGATTCATCATCATAGAACCAACTTATGATCCTTCCTACACACTGCTCTTTATTCACATATTTCTATTTCTGAGCAGGTTGTGCTAGAGACTTGGGTAGCACCTTCATCCAACTGTTTACAACTTCTCTCAACTGTTCTCGTGTCATCCCTGTATCTCTATACATCACATGTTCTTCATTAACCTTCGGAGACTCAGTGTGAGTAGTTTCAGTTTCAGCATCTTTATTGGATTGAATATTTTCATCATCAGTATCCATCTTTGAATCAGTTGTATCATCAGGCAGTGTGACGTCTTCAACAGAGTCCATAGAATCTGTTACTCCTTCATAAGTGAATTCAGGAATAACATCACCCTGGATGAAATTATATGGCACCTTAAGACCGTCACATCCTTCATAAGTAACTCTATCTTTATCTTTCTCTATCTCAATCTCTACTATTTCTCCTTCTTCTATCTCATTATCCGACATATCATCTTCCATGTCATTGAATAAATCATCAATGTCATCAAGACAAGCAATCTTTTCAGCTTCCTCTTCTTCTGAATCTTGAAAGAACTCCAATAACAGAATTTCTTCTTCATTAGTACCAGAAGTATCTTTGTCTTTGTTTCCTTCAAGTGATTGTGATGTCGACTCCCCCTGAACCCTAGATATAGGATTAGCGTCTGTGTATTGACGATCACCCTCAATATTTCCAGCAGGATCATTGTCTTCATCATCACGTCTTTGAATAGACTCTGTGTGACAAGTATCAGGTATCCTCAACTCCCCCTGAGCGTCAAGACGCTGAACGAGTTTGGAAACTAATGCTTGCATGTCAGCAATCTATTGAGCTTGTGTCTGAATCAACAGCTGCCGTTGTGAATCAGTAGACACAAGAGTGTTTACCTGGGTTTGTAGAGAAAGCACTTGAGATTCAAGGAAAGTAATCCTTTCAGAATCAGAAGGCTTTGACGGACCAGCTGTGGATTGTGGAATAGAAGGACTTGAAGTAGTAGGAATGACTGGAGGAACATGAGAAATCACTGAGATGGATCCTTATATCTTGGAGGAGTAATTATCAAAGAAGCAACAAAGTTACCATCCTCGACTCCTTGAGAAGATTGTGCAGCAGCTATCGAAGCAGACATCAACTTTTGACGCGTAGGATCTGGATTAAAGTCACTATCAGTGTCAGTACTCTCATCGACCAAAGATCTTTTGCCAAGTACTGATCCGGAAGGAGGATCCCGAACAGACTTTCTTCTTGGTCGTCTGGCTTGAGATTTAATGCGTTTGCCAGCATTAGCCACTGGAATTGTAGCCAACCGTTCATAATGACATGAGGAAAAATCCCTTGAGTCATCAGAATTAGTGCTTTCATTCACCGATAATATCGTATCACTTGAGCTGGAACTAGAATCATCATCGGTCACCACATTCCCTTCTGCTTCTGGAATTGGCGAGTTCACAGCATCATCAACGAAATCATCCATGTTCATTCCTAGATCTTGATTAGGATCATGAACGACCTCTTCGTGAACTGGTTCCTGAATAGGTATTTCAACTTCAACTTGTGGAATAGGAACATGTTCAGGAATAGGAATTTGAGGTTGTATGGGAACTTGTACTTGAGGAACTCGTATCTGTTGTTGTTGAACTTGTTGTTGTGCGGGTTGTTGTGGTTGTTGCTGTTGTTGTTGTGGTTGTTGTTGTTGAACATTGACGCCTTGAGCGTGAGCAAGTTCATCAGGATGAAACCAGTTGTCATTCAATGGTGCAACATAATCAGGATTGATTAAGTGCCCAAACAAAGGAGTATTGACTGGAATCAATGTAGCATTCTGCTGTTTCACCTTCGTACAGTCGGTAAAGATACGTTTTGACATCGGAGTCAAC
This sequence comes from Smallanthus sonchifolius, assembly GCA_023525975.1. Lineage (NCBI taxonomy): Eukaryota > Viridiplantae > Streptophyta > Magnoliopsida > Asterales > Asteraceae > Smallanthus > Smallanthus sonchifolius. The sequence continues at coordinate 44,613,411 of CM042030.1, read as the reverse complement.
GTTAATTTTATTAGATGTTGTGGAAGATCAGGAATAAGGTGATTGAGAATCATTTGAAGAAAACGAGGATACATTAAGAATCCTTGACCTTCAGCTGGATTAATCTGCATGACCATCTCCCGATAGAAGTAAAGTGGAAAATTGAATCTTTTATTCAATGTTAAGGCCACCATAGCAGTTTGAAGAGCCATCTTCAATCCATCAGTACCAGCTTTGCAAGGAGAGATGTATTGAATAATCACATGCATGAAATACCTCCATTCACCAACTAATCCACCTTTCCGTGCTTGGGTATCATTCTGTTTCCCACGATATCCCATTCGTTGAAAACAACCCATAATAAGAGTTCCAGGATAAGATAATGGATCATCAGCATTTCCACCCAAATCAAGAGCAGCACGTATCGTTTCTTCATAAATGGCAATCTCGGTATTATTAACTGTGACACGAAGAACATGAGGTTCAACGTCCGTATCTTGATGCACAGTGTCCCAACATTGCTGTATGTACACGAGACTGATGTAAGGATCAACAGATGGAGCAACGTGAAGACGTGATCTGTTCAAGAATCCTATAATGCCTTGAAAATTCACAGCCTCGGACATGTTGGGATCTAACAATGCCACTTGATTATGTTTATATTCAACACGTCGAGCCATCTGAAACATTTGGACAACAAACATATTAGAAAAAATAACGAGTACAAACAAAACAAAACAACAAAGAAAAAAGAAAGAAAATTTAAAAAAAATTTCAAACAAAAAAAAATTTTTCAACAAAAATTCAGAAGTCCAAATCCTCACTGTCCCCTAGGCGAACTTAATAAGTTCGCTTAGTAGTGCAAGAGGCGAACTCAAGTTCGCTTCGAACAAGTTCGCTTGGAACAAGTTCGCCTGAACTATGACGTTTCAAATTCAAACACAGACAATCAAAATTCATAGTACAAGATAATATCATGGAATAAGCATTGAATATCAGTCGAATATCAATTTATAACCAAATCGGATGATCAATTTTACAAGTTTGGTCAAAATTAGGTCAAAACTTTCCGTTGAAAGCGTCGACGTAAAACTGAGAAGAAAAGTATCAAATTCTCTCAATTTATCGGATGAAAAGAAACGAAATTACCTTGGTTGAATTCGCAATTCAATTTGGATTAAGACAGAAACGGTAAACAACTCCAACAACAACGTTTAAAAATTTTTGGAAAAATCAGTCAAGTTCACCTAAAACTGAGGAAGACGATGAACTGACAAGTTTGCCTGATCTAGATCCTTAAACCCATTAAGTTCGCTTAATTAGGCGAACTTGTTAAGTTCGCTTAACAAGCCTTCGGCGAACAAGATAAGTTCGCTTCACCCCTAAGTTCGCTTCATCCCGGATAATCACATTAAATTCGCTTCATTGTTTTAAGTGAACTTATTAAGTTCGCTTCACTTTACACAGGCGAACTTAATTGCTTTTCAACCTTTTTTTTTTCTTGAACAAAAATTTTATCAACTTCAACCTGTCAAATCTTGAACTTCCGTCAGCAACACATATTCAATCCAATCTCGAACAATTTTAATAAAAGTTTAGAATTTTCATAGAAAATAAAAAACAAAATCTTTTTGAGTTTTATCTATACAAACGAAATCACATATTTTTGAATTTTATCTGTACAAACTGAAATCACATATTTTTGGTTTTTATCTGTACAAACTGAAACACATATTTTTGGTTTTTATCTGTACAAATTGAAACATATATTTTTGGTTTTTATCTGTACAAACTGAAACACATATTTTTGGTTTTTTAACATCATGAGCAAGAAGATCATATCAGTATTCAATTAATTCATCACATATTTTATCAATAACAAAGGGTAACCTATACTATGAAACCATTCAACTCAATTTTGTGCACTGTGCATCTTTTTCATTTTGAAACTCATTCAATTTGAATAATATTTGAAATGATACGTGATAAATTTCAAAGTAAATAAGATCAGGTTATAAAATACTCTTTTATTTATACCGAATTTGAAATATAAAGCATGAATTCTTAAATTTGTCAATATTATATTATTTGAAACTATAAGCGTTTATTCTCCAAAATCATGTGATTTAGTACTATTTAGATGAAAAACATCGTGTACCCCACATATATGCCGAACAGAAAGTAAATGAACTATCTTCAAGACATATATAAGATTTTACTAAAGATTATCCGAATATTCAGAATGAGTAGACATCACTTAGCACATGAATAGCAGAATCCAAATTGGATTGTATAGGAATCAATGAGATTCAGAATCGAATGATTCAATGTTTTGGCTTATATGTGTGGAATCATAAGATTCAGGTACTTGGATCCAACTGTTATCTGGATTATGAATTTAATGGAATCAGTAAAGATGATTTATCAATATGATGCAAGGGCTAGTATATGTTTGACAGATGTTGTCAAATACATATCTTGATTATAATTCAAATTGCATGCTTTTCGGGACATAGGCACTGAAGCAAATCGAATGAATAGTGCTAAGGACATAACCCGAAACTGATCTCATAGGAAAATCTTTATTAAAAGCTAATATTCTTTATCTGATAATGATATTTTACACACACACCCAGGCATATAATGGATTTAAATCACAGATGTAATCATATTATATTTAATTTTCACACTATTATTAGTTTCCAAAACGCTTTTAGCCTATTGACAATTCAAGTTTCAAATTTTATACACAAATTTTAAAACAAATTATCAAGAATAGAGCATTCACAACACTATAATTTCTTATTTATGCAGACTTTGAAATTTAGATCAAATCAACTTATTTTAATCAATCAAATATTAAGGTCTACTAAGGTCGTGTGAAATGAACTAATCACTGATGTACTATCATTTCTTCTCTAACCTCAAATGATGTCAAATTTTATATTTTTCAATTTGTTTTGACTTTTTATAAATTAAAATTTTTGACTGAAAATGTAAATGCAGAAATGTAATAAAGCAATAAAAGAACTTAAAAAAAACAAAATTTTCCATGAAATTCTGATTTTGAAAAACTTTTATTCAGGATTGATCATTCAAATCATTTTAATTAGGAATTTAAACCTGGTACGATCAAATGCCTTGGTAAACAAATCAGCAAAATTATCTTCAATGTGTACCTTGACCAGCTCAATCAACCTTTTCTATGCACAATCACGTATAAAATGATATTGAATTTCGATGTGCTTAGTTTTACTATGTTTAACAGGATTATTAGTTACGGACATAGTAGCATTATCGATAAACATGGGGGTTCTTGTGAAATTCAAACCGTAATCTCTCAATTGTTGTTGTATCCACAGAATCTGTGAACAACAACTTGCAGCAGCGATGTATTCTGCTTCGCATGTTGAAATTGAGACTGTGGTTTGCTTTTTGCATTGCCAGGATACAAGTCGATTTCCTAAGAACTGACAACCACCTGTTGTAGATTTCTTGTCCAGACAACAACCACCAAAATCAGAATCAGTATAAGCATTGAAATCAAAGTTAGAACCATGAGGATACCATAGACCTAAACATTGTTTTCCTTTTAAATACCGAAAGATTCTTTTCACAGCAATTAAGTGAGATTCTTTTGGCTTTGCCTGAAATCTGGAACAGATTGACACGGCGAACATTATATCCGGATTTGAAGCGGTTAAGTACATGAGGGATCCAATCATAGCTCTGTAAAGTTGACAATCCACATCTTTTCCATCTGGGTCAGAATTCAACTTATGATTGACCGGAATTGGAGTATCGTATGGGGTACAGTCTTCCATCTTGAACCGGCTCAAGATGTCTTTGACATACTTGGACTGATGAATAAAGAAACCATCTTCCTTTTGATTTACTTGTAAACCTAAGAAAAACGATAACTCTCCTATAGTAGACATTTCAAATTTCGACTTCATATCACCCTCAAAGTCTTTGCACAACCCTTCATTTGTCGAGCCAAAAATAATATCATCAACATAAATCTGTACTAGTACGTAAATGTTATGACAAAAGCTTATAATAGTTAGATTTTATGTCTTTATGTTTTTGTTATGTAAATGTTTAAATGTCTAAGTGTTTTACAAGTGAGCCTAGAGGCGAACTTGTTAAGTTCGCATAAGCTGTTAGAGGTGAACTTAATAAGTTCGCTTATATCAGGTCAGTTGGTTATATATATGTATGTTTTACAGAGTCAGTTAGATATTGATACAGAGATCGAACCAGAACGAACTAGAGAGATCAGATTGAGTCTGTAAAACATCATTGTGATTGGAATACAAATTGAGAAGTTTATTTAAAAAAAATAAAAATTTCAACAAAAATTCACAAGTCCAAATCCTCACTGTCCCCTAGACGAACTTAATAAGTTCGCTTAGTAGTGCAAGAGGCGAACTTATTAAGTTCGCCTGACAAGTTCGCTTCGAACAAGTTCGCTTGGAACAAATTCGCCTGAACTGTGACGTTTCAAATTCAAACACAGACAATCAAAATTCATAGAACAAGATAATATCATGGAATAAGCATTGAATATCAGTCGAATATCAATTTATAACCAAATAGGATGATGAATTTTACAAGTTTGGTCAAAATTAGGTCAAAACTTTCCGTTGAAAGCGTCGACGTAAAACCGAGAAGAAAAGTATCAAATTCTCTCAATTTATCGGATGAAATGCAACGAAATTACCTTGGTTGAATTCGTAATTCAATTTGGATTAAGACAGAAACGGTAAACAACTCCAACAACAACATTTAAAATTTTTTGGTAAAATCAGTCAATTTCGCCTAAAACTGAGGAAGACGATGAACTGACAAGTTCGCCTGATCTAGATCCTTAAACCCATTAAGTTCGCTTAATTAGGCGAACTTGTTAAGTTCGTTTAACAAGCCTTCGGCGAACAAGATAAGTTCGCTTCATCCCGGATAATAAGATTAAGTTCGCTTCATTGTTTTAAGACTGTACACAGGCGAACTTAATTGCTTTTCAACCTTTTTTTTTCTTGAACAAAAATTTTATCAACTTCAACCTGTCAAATCTTGAACTTCCGTCTGCAACACATATTCGATCCAATCCCAAACAATTTTAATAAAAGTTTAGAATTTTCATGGAAAATAAAAAACGAAATCTTTTTGAGTTTTATCTATACAAACCGAATCACATATATTTGAATTTTATCTGTACAAACTGAAATCACATATTTTTTGTTTTTATCTGTACAAACTGAAACACATATTTTTGGTTTTTATCTGTACAAAGTGAAACACATAATTTTGGTTTTTATCTGTACAAACTGAAACACATATTTTTGGTTTTTTTTAACATAATGAGCAAAAAGATCATATCAGTATTCAATTATTTCATCACACATTTTATCAATAACAAAGGGTAACCTATACTATTAAACCATTCAACTCAATTTTGTGCACTATGCATCTTTTTCATTTTGAAACTCATTCAATTTGAATAATATTTGAAATGATACGCAATAAATTTCAAAGTAAATAAGATCAGGTTATAAAATACTCTTTTATTTATACCGAATTTGAAATATAAAGCATGAATTCTTAAATTTGTCAATATTATATTATTTGAAACTATAAGCGTTTATTCTCCAAAATCATGTGATTTAGTACTATTTAGATGAAAAACATCGTGTACCCCACATATATGCCGAACAGAAAGTAAATGAACAATCTTCAAGACATATATAAGATTTTACTAAAGATTATCTGAATATTCAGAATGAGGAGACATCACTTAGCACATGAATAGCAGAATCCAAATTGGATTGTATAGGAATCAATGAGATTCAGAATCGAATGATTCAATGTTTTGGCTTATATGTGTGGAATCATAAGATTCAGGTACGTGGATCCAACTGTTATCTGGATTATGAATTCAATGAAATCAGTAAAGATGATTTATCAATAAGATCCAAGGGCTAGTATATGTTTGACAGATGTTGTCAAATACATATCTTGATTATACTTCAAATTGCATGCTTTTTGGGACATGGGACTGAAGCAAATGGAATGAATAGTGCTAAGGACATAACCCGAAACTGATCTCATAGGAAAATCTTTATTAAAAGCTAATATTCTTTATCTGATAATGATCTTTTACGCACACACCAAGGCATATAATGGATTTAAATCACATATGTAATCATATTATATTTAATTTTCACACTACTATTAGTTTTCAAAACGCTTTTAGCCTATTGACAATTCAAGTTTCAAATTTTATACACAAATTTTAAAACAAATTATCAAGAATAGAGCATTCACAACACTATCATTTCTTATTTATGAAGACTCTAAAATTTAGATCAATTCAACTTATTTTAATCAATCATATATCAGGTCTACTAAGGTCGTGTGAAATGAACTAATCACTGATGTACTATCATTTCTTCTATAACCTCAAATGATGTCAAATTTTATATTTTTTAATTTTTTTTGACTTTTTATAAATTAAAATTTTTGACTGAAAATGTAAATGCAGATATGTAATAAAGCAATAAAAGAACTTAAAAAAACAAAATTTTCCATGAAATTCTGATTTTGAAAAACTTTTATTCAGGATTGATCATTCCAATCATTTTAATTAGGAATTCAAACCTGGTACGATCAAATGCCTTGGTAAACAAATCAGCAAAATTATCTTCAGTGTGTACCTTGACCAGCTCAATCAACCTTTTCTCTGCACAATCACGTATAAAATGATATCGAATTTCGATGTGCTTAGTTTTATTATGTTTAACAGGATTATTAGTTATGTACATAGTAGCATTATTATCGATAAACATGGGGGTTCCTATGAAATTCAAACCGTAATCTCTCAATTGCTGTTGTATCCACAGGATCTGTGAACAATAACTTGTAGCAGCGATGTATTCTGATTCGCATGTTGAAATTGAGACTGTGGTTTGCTTTTTGCATTGCAAGGATGCAAGTCGATTTCCTAAGAAATGGCAACCACCTGTTGTAGATTTCCTGTCCAGACAACAACCACCAAAATCAGAATCAGTATAAGCATTGAAATCAAAGTTAGAACTATGAGGATACCATAGCCCTAAACGTTGTTTTCCTTTTAAATACCAAAAGATTCTTTTCACAGCAATTAAGTGAGATTCTTTTGGCTTTGCCTGAAATCTGGAACAGATACACACGGCGAACATTATATCCGACCTTGAAGCGGTTAAGTACATGAGGGATCCAATCATAGCTCTGTAAAGTCGGCAATCCACATCTTTTCCACCTGGGTCAGAATTCAACTTATGATTGACCGGAATTGGAGTAACGTATGGGGTACAGTCCTCCATCTTGAACCGGCTCAAGATGTCTTTGACATACTTGGAGTGATGAATAAAGAAACCATCTTCCTTTTGATTTACTTGTAAACCTAAGAAAAACGATAACTCTCCCATAGCAGACATTTCAAATTTTGACTTCATAACACCCTCAAAGTCTTTGCACAACCCTTTATTTGTCGAGCCAAAAATAATATCATCCACATAAATCTGTACCAGTAAGTAATCTACCCTTGATTTCTTTATGAATAAGGTCGAGTCTATCTTTCCATGAACAAAGTCATTTGCTAAAAGATGTGTGGATAAAGTCTCATACCATGCACGAGGAGCCTGATGAAGACCATAGAGAGCCTTATCAAGCTTGAAGACCATATTCAGATTCAGTGGATCTTCAAACCTGGCGGCTGACACACATAGACTTCCTCCTTGACCTTTCCATATAAAAATGCACTCTTGACGTCTAATTGAAACACCTTAAAACCTTTAAAAGAAGCAAAAGCTAGAAACAGCCTTATAGCTTCAAGCCGCGCAACCGGTGCATAAACCTCGGTGTAATCAATTCCTTCTTGTTGATTGAAGCCCTGGACAACCAATCTTGCCTTGTTGCGTACCACGACACCTCGATCGTCTTTCTTACATTTAAACACCCAATTTGTTCCTATCGGATACACACCCTTCGGAAGATCAACAAGATTCCAAACCTTAAGTTTGTCAAATTGAGCAAGTTCTTCCTGCATAGCTTCTATCCAATTATTCTCATTTAAAGCCATTTCAACATTCTTGGGGTTCAACCTGCGAAATAAAGCAAGAATGTGAGCAATCATCAAGAACACCAGAATCTTTAATGCAAGAATACAAACAAGTATTGTCAACAAGAGAACGTGTTTTCACTCCATCTTGTAAATTTCCAATTATATTTGTCACCGGAAGATCTTTGAGTTCCTTGATGGATGCGACCTCAGGAACCGGCAACACGTCAACTTGAGTAGATTCAGATTGATAAGAATAATCTTGAGTAATTGGAATTTCCGAGTCTAAATTTGTAGAAATCTCCCCCTGATCCAGTGTCGAAGGTAATGGATCATCACCCAACAACGGATTAGCAGAAGAATCTTGAAAAATAGCATTATCCTCCTCACTCTCTGAATCTTGTGGACCTGAACAAGAAGCAACATTAGGATAGGGAGCAAACGTAGATGGAATCGATGAATTTGGAACTGCATTTGGTAGAAAACCATTGTGCTGTGCATCCTGACAAGAATCATAAAGAACAGCAGCATCTTCATCAGAAATATCAGAAGGTAAATGAAAAGACTTGAATAAGTTTTCATAATCAAATGCCCAATCCGGACCAATCGCCATTTGTGGTAAAGACAGATTAGAACAGTCAATATGGAACCATTCTTCAACTTGGCGCGTCTCTTTGTTATAAACCCTCTTGGTTGTCGAATTAGCCACATACCCCAGAAAAATCCCTTCAATAGGCTTCGCACTGAATTTTGTTGGGACATCTCGAACTTTCAATAGGGTGCAAGGATTACCAAAAGGTAGTCAATATTCCAGATTCAGCTTTCGATTATTTAGCAATTCATAGCAAGTCTTGTTATGTCGCTTGATGGTCAAGACCCTGTTCAAAACATGATACGCAGTATTCACAGCTTCAGCCCAAAAGGTGACTGGAAGCTTAGAATCTGCAAGCATCGTGCGAGCTGTTTTGACCAACGTCCTGTTCTTTCGTTCAGCGACACCATTTTGTTGAGGAACATATGGCGCACTGAATTCATGATGAAATCCTTTTTGTAGACAGAATAAGCCCATTTTGCTATTCTTAAATTCGCTGCCATTATCACTCCTGATTCTTCTGACTTTCAGATTGAATAAATTTTCCAAACCCAGGATTAAGTATTGCACCAACTCAGTGGTTTTAGCTTTAGAAGAAAGAAACTTAACCCATGAAAATCTGGAGTAATCATCAGTTACAACCAAGCAATACGATTTCCCACCTATGCTCCTGATACTGATAGGACCGAACAAATCCATATGCAGCAACTCCAAAGGAGTTATGATAGAATTCGTCGATTTAGATTTGTGAGATTTCCTTCTTTGCTTCCCCTTCTTGCACGGAATACAATCATCAGGAACTGAGAATTTCATTTTCGGAATACCAAGAACCAAATCATTCCTAACAATGTAGTTCATCTTACGGTAGTTAATGTGAGCTAGCTTCCTGTGCCACAATATTGAATCAGATTCCGACGCCTTGGAGAGTAAACATGTTGGAATTGAATCCGTTGTAGTGGCGACACTCATGTCAAGGACATACGTGTCATTTCTCCTCGGAGCCTTCATGAGAATCTATTCATCAGGAATCACAAAACCCGGTTTCAGAATTTAGCATTCATGATCGTTGAAATGGAACGAAAACTTCTTGTCACAGACTTGTGATACGCTTAAAAGATTGTGTTCCAGCTGCTCAACATAATTCACCTTTTCAAATTTGACTTTGTCATTCTTTAACGTACCCTGGCCAGTTATGTACCCGTCTTTATTACCCGCAAAAGCGACATAACCTCCATCAATTTGTTTTACATCCTCAAGCAATCTAACATTCCCTATCATATGTCGAGAGCAACCACTATCCACATACCATGTATTGTTGATAGTCCTCCTTGGTTGTCCCTACATAAACAACGAGAATCAGTTAGAAAGTGGAACCCAAGCCATCGTGGTCTAGGGTCGTCCGGATTGATTAAAATAAACAACTTCTTGTAATTTACAATCAATTTTATCATTCACTTTTGGAACAGAAGTTTGACAATCAGACTTTTTCAAAGAAGAACCATTTTTATTATTTTGAAAAACATTATTTGATATATTATTGTCAGATTCAGATGTTTCCAAAATTTTCTTTAATCATCTGTTTCTTCTTCTTCTTTGAGGTCTAGACAATTTAACCTCCTGAAAAGAATCTTTTGAAATCCCAACTTTTGGAATCTCAGGTTTCTCTTTGCATACAAAGAATTTAGCATTCAATATATTCTGTTGTTTAAATCCAGGTGTTTTAACAAAAGATCGACCAGGCATATATTTCTCCAAACTAGAAGACGACTTTCCCTCATCTTTTCTTTTCAGAATCTTCACCACTTTCAGTTGTGAAGGAACAGTCTTCATTTTACCATGGTTCTTGTATGGACAATTGATCAAAATATGACCAGCCTCATTGCAATGAAAACACACTCTTCTTTCTTGATAATTTCTGAAATAAGAGGTTTTCTTTGAATTTGAGGATCCATCAGAAGAATAAGCTTCGGAGGAATGCGCAGAACAATTTATCGGCTTCTTTGGAACATAAGTCTGTTTTGGCAACTTTGAAGAATTCTCCTTTTGATTACCAGACGCAACAAACCCACTTGACTGTAAGATTGGAGAAAGTTTAGTTGGAACCACTTTCACCTCTTCAGGTTCAGTCATAATGCATCTATCCTGGGTAACATTTTTAACAACAGTTGGGTCATCAATTTTCACTTCTTTTGGAATGCCCTCGACCTTCTTTTCATCAAACATCTCATCTTCAGAATCTGAATCATATACCATATCCTCCCCAGTTACCGATTCACCTTTAACACAGTTTTTGGATCTATCTCCTCTTCATTTATAATCTCAGGTTCCACCACATAATTTGCATTAAACGGTGGAGGAATAAACCCAATACCAGGCACACGCTTAGTAGGATCAGCATTTGAGTTAAAATAATCCAAAACAACTGAAGAACTTTCAAATTGTTCCAACTTTCGATGAAGATTGATCACCTCAGATTCTTTGTCAGATATTCTTTATTCTTTTGGGCAACAACTTCATTACGTTTTTTGATTTCAGCATAAGCCATATCTAGATGATAACCCTGTTCTTTGTATTTTAGCCCAAGAAAATTTAAGTCTCTTTTCAAAGACTCAATTCTATCAATGCACAGCTTATCATTATCTTTCAGTTTCTGCTTAACTGAATGCATTGATTTCATGTCACAAATCAAGTTTGTGTTATCATCCATGACCTTTTGTAGTTTATCTTTAACAGAAATGCAATTAGAATAGTAAATATGACAAACAGAGTCTTTTACCTTAGATGGATCAGACATGTCTGCCATGAATACTTTGGCAATTGGAATATTCTCTGAGTCATCACCAACTGAAGCATTTTCTGTAAGAACAATATCCTCCTCAGCAACCCCTGACACAGCATCAGAATCAATATTCTGCCCTTGTTCTACCTCATCATCAACGCTTGGAACACTATCACCATCACACAAATCATCACTAGAACTTTCATCATCACTAGACTCCTCTGGTTTTTCAGAATGAATTTCTGCAACAAAATCCTGACTCACAGCACCCACCAAATCTTCCAGATGAATGCCCCATTCATAGTTTTCATCGTTTTGAGCAACCAAAGCTGATGATGCAGATGCATGATTTGTATTACCAGAAGGACCATGATTTTGATTACCAGATGTACCATGTGACTGATTCCTATTATGCTGAAAGTTAGACTGCTTCTTTTGAGAATCAAATTCTACCTTCGGCTTCACACACTCCTTAGCAAAGTGACCATACTCTTGGCAGTTGTAACACCTAACTTTGCTCTTATCAAAACCCATACACGATCGACTATTTGAACCAATATATTTTCTTCCAGTTCTGTTCAAGAAATCTTTAACTTGTCGCATTAACATGGCCATATTCCATTGGATATTCATTTCTTCCAGATCAACAGGGTCAATCTGTCTGAAATCTTCTTCTATAATGTCATGAAATTTTCAAATGATGCCATGAATGAAGAAAACATAGCAAGATAATCATCAGCAACTTTCTGATTCACATGAGATCCAGATGATGTTGAAGCTGTAGTAGCAGAAAATCTAGAATGGCTTGAATGACCAGAATAAATTGGAACTCCAGAACACTGATCATTTGAAGACTCTTGAGCATCACCAGAAAAGAATGTCACTCCAGTACCAGATTTACCAGTAGATTTGGCAAAATACATTGAGGGATCCTGGATATGCTCCATATTAGTCTCTTTCTTCTTCATATTCATGTGATGTGACTGAATCTTCCCTATAACTTCTTCAAGAGACATGGTTTTGTACTTAACATTTTCTTTGATGAAAACCGTATACACATCAAACTTTGATGGTAAAGCCTCTAAGAATTTATCATTGATTTCCTCAGTCTCATATACCACAGATGCACTAGCCAGTTCACTAAGAAGATGATAGAATCTTGTAGCAAGATCATCCAAGGATTCGTTTTGAAAATGTTTAAAAACTAGGAACTGCTTCTTTAGTAACTCCTTTCTACTCTTCTTCACATCCAAACTCCCTTCACACCTTTTCTGTAATGCTTCCCACAGTTGTTGAGAAGACTTGAACTGTTTAAAACTATGATAAATTTCCTTTGAAGAGACATCGAAATGCTAGCCATTGCTTTCTTTTCTCGATCAAATAACAACTTCTCTTCAGTAGTTAACGCTGATACCGGCTTCGGAACATCATCCTTTCCCATCCACGAATAAGTAGGATGCGTATATCCTTCCAAAATCGGAATCCACAAACTAGTATCGGTAAAAATACGAACTGGTCAAACCGATCTTTCCAATTTGAATAATCAGCTAGATTCAACAACTTTAGAGGTTTTTGAGATGTACCGATCTCATTGTCATAATTGAACATGTTTGTGACTTGAACCATATTTGCAATTTTTTTAAAAAAATTTCTGAAAAATTTTCCAAGTGTTGAAATTCCTTTACCCTCAGGCGAAGATAATAAGTTCGCCTGCTAAGTCACTCAAGCGAACTTAATGAGAAGCGAACTTAATAAGTTCGCTTAAATCAGAATTCAACAATCTGATTAAGTTCGCCTAAAATAAGTTCGCTTAACCTTGTGAGAAGCGAACTTAAGTTCGCCTGCTGCTAAGTTCGCCTGCACAGAATTCAGCAAGTTCGCTTGCCGTAACAGAATCTTGATCAAGAACTTCTTCAGACCCCAGCCGCGAACCAAGAACTTTCAAAAATCATCATTAAACACTGAATTGAAGGAATTAAACAAAATTGGACCGTAGGATTGTGTAATTTGTCAATTAGAAGATTTCTATCGGATCAATTTCATCATAATCCTCTTCAAAAACTCCAAATCAGATCAAAATCAGTCTTAAAAACTCCATTGAAATGAAAAACTCAAAAATGATGAATTTGATGTCAATTTGCATATAAATTCGTCTAAAATCAACAAGAATCACGAGCAATGGCTCTGATACCACTTGTAGGTCCCCATGGCGCGTCTACGGATCGATCTCGTGATAAGACGTGACGTTTACTCGGAGTGCGGAATCCAGCAAGTCAACGTTTATACGCATAAAAGACAAAGCAAACAATCAAGTAAATAAACTTCTCAATTTGTATTCCAATCACAATGATGTTTTACAGACTCAATCTGATCTCTCTAGTTCGTTCTGGTTCGATCTCTGTATCAATATCTAACTGACTCTATAAAACATACATATATATAACCAACTGACCTGATATAAGCGAACTTATTAAGTTCGCCTCTAAAAGCTTAAGCGAACTTAACAAGTTCGCCTCAACTTGACCTAAGCGAATTTATTAAGTTCGCCTCTGATAGACCAGGCGAACTTAACAAGTTCGCCTCTAGGCTCACTTGTAAAAGACTTAGACATTTAAACATTTACATAACAAAAACATAAAGACATAAAATCTAACTATTACAAGCTTTTGTCATAACAATCTATGTCCTAACAGATACGCTAAAGTGCCTTAGGAGATAGATGTGATCCTGAAGAAGATGAACGAGCTGATTCTAATATACCATACATTCCATACTTTGAGACTGTTCCTCTCACTGCTCCTCATATAAACGAGAATGCATCAGGAAACGAGAGTGAACAAATGTTATTAAACCAAATAGCTGAGCTAAAACGAGAAAAAGCTGAAGTCAAAATTCGGAATGCTTTATTGGTTCAAGCACTTTAAGAAAAGAATTTTAGAAATTTCTAGGAACAATGATTTCTATATGTACTATTTTCTTGTATATATCCTATCAATAAAAAGTTATGTTTTTAATTCCAATCTTATTTCTCTTATAGCATGTCTAAATAAACCGGACCTTCTCATAACATAAAAGGTAAAAAGAAGCAAGCGGTGGTTGAAAACGCTGCTGAAATTACTGATTCTCGTAAAGAACTCCAGAAAATGATTACGGAAGGAATCAAGGATTCTCTTCCAACGATCTTCACTGAGATGGAAAAGATGCAACCTGATAAATTATCCACTCAGCCATCAATTCCAAAATCTGTCCATTCTCAACCCGTAACTCAACATACCCGAACCATTACTCAATCCAAACCTACTACTCTGAAACCTGAAGGTGTTGGAGCATATTCTGGTGACAACGAGCTTGAAGATATTATGTCTTAGTCTTAGAGTCTTTGACTTGTAATTGATAGAATTGTTAGCAACAGTTAAAGGGGAGTCTGTTAGGACATGTTTTGTAAATGTTGATAAAATTCTGTGTAAGTTCATAGAGAGGCGAACTTAACAAGTTCGCCTGGTTTATCAGAGGCGAACTTGTTAAGTTCGCTTAGTCTATCTGAGGCGAACTTGTTAAGTTTGCCTAGCCTATTAGAAGCGAACTTAATAAGTTCGCCTAAGCATCTTTGAGGCGAACTTATTAAGTTTGCCTACTGCAGAACTGGTGTTTATAAATAGACAGTTTACAGTTTCAGAACAGAATTAGAAGATAGGATATAACATAGACTAGAGAGAATTCTGTGAATCTTGTAACCTGATATTGTGGTGGAAATACAAAGCGTTTATTTACACCATTGTTGTTGATTGAGTTACCCGAGCACGTTGATCATGGATTCCACACGTTATCACTGTGTCGTACCGCGAGTCTAGAGATCCGTCACGCACCGAATTAGGGACCTACAAGTGGTATCAGAGCTTTTGCTCTTGATTAGCAGAAGATTCGTGATGTTTTCGTGTCCAATCAACATCAAATTTTAGAGATTTTGAAGATTTTTCATCTTTTTTGTGTTCCTGATAAAAATGGAGAATTTTTGATCATTTTGGATTGATTTTGGATTCTTTTGATGAAATTGATCCGTTAGAAGTGTTCCTAATCAGTTCTTACACATTCCTACGGTTCAATTTAATCAAATTCCATCAATTCAGCAAGATATGATGATTTTCGGAATTTTTGGTTCGTGTTTGGTTGAACAGCTGATGCAGGCGAACTTAGAAATTCTGTTGCAGGCGAACTTAATAAGTTCGCTTGGTGCAGATTAGGCGAACTTAATCAGGCAAACTTAATAAATTCTCTTGGGGTTAAGTTCGCTTGGGGTCAAGTTCACTCAGTCAGGCGAACTTATTAAGCAGTATCGGGCGAACTTAGCTAGTGTTCTTAAAAAAAAAAATTCATTTTTGGCGGGAAATTTCTTCTTGTCCAAATTTTTTAGGGAAAGCTTATATGGTCGTTTTGAATCATTTTTGAAACTTTGAATTTTTGAAATTTTTAAAAAAGAGTATTTTGGCGGGAAATATTTTTTCCGGATATTTTCGTAAAAATTTCAAAATGTCAATTTCATGTGATGATAATGAGATTGAAATTATGCTACCTAGACTTTTGAGCATATCAGATTTTCATAGCTGGAGAGTCCGGTTCAAACAGTTCGTATCAGAAACTGATGAAAACTTTTGGACATCCATATTTGAAGGATATGTGCATCCTACTTATGACTATATGGGATATTATGATGTTCCTAAACCAGTGACAGCTCTTAGTAAACTAGAAAAACAGAAGTTTGATCGAGAGATGAAGACGCGTGAAACTTTATCGTTGTCTTTACCAAAAGAAATCATTCATAGTCTCGGGAAGTGTCCAACTTCAAGAGAACTATGGGAAGCTTTGAAGCAAAAGGGTGAAGCTACTACTCAAGCGTTTGTGGTCTTGATCAAAGAAGAAGTAGTAAAGCAGAGTGTTTCTGAAAGTGATTCTTCTACCGATTTAAGCGACGGTGAGAGTATTAGATCTGGTGAAAGTACTCAGTCTACCGAGAGTGATGTAGAGACTGAAGTAAGTTTTCAGACAGTTGAAGATGATCTGAATGTATCAGACACTGATGCTGAGCCTGTCATTGTTGATCAAAAGAGTGAAGCTGATGATTACGTTTTCATGGCTCCTGGTGTATCTTCTTCAGAAGTAAAACCTGAGGTAGTTTCTAACTCTGAAACATTTTGTTCTAACTGTATTTCAGTGAAGGATAAAATGATGAGAGTTATGGATGACAACGTAAACCTCATTTGTGATATGAAATCGATGCACACGGTAAATCAGAAACTAAAAGATAATGAGAATGTGTGTATTGAGAGAATAGACTCACTGAAGAGGGATATAAGTTCTCTGACTTTGAAGATCAATGTAACATCCATGTTTTTCCTAATATTTCATATTATGCAATAAATGACAACTTCAATCTAATGTTCACATTCAAAATGTTGTGTCATATCATTTTCTATTTTCTTGTGCAATTAAGGAGTAATCATAATGTTGAAAGTACATACACACATTTTACATTGCTACAATAACAACTGAAACAAACCTACGCTATCTTACAAACTACAAGGACTAGTCTTGAAAATTATCAAAAATATCACTTGACACGGTCGCGCCATGACCTGGCACGGTCGCGTCCCGTAAACATGGTCGCGCCATGACCTGGCACGTTCGCGTCCCGTAAACACGGTCGCGCCGAGAACTGGCACGGTCGCGCCTGAAACACAGATGAAACGTAAACACTGCCTTAATCATAAAGTCTGTTCGAGTCTGCGATTGTAACGTCTTTAGTACCGTTTCTAGACGTTCATCAATAACCAAACACTTTTGATTAATCACATTAGTAATTAGAAAAAAAAACCTTCATATTTTCATCTCTTTCTCTCAACCTCGTCCAATTCTCGAAACACTCTCGAAATCAAACCCCTGCGCATATTCTTCAAGCTTCTGTAATCACATTCCCCACCTCAATCGTGCCGGAATCCCAGCAGAAGACGCCAAGGATCAACGCGCCGAAATCGGAACTCCGTTTAGTCAAACTCCACCAATTCGATATCGTTTAAGGTAAGTAAACACATCCTCAGACTTATTTCAATCCCGTGAATGAAAGCCCTGACCTATACAGGGCTTATACTACCTAATTGAACCCGAATAAAATCTAGGGTTCATTACATTTTGGTTTAATCGAACTACACCCTAGACATGATCTCCGTTCAATTAAAACATATGGTTAGATTCGCAAACACCTAACAATCGAAAGCCCTATGAATTCACCTAATATTAATACAGGATTTAGACAATTTAGCTTCTGGAACATTCAGACACGATCATGCTAATCGATTAGCACGGTCGTGCCTCTTGTCCAGACATGGCTGTGCCCCATGCCTAAGCACGGTCGCGCCACATGCCTAAGCACGGTCGCGCCCCATGCCTAAGCATGGTCGCACCCCGTGCCTAAGCGCGGTCGCACCGTACATTTGACACGGTTGTGCTACCTTTGGTCAGAATCTATTTCTTCTGTTGTTTTAATATAAACTCATTTTCTTTTATAAAAATTATTTTATAAAAACACCAAAGTCAGAATTGTTTTCATAAGCTAAATTACCAACTTGGAAATATTAAACAAATTAATTAAGTCGTTTCTAATTGATTAAAAAGTAATAAATTTAAAATAAAAGTTTTACATATAATTGTTTTATTCAAACCTACACAAACTATTTATATTGTAATATATTTTTAAAATGCCTCTTGACACATTTTCATGAACAACTAAATAAAAAGAATTAAATTATTATTTTAGTTAATTATTCAAATTAAACCTTAAGTCTTTCATTATTTACTTGAACTTACATTTTCATTCAATTACCAACGCAAATGAATACACCAACCAGTCGTACAAATCCATTCCTATTGAAAACCTTAGAATTTCCTTAGACATTATGCTAACTATTAATCCAAAGTTATACTATTTTACTCTAGGTCAAACTTAGTGATTAGCAAATCACTTGGATTATACAACACTCGTGTTAACTACTACATTTTGATACAAGTGAGTATACATAGCCCCTTTTACTCTTTTACATTTTTGGGGTGAAACATGAACATTATTCAAATTACATGTTACATTTACACAAACAACACAAGTACAAATCCTATTTACATTCATGTGTGCAATTTGAGCTTTATGCCCGAGTGCTAGGTGTGCTAACCATTGTATGCGATTATGTGCAATCCTTAACTATTCAAGCCGACAGTTTTCAATGATAGTTCTATTGAGTCTGACAAACCCACCCAGAATGGGGTGATTGATACCGACAACACAATTTTGCATGCTAGTTACAAAGGTTTGATTGTACATGGTTACACAATAGCTGCTCCCCATAAATGCCTTATTAATCATGTTATGTAAGGATTTGTTTTACAACTATATGCTATCTATATACAAACCTGTGTTATACTCACCAACTTTTTAGTTGACTTTATTTTATTCATGTTTCAGGTTCTAATGTGTGAGATTGGTCAAGATGTGCTACACATAGGCTTAGACTTAGCTAATTTAAATAAAAGAACTCTATGTATTTCAATTTTGTTCTATCTTGGATTTGGCTGTGTTTGAATTACATGAAATGAAATTTGACGTTTAATATATTCAATTTAGTCAACCTTGTGCTTATGAACAGTCTACATATCCCGCCCCGATGATTCCGCCATCGGTCGGGGTGTGACAGATTAGTATCAGAGCCTTGGTTATAGGGAATTAGGTTATTAGACACCTTGACCTAGACTATAACTTTAGGACACCTTCTTATGATATGTTTCATGATTTCATGTTATATGCTATATGCTATATGTTATATGTTATGTGTTACATGCTATGTGCTACAAGCTTGCTATGATTAGTTATTATTGTATTTGATAACTTAATTGTTAAAAATCCATGACTTATTAGTATATACTTAAATGATAAATTAGATAAACAATATCCTTTCCTATATCCTAAAACCTCATAATATTCTTGTCTTCTTCTCTATCTTTATCCTTCTAAGCATGTGGAAAACTTCATGAAGCTAAATTAAAAAAAAAAAAATTATTTCCTCGTTAAGATTTTTAAGCTTTGTTAATTGTTTGAGGACACGTGCAATTTGGAAGAGTGACACCTGTATTTTTGGTTTTCTGTCTAGGAAAGCATTTCACATAAATCCCAATTAACCGAGGGACCCGTATGCTTTCCTGGGAATTCCCGAGATGAGTGTTTACTTATAGGCTAAAACATGTCTCTTTGAAAATTATATAAGTTTAATTAACCTTAATGTGTCATAGTATTCGAGTGATTATATCACTATTTGAGTACAATCCAAACTATGATTATCTATTTATTTTGATATCTTATTCTATTAAATCCAAACAATTCTCATAAGTTCTTACATCTTTTCTTGTCTTGTGAAAATCTGTAGAATGCCTCCTCGTCGTGCTCCCGCGGCCAACACCAATACCGACATTGCTGCTATTCTTGCACAACTCGTGACACAACTCACTCAAGATAATAGTGCCACCAATGGCAACAATGGTGGAAATGGTAGTAATAGTGGTAATGGTGGAAACGGTGATAACAACCCATCTCAATGCACCTTCAAGCATTTCAACTTGTGTAATCCCCTCAAGTTCTATGGTACTGAAGGAGCTACCGGACTCCTTCAATGGTTCAAAAGCATTGAGAATACCTTTCTCAATAGTGACTGCCCCGACAACCTTTGTGTTCATCATGCCACAAGTGTCTTACAAAAACGGGCACTCGCATGGTGGAATGGGGAAAAGAGAAATAGAGGTGTGGATGTAGCAATGGCCTTACCTTGGAATGAGGTTAAAAGGCTAATGACCGAGGAATTCTGTCCTCGAAATGAAGTGAAGAAACTCGAAGCTGAATTTTGGGATCTTGCCCAAGATAGTGGTGAAAACTTGGCGTATACTACTCGGTTCCATGAGTTGAGTCTTCTTGTGCCCCACATGGTCACTCCTCTGTCCTGATGCATTGAAAAGTATATTGGGGGACTACCTAGGCAAATTCAAGATATTGTCCTAGGAAGGAATCCCGCAACACTTGAAGATGCCATCCGTTTGTCCGCTACCTTAACCGATAATCATGTGAAGGCGGGGACTCTTACTAAAAAGGGCACCAAGAAAGTTTCTGACACTATAACCCCTCCTACCCACAACAAATAAGCCACAACTGAACCCTCCCGCAATAATAGGAAAAGGATGACTAGAAACTATGCTGTGGTCACTCCTGCTATTCCTATTAACCAAGCTGCACCTATGGTTCAAGCACCGGCCAAAAAGCCATACGTTGGAATCTACCCACTTTGTGCCACCTGCAACTACCATCATCCCCAAAGCATCCCATGTCGCCTTTGTACCTATTGTGGGAGATATAGCCATACAGTTAATGTTTGTAGGGCCAAAGCTCTTGCGGGCCAAGTCAACCCACCAAACCAAATCAACCCCCAAGTGGCTAATCAAGGTGTACCCGTTATTACAAATGGGCGAGCATGTTATGAGTGTGGCAACCCGAACCATTTCCGTGATCAATGCCCAAAGTTAGTCAATGCTAGACAAGGTGGAGCTCTTGGGCGTGCTTTCAACATAAACGCCAATGAAGCTCAAGCCAACAATGACGTGGTCAATGGTACGTTTATTGTTAATAGTCAATATGCCTCCATTTTATTCGATACCGGTGCCGATAAAAGTTTTGTGTCGCTTAATTTTGAACCTTTACTTGCAAAGACACGATCCCAATTAGAGAAAACCTTCACCGTTGAAGTAGCAAATGGTGACTCCCTTACAATTGAGTCCATTATCTATGATTACTCTTTAGAACTTAATGATCACACTTCCCAATCAACCTTGTTCCAATGCCACTAGGGAGCTTTGATATCGTCAAAGGCATGGATTGGCTATCAAATCATCATGCCGAAGTCATTTGCTTTGAGAAGTGTATTCGAATACCTCTACCATCGAGAGAAACGTTGAGTGTCTTTGGTGAAAAGCCTTGCAAAGGGCTTAAATTAATGTCATGCACTACTGCTCAAAAGTACTTAAGAAAGAAGTACGTGGGCTTTTTGGCCCATATCGTTCAACAGGATTTTAAAAAGAAGAGTATTCAAGATATCCCCATTATCCGAGATTTTCATGAAGTATTCCCCGAAGACTTATCTGGTCTTCCACCCGTTCGTCAAGTAGAATTTCGCATTGATCTTGTGCCCGGAGCTAACCCCGTGGCTAGAGCTCCTTACCGTCTTGCACCTTCTGAAATGCAAGAACTTGCAAGTCAACTTCAAGAGCTCTCCGAAAAGGGATTCATTCATCCAAGTCATTCACCGTGGGGTGCACCCGTCTTATTCGTCAAAAAGAAGGATGAATCATTTCACATGTGTATTGACTACCGCGAACTCAACAAGCTTACTATCAAAAACCGTTATCCTTTGCCTAGAATTGATGACCTCTTTGATCAACTTCAAGGTTCTATTTGCTTCTCGAAGATTGATCTTCGATCCGGTTATCACCAACTCCGTGTGCAAGAAGACGATATTCCAAAGACTGCCTTCCGAACAAGGTATGGTCATTACGAGTTCATGGTTATGCCTTTTGGACTAACCAATGCACCCGCAGTTTTTATGGACCTCATGAATCGTGTGTGCAAACCGTACCTTGATAATTTCATAATCGTTTTCATCGATGACATCTTAATCTATTCCAAGACTAAAGCCGAACATGAGCAACATCTTAGATTGGTTTTGGATTTCTTGAAGAAAGAACAACTATATGCCAAATTCTCCAAATGTGAATTTTGGTTAAAAGAAGTTCAATTTCTTGGTCATATCGTCATTGACAAGGGTATTCATGTTGACCCTGCTAAG
The DNA here is from genome assembly GCA_023525975.1 of Smallanthus sonchifolius. NCBI lineage: Eukaryota > Viridiplantae > Streptophyta > Magnoliopsida > Asterales > Asteraceae > Smallanthus > Smallanthus sonchifolius. The sequence continues at coordinate 44,591,041 of CM042030.1, read as the reverse complement.
ATCGAAACGGTTAAGAATTGGAATACCCCGAAGACCCCCACTGAAGTTCGTTCATTCCTTGGGCTTGCGGGATATTACCGTCGTTTTATCTCAAACTTCTCTAAGATTGCTGTCCCCCTTACCGCTTTGACTCACAAGGGTAAGACTTATGAATGGGGACCAAAACAAGAAGAAGCTTTCCAAACCCTTAAACAAAAGTTGTGCAACGCTCCCATTTTGACTCTCCCTGATGGGAGTGATGATCTAGTTGTCTACTGTGATGCTTCTAACCAAGGTCTCGGTTATGTTCTCATGCAATGAGGCAAAGTAATCGCTTATGCATCAAGGCAACTTAAGATCCATGAGAAGAATTATACGACGCACGATCTAGAGTTGGGTGCGGTCGTATTCGCATTGAAGATTTGGAGACATTATCTCTATGGCACGAAGTGCGTGGTGTTCACCGACCACAAAAGTCTCCAACATATCTTTAACCAAAAAGAACTCAATATGAGACAACGACGTTGGGTTAAACTCCTTTACAACTATGACTTCAAGATTCGTTACCATCCCGACAAAGCGAATGTTGTAGCCGACGCTTTGAGTCGAAAGAACCATGTCATGCTTCATTGTGCCCGAATTCAAACCGATATTCAAATTCGCATCTTAGAAGCTCAACACGTCTCAGTCACCGAGGGTAACATGTACGAGGAAATGTCGTGTGGTGTTGAACTTCTGCTTGAATCTAAACCAAATGGCTTACTTTATTACTTGAACCGTATTTGGGTTCCCGATCGCGATGATCTCCGTACATTTCTCATGAACGAGGCTCACAAGACTCGTTATTCTATTCATCCTGGTGCGGATAAAATGTACCAAGATCTTCGCCAACAATATTGGTGGCCCGGTATGAAAAAGGACATCGCTCTTTATGTTGCCAAATGTTTAACCTGCTCCAAAGTCAAAGCCGAACATCAACGTCCTTCTGGTTTACTTGAACAGCCGGAAATTCCCGTGTGGAAATGGGAGAACTTAGCCATGGATTTTATTACCAAGCTCCTTCGCACCTCGAGTGGTTATGATAGCATTTGGGTGATTATTGATCGTCTCACCAAATCTGCTCATTTCTTGCCTATCCGTGAAGACTATCGGGTTGAGAAACTAGCCCAAATTTACATTGATGAAATTGTGAGCCGTCATGGTGTTCCCTTGAACATAATATCCGCCCGAGATGCCCGTTTCACTTCTCAATTTTGGCAATCTCTCCAAACCGCTCTTGGCACACGACTGGATTTGAGCACGGCTTACCATCCTCAAACTGATGGTCAAACCGAGCGAACAATCCAAACACTTGAAGACATGCTTAGAGCTTGTGTAATCGATTTTGGTGGAAATTGGGATTCACATTTATCCCTCATTGAGTTCTCTTACAATAATAGCTACCACACAAGTATCAACATGGCTCCATTCGAAGCTCTTTATGGTCGCAAGTGTCGTTCTCCTATCTGCTGGAACGAGATTGGTGAAGCCCAAATCACCGGTCCCGAGCTAATTCAAGAAACATCCGACAAGATTATTCAAATCCGTGACAACATCCGAACAGCGAGAAGTCGGCAAAAGAGTTATGCCGATAAACGACGAAAGCCCTTCGAATTCCAAGTCGGTGACCTTGTTCTTCTTAAAGTGTCCCCATGGAAGGGTGTGATCCATTTTGGAAAGAAAGGCAAGTTAGCCCCTCGCTATGTTGGTCCATTCAAAATCCTTGAAAGGATTGGGAAAGTGGCTTACAAACTCGAGTTACCTCCATCTCTTGGCAATGTGCATCCTACATTTCATGTATCTAATATGAAGAAATGTCTCGCTGATGAGAATCTCCATATACCACTTGATGACGTGCGCATTAATGAAACGATGCACTTTGTTGAGAAACCGGTAGAAATTATGGATCGTGAAATCAAGAAACTCAAGCGAAGTCGTATTCCTATTGTCATAGTTCATTGGGAGTCTAAGCGTGGTCCTGAATTCACTTGGGAACGAGAGGACCAAATGAAGCTCAAGTACCCCTATCTTTTTGCTGATTCAGTAGCCTCGACTAGTTAAATTTCGGGACGAAATTCCCTCAACTAGGGGATACTGTAACATCCATGTTTTTCCTAGTATTTCATATTGTGCAATAAATGACAACTTCAATCTAATGTTCACATTCAAAACGTTGTGTCACATCATTTACTATTTTCATGTGCAATTAAGGAGTATTATCATAATGTTGAAAGTACATACACACATTTTACATTGCTACACAATAACAACTGAAAAAAACCTACGCTATCTTACAAACTACAAGGACTAGTCTTGAAAATTATCAAAAATATCACTTGACACGGTCGCGCCATGACCTGGAACGGTCGCGTCCCGTAAACACGGTCGCGCCATGACCTGGCACGGTCGCGTCCCGTAAACACGGTCGCGCCGAGAACTGGCACGGTCGCGCCCGAAACTCAGATGAAACGTAAACACTGCCTTAATCACAAAGTCTGTTCGAGTCTGCGATTGTAACTTCTTTGGTACCGTTTCCAGACGTTCATCAATAACCAAACACTTTTGATTAATCACATTAGTAATTAGAAAACAAAACCGTCATATTTTCATCTCTTTCTCTCAACCTCGTCCAATTCTCGAAACACTCTCAAAATCAAACCCCTGCGCATATTCTTCAAGCTTCTGTAATCACATTCCCCACCTCAATCGTGCCGGAATCCCAGCAGAAGACGCCAAGGATCAACGCGCCGAAATCGGAACTCCGTTTAGTCGAACTCCACCAATTCGATATCGTTTAAGGTAAGTAAACACATCCTTAGACTTATTTCAATCCCGTGAATGAAAGCCCTGACCTATACAGGGCTTATACTACCTAATTGAACCCGAATAAAATCTAGGGTTCATTACATTTTGATTTAATCGAACTACACCCTAGACATGATCTCCGTTCAATTAAAACATATGGTTAGATTCGCAAACACCCAAAATCGAAAGCCCTATGAATTCACCTAATATTAATACAGGATTTAGACAATTTAGCTTCTGGAACATTCAGACACGATCATGCTAATCGATTAGCACGGTCGTGCCTCTTGTCCAGACATGGCTGTGCCCCATGCCTAAGCACGGTCGCGCCACATGCCTAAGCACGGTCGCGCCCCATGCCTAAGCACGGTCGCGCCCCATGCCTAAGCATGGTCGCGCCCCGTGCCTAAGCGCGGTCGCACCGTACATTTGACACGGTTGTGCTACCTTTGGTCAGAATCTATTTCTTCTGTTGTTTTAATATAAACTCATTTTCTTTTATAAAAATTATTTTATAAAAACACCAAAGTCAGAATTGTTTTCATAAGCTAAATTACCAACTTGGAAATATTAAACAAATTAATTAAGTCGTTTCTAATTGATTAAAAAGTAATAAATTTAAAATAAAAGTTTTACATATAATTGTTTTATTCAAACCTACACAAACTATTTATATTGTAATATATTTTTAAAATGCCTCTTGACACATTTTCATGAACAACTAAATAAAAAGAATTAAATTATTATTTTAGTTAATTATTCAAATTAAACCTTAAGTCTTTCATTATTTACTTGAACTTACATTTTCATTCAATTACCAACGCAAATGAATACACCAACCAGTCGTACAAATCCATTCCTATTGAAAACCTTAGAATTTCCTTAGACATTATGCTAACTATTAATCCAAAGTTATACTATTTTACTCTAGGTCAAACTTAGTGATTAGCAAATCACTTGGATTATACAACACTCGTGTTAACTACTACATTTTGATACAAGTGAGTATACATAGCCCATTTTACTCTTTTACATTTTTGGGGTGAAACATGAACATTATTCAAATTACATGTTTACATTTACACAAACAACACAAGTACAAATCCTATTTACATTCATGTGTGCAATTTGAGCTTTATGCCCGAGTGCTAGGTGTGCTAACCATTGTATGCGATTATGTGCAATCATTAACTATTCAAGCCGACAGTTTTCAATGATAGTTCTATTGAGTCTGACAAACCCACCCAAAATGGGGTGATTGATACCGACAACACAATTTTGCATGCTAGTTACAAAGGTTTGATTGTACATGGTTACACAATAGCTGCTCCCCATAAATGCCTTATTAATCATGTTATGTAAGGATTTGTTTTACAACTATATGCTATCTATATACAAACCTGTGTTATACTCACCAACTTTTTAGTTGACTTTATTTTATTCATGTTTCAGGTTCTAATGTGTGAGATTGGTCAAGATGTGCTACACATAGGCTTAGACTTAGCTAATTTAAATAAAAGAACTCTATGTATTTCAATTTTGTTCTATCTTGGATTTGGTTGTGTTTGAATTACATGAAATGAAATTTGACGTTTAATATATTCAATTTAGTCAACCTTGTGCTTATGAACAGTCTACATATCCCGCCCCAATGATTCCGCCATCGGTCGGGGTGTGACAGATTGGTATCAGAGCCTTGTTATAGGGAATTAGGTTATTAGACACCTTGACCTAGACTATAACTTTAGGACACCTTCTTATGATATGTTTCATGATTTCATGTTATATGCTATATGCTATATGTTATATGTTATGTGTTACATGCTATGTGCTACAAGCTTGCTATGATTAGTTATTATTGTATTTGATAACTTAATTGTTAAAAATCCATGACTTATTAGTATATACTTAAATGATAAATTAGATAAACAATATCCTTTCCTATATCCAAAAACCTCATAATATTCTTGTCTTCTTCTCTATCTTTATCCTTCTAAGCATGTGGAAAACTTCATGAAGCTAAATTAAAAAAAAAAATTATTTCCTCGTTAAGATTTTTAAGCTTTGTTAATTGTTTGAGGACACGTGCAATTTGGAAGAGTGACACCTGTATTTTTGGTTTTCTGTCTAGGAAAGCATTTCACATAAATCCCAATCAACCGAGGGACCCGTATGCTTTCCTGGGAATTCCCGAGATGAGTGTTTACTTATAGGCTAAAACATGTCTCTTTGAAAATTATATAAGTTTAATTAACCTTAATGTGTCATAGTATTCGAGTGATTATATCACTATTTGAGTACAATCCAAACTATGATTATCTATTTATTTTGATATCTTATTCTATTAAATCCAAACAATTCTCATAAGTTCTTACATCTTTTCTTGTCTTGTGAAAATCTGTAGAATGCCTCCTCGTCGTGCTCCCGCGGCCAACACCAATACCGACATTGCTGCTATTCTTGCACAACTCGTGACACAACTCACTCAAGATAATAGTGCCACCAATGGCAACAATGGTGGAAATGGTAGTAATAGTGGTAATGGTGGAAACGGTGATAACAACCCATCTCAATGCACCTTCAAGCATTTCAACTTGTGTAATCCCCTCAAGTTCTATGGTACTGAAGGAGCTACCGGACTCCTTCAATGGTTCGAAAGCATTGAGAATACCTTTCTCAATAGTGACTGCCCTGACAACCTTTGTGTTCATCATGCCACAAGTGTCTTACAAAAACGGGCACTCACATGGTGGAATGGGGAAAAGAGAAATAGAGGTGTGGATGTAGCAATGGCCTTACCTTGGAATGAGGTTAAAAGGCTAATGACCGAGGAATTCTGTCCTCGAAATGAAGTGAAGAAACTCGAAGCTGAATTTTGGGATCTTGCCCAAGATAGTGGTGAAAACTTGGCGTATACTACTCGGTTCCATGAGTTGAGTCTTCTTGTGCCCCACATGCTCACTCCTCTGTCCTGATGCATTGAAAAGTATATTGGGGGACTACCTAGGCAAATTCAAGATACTGTCCTAGGAAGTAATCCCGCAACACTTGAAGATGCCATCCGTTTGTCCGCTACCTTAACCGATAATCATGTGAAGGCGGGGACTCTTACTAAAAAGGGCACCAAGAAAGTTTCTGACACTATAACCCCTCCTACCCACAACAAATAAGCCACAACTGAACCCTCCCGCAATAATAGGAAAAGGAAGACTAGAAACTATGCTGTGGTCACTCCTGCTATTCCTATTAACCAAGCTGCACCTATGGTTCAAGCACCGGCCAAAAAGCCATACGTTGGAATCTACCCACTTTTTGCCACCTCCAACTACCATCATCCCCAAAGCATCCCATGTCGCCTTTGTACCTATTGTGGGAGATATAGCCATACAGTTAATGTTTGTAGGGCCAAAGCTCTTGCGGGCCAAGTCAACCCACCAAACCAAATCAACCCCCAAGTGGCTAATCAAGGTGTACCCGTTATTGCAAATGGGCGAGCATGTTATGAGTGTGGCAACCCAAACCATTTCCGTGATCAATGCCCAAAGTTAGTCAATGCTAGACAAGGTGGAGCTCTTCGGCGTGCTTTCAACATAAACGCCAATGAAGCTCAAGCCAACAATGACGTGGTCAATGGTACGTTTATTGTTAATAGTCAATATGCCTCCATTTTATTCGATACCGGTGCCGATAAAAGTTTTGTGTCGCTTAATTTTGAACCTTTACTTGCAAAGACACGATCCCAATTAGAGAAAACCTTCACCGTTGAAGTTGCAAATGGTGACTCCCTTACAATTGAGTCCATTATCTATGATTACTCTTTAGAACTTAATGATCACACTTCCCAATCAACCTTGTTCCAATGCCACTAGGGAGCTTTGATATCGTCAAAGGCATGGATTGGCTATCGAATCATCATGCCGAAGTCATTTGCTTTGAGAAGTGTATTCGAATACCTCTACCATCGGGAGAAACGTTGAGAGTCTTTGGTGAAAAGCCTTGCAAAGGGCTTAAATTAATGTCATGCACTACTGCTCAAAAGTACTTAAGAAAGAAGTACGTGGGCTTTTTGGCCCATATCGTTCAAAAGGATTTTAAAAAGAAGAGTATTCAAGATATCCCCATTATCCGAGATTTTCATGAAGTATTCCCCGAAGACTTATCTGGTCTTCCACCCGTTCGTCAAGTAGAATTTCGCATTGATCTTGTGCCCGGAGCTAACCCCGTGGCTAGAGCTCCTTACCGTCTTGCACCTTCTGAAATGCAAGAACTTGCAAGTCAACTTCAAGAGCTCTCCGAAAAGGGATTCATTCATCCAAGTCATTCACCGTGGGGTGCACCCGTCTTATTCGTCAAAAAGAAGGATGGATCATTTCACATGTGTATTGACTACCGCGAACTCAACAAGCTTACTATCAAAAACCGTTATCCTTTGCCTAGAATTGATGACGTCTTTGATCAACTTCAAGGTTCTATTTGCTTCTCGAAGATTGATCTTCGATCCGTTTATCACCAACTCCGTGTGCAAGAAGACGATATTCCAAAGACTGCCTTCCGAACAAGGTATGGTCATTACGAGTTCATGGTTATGCCTTTTGGACTAACCAATGCACCCGCAGTTTTTATGGACCTCATGAATCGTGTGTGCAAAACGTACCTTGATAAGTTCATAATCGTTTTCATCGATGACATCTTAATCTATTCCAAGACTAAAGCCGAACATGAGCAACATCTTAGATTGGTTTTGGATCTCTTGAAGAAAGAACAACTATATGCCAAATTCTCCAAATGTGAATTTTGGTTAAAAGAAGTTCAATTTCTTGGTCATATCGTCATTGACAAGGGTATTCATGTTGACCCTGCTAAGATCGAAACGGTTAAGAATTGGAATACCCCGAAGACCCCCACTGAAGTTCGTTCATTCCTTGGGCTTGCGGGATATTACCGTCGTTTTATCTCAAACTTCTCTAAGATTGCTGTCCCCCTTACCGCTTTGACTCACAAGGGTAAGACTTATGAATGGGGACCAAAACAAGAAGAAGCTTTCCAAACTCTTAAACAAAAGTTGTGCAACGCTCCCATTTTGACTCTCCCTGATGGGAGTGATGATCTAGTTGTCTACTGTGATGCTTCTAACCAAGGTCTCGGTTATGTTCTCATGCAACGAGGCAAAGTAATCGCTTATGCATCAAGGCAACTTAAGATCCATGAGAAGAATTATACGACGCACGATCTCGAGTTGGGTGCGGTCGTATTCGCATTGAAGATTTGGAGACATTATCTCTATGGCACGAAGTGCGTGGTGTTCACCGACCACAAAAGTCTCCAACATATCTTCAACCAAAAAGAACTCAATATGAGACAACGACGTTGGGTTGAACTCCTTAACAACTATGACTTCAAGATTCGTTACCATCCCGACAAAGCGAATGTTGTAGCCGACGCTTTGAGTCGAAAGAACCATGTCATGCTTCATTGTGCCCGAATTCAAACCGATATTCAAATTCGCATCTTAGAAGCTCAACATGTCTCAGTCACCGAGGGTAACATGTACGAGGAAATGTCGTGTGGTGTTGAACTTCTGCTTGAATCTAAACCAAATGGCTTACTTTATTACTTGAACCGTATTTGGGTTCCCGATCGCGATGATCTCCGTACATTTCTCATGAACGAGGCTCACAAGACTCGTTATTCTATTCATCCTGGTGCGGATAAAATGTACCAAGATCTTCGCCAACAATATTGGTGGCCCGGTATGAAAAAGGACATCGCTCTTTATGTTGCCAAATGTTTAACCTGCTCCAAAGTCAAAGCCGAACATCAACGTCCTTCTGGTTTACTTGAACAACCGGAAATTCCCGTGTGGAAATGGGAGAACTTAGCCATGGATTTTATTACCAAGCTCCTTCGCACCTCGAGTGGTTATGATAGCATTTGGGTGATTATTGATCGTCTCACCAAATCTGCTCATTTCTTGCCTATCCGTGAAGACTATCGGGTTGAGAAACTAACCCAAATTTACATTGATGAAATTGTGAGCCGTCATGGTGTTCCCTTGAACATAATATCCGTCCGAGATGCCCGTTTCACTTCTCAATTTTGGCAATCTCTCCAAACCGCTCTTGGCACACGACTGGATTTGAGCACGGCTTACCATCCTCAAACTGATGGTCAAACCGAGCGAACAATCCAAACACTTGAAGACATGCTTAGAGCTTGTGTAATCGATTTTGGTGGAAATTGGGATTCACATTTATCCCTCATTGAGTTCTCTTACAATAATAGCTACCACACAAGTATCAACATGGCTCCATTCGAAGCTCTTTATGGTCGCAAGTGTCGTTCTCCTATCTGCTGGAACGAGATTGGTGAAGCCCAAATCACCGGTCCCGAGCTAATTCAAGAAACATCCGACAAGATTATTCAAATCCGTGACAACATCCGAACAGCGAGAAGTCGGCAAAAGAGTTATGCCGATAAACGACGAAAGCCCTTCGAATTCCAAGTCAGTGACCTTGTTCTTCTTAAAGTGTCCCCATGGAAGGGTGTGATCCGTTTTGGAAAGAAAGGCAAGTTAGCCCCTCGCTATGTTGGTCCATTCAAAATCTTTGAAAGGATTGGGAAAGTGGCTTACAAACTCGAGTTACCTCCATCTCTTGGCAATGTGCATCCTACATTTCATGTATCTAATATGAAGAAATGTCTCGCTGATGAGAATCTCCATATACCACTTGATGACGTGCGCATTAATGAAACGATGCACTTTGTTGAGAAACCGGTAGAAATTATGGATCGTGAAATCAAGAAACTCAAGCGAAGTCGTATTCCTATTGTCAAAGTTCATTGGGAGTCTAAGCGTGGTCCTGAATTCACTTGGGAACGAGAGGACCAAATGAAGCTCAAGTACCCCTATCTTTTTGCTGATTCAGTAGCCTCGACTAGTTAAATTTCGGGACGAAATTCCCTCAACTAGGGGATACTGTAACATCCATGTTTTTCCTAGTATTTCATATTGTGCAATAAATGACAACTTCAATCTAATGTTCACATTCAAAACGTTGTGTCACATCATTTACTATTTTCATGTGCAATTAAGGAGTATTATCATAATGTTGAAAGTACATACACACATTTTACATTGCTACACAATAACAACTGAAACAAACCTACGCTATCTTACAAACTACAAGGACTAGTCTTGAAAATTATCAAAAATATCACTTGACACGGTCGCGCCATGACCTGGCACGGTCGCGTCCCGTAAACACGGTCGCGCCATGACCTGGCACGGTCGCGTCCCGTAAACACGGTCGCGCCGAGAACTGGCACGGTCGCGCCCGAAACTCAGATGAAACGTAAACACTGCCTTAATCACAAAGTCTGTTCGAGTCTGCGATTGTTACTTCTTTGGTACCGTTTCCAGACGTTCATCAATAACCAAACACTTTTGATTAATCACATTAGTAATTAGAAAACAAAACCGTCATATTTTCATCTCTTTCTCTCAACCTCGTCCAATTCTCGAAACACTCTCGAAATCAAACCCCTGCGCATATTCTTCAAGCTTCTGTAATCACATTCCCCACATCAATCGTGCCGGAATCCCAGCAGATGACGCCAAGGATCAACGCGTCGAAATCGGAACTCCGTTTAGTCGAACTCCACCAATTCGATATTGTTTAAGGTAAGTAAACACATCCTCAGACTTATTTCAATCCCGTGAATGAAAGCCCTAACCTATACCGGGCTTATACTACCGAATTGAACCCGAATAAAATCTAGGGTTCATTACATTTTGGTTTAATCGAACTACACCCTAGACATGATCTCCGTTCAATTAAAACATATGGTTAGATTCGCAAACACCCAACAATCGAAAGCCCTATTAATTCACCTAATATTAATACAGGATTTAGACAATTTAGCTTCTGGAACATTCAGACACGATCGTGCTAATCGATTAGCACGGTCGTGCCTCTTGTCCAGACATGGCTGTGCCCCATGCCTAAGCACGGTCGCGCCACATGCCTAAGCACGGTCGCGCCCCATGCCTAAGCACGGTCGCGCCGCATGCCTAAGCATGGTCGCGCCCCGTGCCTAAGCGCGGTCGCGCCGTACATTTGACACGGTTGTGCTACCTTTGGTCATAACCTTTTTCTTCTGTTATTTTAATATAAACTCATTTTCTTTTATAAAAATTATTTTATAAAAACTCCAAAGTCAGAATTGTTTTCATAAACTAAATTATCAACTTAGAAATATTAAACAAATTAATTAAGTCGTTTCTAATGGATTAAAAAGTAATAAATTTAAAATAAAAGTTTTACATATAATTGTTTTATTCAAACCTACACAAACTATTTATATTCTAATATATTTTTAAAATGCCTCTTAACACATTTTCATGAACAACTAAATAAAAAGAATTAAATTATTATTTTAGTTAATTATTCAAATTAAACCTTAAGTCTTTCATTATTTACTTGAACTTACATTTTCATTCAATTACCAACGCAAATGAATACACCAACCAGTCGTACAAATCCATTCCTTTTGAAAACCTTAGAATTTCCTTAGACATTTTGCTAACTATTAATCCAAAGTTATACTATTTTACTCTATGTCAAACTTAGTGATTAGCAAATCACTTGGATTATACAACACTCGTGTTAACTACTACATTTTGATACAAGTGAGTATACATAGCCCCTTTTACTCTTTTACATTTTTGGGATGAAACATGAACATTATTCAAATTACATGTTTACATTTACACAAACAACACAAGTACAAATCCTATTTACATTCATGTGTGCAATTTAAGCATTATGCCCGAGTGCTAGGTGTGCTAACCTTTGTATGCGATTATGTGCAATCATTAACTATTCAAACCGACGGTTTTCAATGATAGATCTATTGAGTCTGACAAACCCACCCAGATTGGGGTGATTGATACCGACAACACAATTTTGCATGCTAGTTACAAAGGTTTGATTGCACATGGTTACACAATAGCTGCTCCCCATAAATGCCTTATTTATCATGTTATGTAAGGATTTGTTTTACAACTATATGCTATCTATATACAAACATATGTTATAGTCACCAACTTTTTAGTTGACTTTATTTTATTCATGTTTCAGGTTCTAATGTGTGAGATTGGTCAAGACGTGCTACACATAGGCTTGGACTTAGCTAATTTAAATAAAAGAACTCTATGTATTTCAATTTTGTTCTATCTTGGATTTGGTTGTGTTTGAATTACTTGAAATGAAATTTGACGTTTAATATATTCAATTTAGTTAACCTTGTGCTTATGAACAGTCTACATGTCCAGCCCCGTTGATTCCGCCATCGGCCGGGGTGTGACAATCAAAGAGCAGGCAAATCACCTGGATATGTCCTTTGCAGAAATTGAGAAAAGAAATAATGATCATGTTGAGAAAGATAAGGAACTAGCTGAATCTAAAGCAGAGGTGCTCAGATTACATAGAGAGTTAGAAAGCTTTGGAAATTCATCATTCCCATTAGGATATTATCATGAGAATACTAAAGAGGGGAAGGGAACTAGTGGTGTTGGCTATGTTCCTCCACCATTCAACGGAATTTATTCTGTTACACATGAGATTATAAAATATGAGGATTTAGATCCTAAGACTGTGTTGAAGGTGAATCCAGTCATAGGTGAAGATATGGTGTATTCTGATGAGAGTGTTGATGAATATTTTGATGAAGCTAAGGTAGAGGGGATACCGAATTAGGTTAAGAAAGAAGACTCAAATGTTGATTCTAATTCATCTAGAAATTATACATTTGGAAGTTCTTCAAACTCAAGGAGAGTTCCATGTGTCAGAGATTATAAAGACAGGCGTACATGCTTTCATTGTAATGAGATGGGACACATTGTGGTGAACTGTCCTTACAAAAATAAAGGGAAGAAGCATGTAGTTCCTAAGAAGGTGAAGCCTGAATCAAGACCTGTTGAGAAAACATTTATTCATTCTCAAACTCTAAAAGAAGTTCATGTAGGAGAATCTTCTTCAAGTGCATCTTATCATGTGAAGATTCCTTATACGAGAGAATATAGTGAGAAGAGATCTTGCTTTTCTTGTGGTATTGTTGATCATATTCAGATTGCTTGTCCTCACAATGCCAAAGGTAACCGACATGTTACTCCAGGAAAGGTAAGAACTCCTGGTAAGCCTTATGTTAACCCAAATGTGGGTAAACCTCGTGATACACCAAAGGGTAATTCAAAATCTGAGGTTAGGCTTTCTAGACCTCAAAGACGGAGGAGAAACAAAAGATTGAGAAAACTTTTAGAACAACAAGAGTTTTCACAATCAAATCAATTTTCAAAGGAAAGAAAATATTCAAACACTTCACATTTTAAGCAAAAAGAACTTAATGAACAGAAGTAAGTTTGGAAATCTAAAGTTTATGTTTCTGACTCGTCGGAGCAATCACCGAAAATAGATGAGATATTCGATTGTGAATGGAGTGAGGTTTATTATTTTGATACAGATGGACGACCCATGACTACCATGGCTTGGGTCCCAATGTCACATTAACGTTTTTTGTTAGATGTGCAGGATTAACCAAGAGGGACAATTAATACCATTTTGGTTGTTGATAGTGGTGGTTCTAAGCACATGACAGGGAATGACATATGCATGAGTAAAGAGTGTTGATAACTGCTATTTGATTCAACGACTTGATGCTCTAGGGGGAGAATATGTCACACACAATGTTATTTTGAAAGAGTTTTACAAAGTCCAAATGATAAACTAAAACTTAGGATGACGATGGTGAGCATAAAGTTGTTGATACAACCATTTGACTAGTTGAGGGGGAGTCTACAGGACAGGGGAGTACAAAACTGTGTTGGTGACAGAGGCAATGACATTCAATTACATTACATTGGTTTGAGTTTTTAATTGATTGAATTGCTTAATCCTGAGTAACCATGTAAAATGTTTTTCATAAAATGTTTTCATGGAAGGTTTATTTTCATTTCTTTTACTTTCTTTGAAAAAGATTTTGAAAAAACCAAACAAATTGAAAAAGATAAACTCGACATTACATGAAGTTAAAGAAGAGATGATAGTACATCAGTAGATGTTCTTTCACACATGACCTTAGATTGATTGGTTGGTGCTTTATGTTAATATATCTGGATTATATGTTTTGATCTAAACTTTAGAGACTGCACAAATAGGAAATGATAGTGTTGTGTATGCATATAATTTGAATTGTCAGTAGACTAAAAGCGTCACTGAACCATTAGTAGTGTGAAAACATAATTGCATACGTTACAACTGTGATTTTAACCCATTTTATGCCTCTGTGTGTGTGTTAAAAGATCACTGTCAGATAAATAATATTAGATTTTAATAAAGATTTTCCTATGAGATTAGTTTCGGGTTATGTCCTTAGCACTATTCATTCGATTTGCTTCAGTGCCCATATCCCGAAAACCATGCAATTTGAAGTATAATCAAGATATGTACTTGACAACATCTGTCAAACATATACTAGCCCTTGGATCATATTGATAAATCATCTTTACTGATTCCATTGAATTCATAATCCAAATAACAGTTGGATCCATGTACTTGAATTTTATGATTCCACCTATATAAGCCAAAACATTGAATCATTCGATTCTGAATCTCTTTGATTCCTATGCAATCCAATTTGGATTCTTCTATTCATGTCCTAAGTGATGCCTCCTCATTCTGGAAATTCGGATAATCTTTAGTAAAATCTCATATGTCTTGAAGATAGTGCATTTATTTTCTGTTGGCATACTAGTGGGGTACACGTTGTATTTCATACTTAAATGGTACCTTAACTCACAAGAAAGTGGGAATGAGATGCTTTAGTTTCAAATCTTATAATATTGACAATTTGAATTTGTTTGTCATAGCCTGATCCTATTTTCTTTGAATGTTTATCACGTATCATAACATGCAATATGAAAGTCTTGAAAAGATAGAGTGTGATAATCTTGAAAGATATTGGTTTGATAGGTCAAGGCTTGAAAGAATGACATAGGATACCATTTGATATTATATGGATTTTATATCCAAGATGTGTGATTGATATCTCATGTATACTGATATGTGTAGGTCCCTCGGGTGTGGCGGATCGTCACATGCAAGTGGGTCTACTAGTCGGATCGGGTGCGGAATGCCCGTGACTAGGTGGAGAGTCTAGCTAAACAAAGTAAACCGACAAGAGAAGACACTTTAAAATTTCTTATTATAAACACTTGAAGGTTACAGAGAAAAGCACTTAGGTTACAATCTGCGTATTTGCACTAAAGCCTGCGTATTTGCACTAAAGCCTGCGTACTTAACTTCTGTCAACCTATCCTATTTATACAGGACCTGATGCCTGCGCACTTAGCAAGTGCGCAGGGCAAAATGCTATTGCGTACTTAACAAGTATGCAAAGGTATTCTTGCGTACTTGCTAAGTACGCATGTAAGTGCGCAAAACACTTAGAAAGAAATGCAACATTCAATATGTAAAAGTAAATACAACTCGATAAACTAATACATAAAGACTCTTACATACAAAGACAATTACAGACATGAAAACACACACTAAGACTCTATCCAAAGTGTTTTCACAGGAACGTGCTTCAACCTACTCCCCCTTGACAACAGCTCGGGATCTTCATCATCTCCAGTCTTCAATCTTCAGTCTTCACAGCTTCAGTCTTCAGCTTCCATCTATTTCTTGTAATAAAGGCAGAACTTAATCACCTTGTCATATTTAGAAGCAAGGAGCTTTGTCCATTCGTCCGTGTAGACGCAGTAGTGTTCTACTAATACCTCCAGATCTTTCACAGAAAAGTTGATGAAGCAGACTTCATCAAATATTATGATCAGCTCCTTTGGCACTAGGTTCCCACTCTCTGAACGTCCTTTGCCCATGATCACAGCCTCGCCCGTCTTTGGATCTACGTACCAGTACCACATGTCACCAAGAATATCCTGAGATATCACCACCCTCTTGCTGAGTAGACTCCCCCTCAGCCATTGGAATAGCATAGATGGGCACAATTGCCAAACCTTGGTGCTCACCTCCACTAGGACCGGCTTCAGGATCCTTGTATTTATTGTCATCCTTAGTCAAGTCGACTGGATGACAAGGCTCAGCACCAGTGGATTTCTTTTCTTTCTCTTGCTCAGGGGAATCTTAGTTTCACATCGCACTAGCTTGTATACCAATTTCTTTAAGTGCTTCTTAGTCACAGGATGTACAACGTGCTTATCCTTGACTCTCTTAGGCACTTGAGGCTTGAACATCTTGAACTTCCCTGATCTTGCTTCTCGCTGTAGAACCACCCATAAACCCATCGCCACTGCATGATTGTAATGACCCAGCAGCTCTCGGTTTGCTAGGTTCACCAGGTCGTATTTGGGCAAGGAGTTGAACGCTTCACTGGTGGGTTTCAAGTATTGAACCCTGCCAGATCTTTTGATGGCGAACAGCTGCTTGTCCTCCTTGAACCTTACAGCCAAGATCATCCCTGTTGCTCCGTGCTTGTCTATGATAGACGTCTTTTGCCACACAGGAGCTGGACCCTTTGAACTAGTAGAAGGCATATCTGTCTCTTTTGGTGCCTCTGGGTCCACAGGTGCAGTGTCGACTGGGGAGGCTTCAGTCGAGGCTTCTACATTACTAGCCTGCTCGACTGAACCTGTGTCAAACGGAGCGTCGAAAGATGGAAATTCAAAGATATCTCCATCTTCTAGCTCGTACTCTGCTTCCCCGTCACCCTTGGGAATCTCTATCACCACGTCTTCATCATCATCATTCCAGTCATCACCAGAGTCGATCTCTCCTTCTTCTAGATTAAAGAGAGCATCGATCTGTGCTTCCTTGGAATAGTCAGGCTCAAGATAAAGGATCTCATCATCAGATAAGTCCTTGAGCACATCGGCTACTGACTTCCCTTTATTACCACCACCAGAGGTATCACCACCCTCTTAGTGAGAAGACTCCCCCTCAGCCATTGGAATAGCAGAGATGGGCACAATTGCCAAAGCTTGGTGCTCACCTCCACTAGGACCGCCTTCAGGATCCTTCTCTTTATCGTCATCCTTAGTCAAGTCGACTGGATGACAAGGCTCAACACCAGTGGATTTCTTTTCTTTCTCTTTCTCTTTCTCTTTCTCTTTCTCTTTCTCCTTCTCCCCCTGAGCATCAAGCTTCTTGGTCAGTTCTGCAACCAATTTGACCATCGCTTCGTGTTCTTTTCTTTGTAAATCCAGCCTTAGCTCAAGTGACGTTCTGTGGTCTAGAATCATTTCATTTGTCTACATTAACAGCTCATTCTGTGCCATTACGTTCTTCAGTCGCTCATTAGTCCCGTTCTCTGGCTATGTAGAATCCTAACTTCATCGGCCAGTGAATTAATCTATGCTTGTTGAGCATCAGATTCCTCCTTTGACTTCTGAATAGTCTTCAGCAGTCTAACAACTTGGGTTTCTAGCACATCGATCCTTGCCTCATTCGGATCAGGATGCCTAGACGATGACGCTTCGACATTATGGATAGGGGAGGAGAAGATGGTACCAAAGTCAAACCCTTGTGATAAATCTTCATAAGTGAAGGGTTGACTTGGAGGATCAATGGTGGGTGTTGGGATTTGGGATGAGATGATGGGAGTAGGTGTTATGGTAGGGGTGATGGTGACAGACTCCGTAACAATTGGAGTAGTCACCGCCACTTGGACTGATGTTGTAGGGAGGGTCACTGTCACAGGAATCTCCTCTATGACTACCACGTCAGCTTGAACTTGTGGTCTTCTCCTCCTATGGTATAACTGCTGTGAAGGTGGGGTAGATGCTAAATCTGGTCTGGCAGCTGAAACTTGTACTTGCTGCTGAAACAGGGCCTCTACCACAATGGGGATAGCAACCTCTTTCCTATCTCCCCTGTTCTTATGAATACACTCTCGTCTTTGTCTTTGTAGAGCAGCGTCAGAGTTAGATGTTGGCTCATATTCGCTGCTCAAGCTCTGTCGCTTTCTTTTGGAGGATGACTCAGGTAGGGTTACCTGTGCCGATCTCCTGGGGTGTGCCTGTGATGGTGCGTCATCGGAATCAGAAGAATCTGATTCTATTGCTTCTGAATAGGATTCCTCAGCACCACCATCACCTCCTTCGTCGTCTCCATCCTCAGACGAACCATCATCACTATCATTCTCCTCATCGTGTTGTTCCTGTTGTTCATTGGAATGTTCACTCAGTTCAGGTTCCGAGTCATGGTTGTACCATCTCCAGTCTTCAGGTGCCACATATGCTTCATTTAGAAGGTGGCCATAAAGTTCTGTGTGCACAGGGGTAGGTTCTACACTGCCTGGCTTCAGAAATTGAGCAAATACTCTTTTGTCCACCCGCTTGACTTGCAGTCTCTCTCCTATAGCAGGAAGGTTTGGCAACGCGTCATCGATCAAGAGTTGCACAAACCTAGGGTATAATAAGAATCTAAACATCTCCGCTGTGTTGATCTGGTCATTGATTGCTTTGAAGATGTAGTGCGAGAAGTTGTAGCCCCTATTAAGAGACAAGCCCACCATGGCTGCTGCAAGGTCATGACCCATGGCATCTTTACCAGCTTTCCTTGACGAGATGCACACGATGATGACGTGGGCGAAATACCTCCATTGGTCTAATACACACATCTTTTTGTATGAAGCGTAGTCCCTCGCTCCGACGTATTCCATTCTTTGTCTCCGACAGCCATCCACAAAGTAGTCTGGATAGGCTGTTGGGTCGGTCGCGAGGTCTCTGAACTGCAGGACCCTTCTTATAGTATCTTCAGAGAAGGCAATAGCCTGACCTGCAACGGTAGCCCTAATGACATTGGGGGATACCGTGCAGTCGTGCTCCGTCGTCTCCCAGAATTGTTCCAAGTAAGGTCTTGACACGGTCGGGTCAGCTGAGATAGCATAGCTGACTCTTGAGCGGTTCAAGAAGTCAACTATCTCCCTATATTGCAATGCTGCACCTTTCCATTCGGGTTGAGTGTTCGCTAATAGGTTGAATTCGTTAGTAAACGCCCGAGCAATAATCTGCAAAATCACACAGAAAGCACAATCAGAACAACACGTATCATTGGAAATGAACAAACATGACATGGTATAGTAGTTACTCTTTGAACAAAAATTTCAGACTTAGAAAATTTCCTAAGTGTTGGTGCTGCGCACTTAGCAAGTGCGCAACTTTTTCCTCTTGCGTACTTAACAAGTACGCAAGAACTATCTCTTGCGTACTTGCTAAGTGCACAAGAACAGCACTTAAGAAAAATTCTAGAAAGTTTAGAATTTGATTGATCGTTCAAAAATCGGGTCGAATAGGTCACCACTAGGTCAGAATCAATGATTCTAACCTATGGGACCAGTATCAACACCACAAACTACCTAACCAGGACCAATTTTAACCTAAAACGGCCCCTCGACCCACTGCCGATTAAACTTCAACCGACGGATCAAATCAAGGACCAAACGGGATGATTAGGAGTCGATTAAGTTTTCTAATCCGGATTAGTGATAAGAAATTACTCAAACAATCCCCAATTTTACCCAAAAATTCAAAACCCTAAATTTTTTTTAAGTCGACAATCGTTCCAATAGTCACGAAATTACGGATGGATTTAGCCTAGAATCTCACCAAGTCGATGAAATGAGATGATGAAACAATAGACGGGACGAAAATATGGTTTAGGAACACTTTGATTTTGTGTGAAATTTGCAGAGGGAAAACTTTGGTTTGAATGCGATGAAACTGAGAAAAATTTCTAAGTGTCCCTTATATACCTAGCCATAATCAGTCGTGCGTACTTGTTAAGTGCGCACGAGTTAACTCTTGCGTACTTACGAGTACGCAAGCTTTAACTCTTGCACATTTATAAGTGCGCAAGACTTACTTCGTGTGAACTTGACAAGTACGCACAACGATTAAGTACGCAAAATTTCAACTCAGAATTTATGAAGTCTTTCAAATCAACTAACGAACAAGATAAAAATATTCAATCACGAGGTTTCAAATACAATTCATGAAGGTTAAACACAAATATTTTTGGCTTTTCTGAATAAAATTGAACTATGCATAAACTTAAAATATTTTTGATCTTTTCTCATAGAAATATACAAGTATTCACACAAACTATTTTTGATCAAAGTCACGAGCAAAGGATCATATCAGGCTATCTTTTAGCAAAAACGATACAAAATAAACATCAAAGAATATGGGATCATGTCATCGATTACTCTTTATTCGTACGTAATAAGCACATAAACAAGTAATTCAAGTTGACAATATTATAAGATTTGAAACTATACGCATCTTTGTATCACATTCTTGTGTATTAAGGTATTAATTATAAGATATACAACGTGTACCCCACTGATATGCTATTCTAACTTGCACTATCTCAAGGCATCTAAGATTTTCCCAATGATTTTCTAAATTTTCAGAATGAAGCTACATCTATTAGCACAGGAAAAATCAAGCAGAATCCATAAGGATTATCAGGAATCATAAGATTCAGAATCGAGTGATTCAGTTGTCTTGGTTTCATTTGATTTTCTTCAATGAATATTGGAATGATGATTCAGGATAATATATATGGTGATTGAATAAGGTAAGGGGACCCAACTTTTATCTGGATTTGATTTCAATGAATCAGGAGTGATTCAAGGGTGAATACATGCTCAACGGTTAACGTAGAGACATGTCTTGATTCAATCTCTCATTGCATACTTGTGAGTATGGGCAGTGAGATGAACCGCATTAATTGTGCTAACGACATAACCCGAAACTGACCTCAAAAGAAAATTATTGCCAAAATCTAACATCCTATATCTGATAATGATCTTTTCTATTCTTTTACGCACACACACTTGCAAACATGGGTTCAAATCACAGTTGTAATTTAGATTTAGTTTCCACACGACTAGTGATTCAAAGACGCATACAACCTACTGACAATTTAAATTACTTGTAAATAACCAGATTAAAAACATAATAAGTTAAACAATTAAGTAAGCATGACGCAATCATTTCCCATATGAGCAGTCTATGACGTTTAGATCATTTCTGATGTACTATCATTTCCTCTTTTCTCAAGTTAACTTTGAAATTTTCTCCATTTTCTATTTTTGTTTTTGTTTTTGTAAAATATTTTGAAACTTAAAAGAACTATACAGAAAATGTAAAAAGAAATAAAGTTTAACTTCCATGAATTGAATTTAATTAAGAAAAATTAATTTTCACTCAGGATTGAACATTCCTATCAAGTTGACAAGATGCTCAAAACGGGATCGATCAAATGCCTTTGTGAAAAGGTCAGCAAGATTGTCATTCGTGTGAACTTTTACAAGTTCAATTAAATGCTTTTCAACACATTCACGGATGAAATGATGGCGAATCTCTATATGTTTAGTTTTGGAATGTTTCACCGGGTTATTTGTGATGGACATTGTGGCATTGTTGTCAATGAATAGAGGAGTTCCAGTGAAGTTTAAGCCGTAGTCTCTCAACTGCTGCTGAATCCACAGTATCTGAGAACAACCACTCGCTGCAGCAATGTATTCTGCTTCACAAGTTGAGACAGAAACCGTTGACTGCTTCTTACACTGCCAGCAGACCAGTCTGTCTCCTAAGAATTGACAACCACCAGAAGTTGACTTTCTGTCAAGGTTACAACCGCCATAATCTGAATCAGTGTATTCTTTGAAGTCGAATGACTGCTGCTTAGAGTACCAAAGACCTAATTAAGGTTTCCCTTTCAGGTATCTGAAAATTCTCTTCACGGCTATCATATGTGACTCCTTCGGTTTAGACTGAAACCTTGAGCACAAGCACATAGCAAACATTATATCGGGTCTTGAAGCTGTGAGATACATATGTGATCCAATCATCCCACGGTACAATCTGCTGTCTACATCCTTTCCATCTTTGTCAGGATGCAGACCATGATTGACTGGGATAGGTGTTCCATAAGTACTGCTATCATTTATCTTGTATTTTGATAAGATGTCCTGCGCATACTTAGTTTGATGTAGATAAATGCCATCCTCTCTTTGACTGACTTGCAGACCCAGGAAGAACGACAATTCACCCATATTACTCATTTCAAATTTGGACTTCATCACCTGCTCGAATTCCCCACACATCCCTTCATTGGTAGATCCAAAGATAATGTCGTCGACGTATACTTGTACAAGAAGAATGTCACCTCCTGCTTTCCTAATGAAGAGGTTCGAGTCAATCTGTCCACGGTCGAAACCATTAGACAGTAAATGCTTAGATAATGTCTCATACCATGCCCGCGGTGCTTGATGAAGACCATAAAGTGCTTTGTCGAGCTTATACACTTTATTAATATTATGCGGATCTTCAAAACCGGGAGGTTGAGTGACATAGACCTCTTCATGAACTTTACCAGAAAGGAAAGCACTCTTCACATCAAGTTGATAGACCTTGAAGCCAACATAAGTAGCATAAGCCAAGAATAGTCGAATGGCCTCAATTCTAGCAACTGGGGCATATACTTCTATGTAATCCAAGCCCTCTTGCTGATAAAATCCCTGAAAAACCAATCTTGCTTTGTTCTTCACAACAACATGACGATCATCCGTCTTGCATTTGAACACCGATCTGGTTCCAATTGGTTGAAAGCCCTTTGGCAAGTCAACCAAATCCCACACGTGCAACTTTTGGAATTGAGACAGTTCATCTTGCATCGCCTCAATCCAACAGTTGTCAGTAAGAGCCTCCTTCACATTCTTCGGCTCTAACTGGGACACGAATGCAGCATGCATACATGTTTCCATGACACCAGTGTCAAATATCTCTGTGTAAAGACTGGTGTTCTCAGTGATGGTTCGATGACGAGTCTGAACACCGGCATAAGGATCACCAATAATGTTGTCGATCAGATGATTCTTATGCACTCTCGTCTCCGGTACAATCGGTTCCCGAATTTCTGGATCTAAATTCGTGCTTAACTCCCCCATTTCCTGTGTTCCAAAGGAAGAAGATTCAATGTTAATTGGATTAGCTGGAGCTTCATTTCCTACAGTTGTGGTAGGATTGGCTTGAGCGTCATCTCCAACAACAAGAACATCTTCACTGTCATCACTGTCATGAGTTCCAGATGCAGATGCAACATTGGAATCAGGAGCTATAATTGGTACAGTAGCACGAGTAGAGAAGCTGGAGTCATCACCGCCACCCAATAATTCATAAACATTTGTGGTGTCAACTGCAGATAGATCAGGAAGATTGAATGACTTGAATAGCGCATCATAATCAAAACCCCAAGCTGGACCTGTTGGTTCGGGTGGAATGCTGTGTTTACTACAATCCACTTCAAACCATTCCTCGACAGTACGAGTTCCTATGTTGTACACTCTCTTGCAAGGCGAGTTGGCAACGTATCCTAAGAAGATGCCTTCCACCGCTTTTGCATGAAACTTAGACTGGCGGTCTTTGTACTGTAGCAACAAGGAACAAGGACTACCAAAAGGAACTAGGTAATCAAGATTGGGAAGTCGATTGTTGATCAACTCGTAACAAAGTCTTGTTGTGCCTCTTCACAACCAGAACTCTGTTTAAGACGTGACAAGCTGTATTAACGGCTTCTGCCCAAAAGTGACAGGAAGCTTTGCATCCGACAGCATAGTCCTTACAGTCTCAATCAGTATTCTGTTCTTCCGTTCAGCAACTCCATTCTGCTGAGGCGTGTACGGCGCGCTGAATTCGTGACGGATCCCTTTCTTGAGACAGAAAAGCTCCATCAAATTATTCTTGAACTCAGTTCCGTTGTCACTCCTAATTCTTCTAACTTTCAGCTTGCAGAGGGATTCCAAGCCCATGATCAAATATTGAAGAATATCATCTGTCTCGTCTTTAGTACCTAAGAAATGCACCCAAGAAAAACGTGAGAAATCATCAGTTACTACTAGACAGAACGACTTACCTCCAATACTCCTGATACTTATGGGGCCAAACAGATCCATGTGTAATAGCTCCAAAGGGGTATCAATAGAGTTTTGGAGCTTGGACTTGTGAGACTTCCGTTGCTGTTTGCCCTTTTTACAAGGCATACAGTCATCTGCAACGGTAAACCTCAGCTTAGGAACCCCGGTTACCAAACCGTTTCGGACAAGATGATTCATTTTACGATACGAAATATGTCCGAGTTTCCTATGCCACAAGATGGAGTCAAGCTCTGTTGCTTTAGAAAGCAAACAGGTAGGAACTGATGAGGTGGTTGTTGCCACGCTCATATCGATCTGATAGGTGTCGTTTGTTCTTGGCGCTCTCATCAGGATCCAATCATCCGGAACTTCAAAACCAGGTTTGAGAATCAGGCATTCTGACTTGTCAAACATCACCGAGTACTCCTTGTCAGACATTTGGGAGACACTCAACAGGTTATGCTTCAGCTGCTCACAGAAGTTGACATTGTCAAAACTGACACAACCGTTCGAAACCACGCCTTGACACGTGATGCTGCCGCCTTTTTCTCCGGCAAAGGCCACATAGCCGCCTCTGAATGGTTTAACATCTTGAAGCAGGGCCATGTTTCCTGTCATGTGCCTGGAACATCCACTATCTACAAACCAGCAGTTAGAGATAGTACCCTTCGGACGTCCCTGCATGAGCCACAAAAGAATTAGTTAAATTTGGAGACCCAAGCCATTGTGGTCTTGGGTCGTCCATCCTTTTCAAAATAAACTACTTCCTTTAACTCACAGTCATGATGACTGTTCAAAATTGATGAATCTTTAGAAGAAATAGAACTAGGAGATTGAGAAGTTTTGGATTTGGCAGTCCAGGATCTCTTCTGTTTCTTAACCGGAACAGGAGACTTTGGTTCAACTACAGCAGGTGAACTTGTGGAAGCATCCCCTGATTGAACTGAAGTCAGCTGTTCAAGCTTTCTCAACCTCTTGTTCCTTCTTCTTCTCTGTGCCTTTGAGAATTTTGCCACAGGTTTCTCACCAGTACGTGTACTACCGGAGGTAGGTACACAAGGTACAGCAGGTTGCGTTACCTTTCTTGAAACAGATGGTTTAGCTTCAGATTTGATCTTAGGCTTTACCATCGGTTTGACTGGTGGTTTCACCACATTTTGTTTTGGATTTTTGGGAGCGTTCACTGATGGCGACCTGGGGATAACAGCTAGTTGTGGAACAACATGCCGTTTCCCTTGGTTCTTAGAAGGACAGTTCATAATAATGTGACCAACCAAGCCACAGTGAAAACAATTTCTCTTGTCTACATAAGTTCTCTTGTAAGGCTCATTAGATCTGGCCTTAGATAACTCAGCATTATGAGAAGGAGGAGTTGGTTTATGAACATTAGTCTGAATCTTTTACAGTTTGGTTTTTGGGAGTATAATATTTTTCCAAATTTTCTTTATACCCAAGCCCATAGTGAGCCGAAAAAGCCTCTTTCTTTGCTTGGTTAAGACTTTTATAACGCCCATAAAGCATTACCTTTAGATTATCATTTGTTTCAATGATATCGGGTTCAGTTAAAATGCAATTATCACTATTAGTGATAACGTTTTTCTTTACTTTCTGTTCAGTCAACAACTCCTCAGATACTACTCCTTCAGGGCAAGAGTTAAGCGACCCGTCTTCAGAAGCAGTAACAAACTCCTCACTAGATGTGGAGTTAGCCTTACTTGAGGATTCAACCTTTTTAGGGGAATCATCCTTATCAGAGGACTCATCTAGACAAGTGAGATCAATGTTTATTAAGCTATTGACAAACTTCCCGCTCACTGGTGGAGGAATGGCATTAGTACCCAAACCTAACCTATTCAGTTGTCTCACCACAGACTCGTAGTGTTCCACCACAAAGCGAGAGTTTTTCAACTTCTCATTAGTGCATTTTAACTACAGGATCTCATTTTGCAGTTAGTTGATTTCATTGTTCTGTTTTTCTAACCCCCTGTATGCAACATCTAAGTTAAGCTGTTGATCACTTATTTTTAAAGAATATTCAGATTTTTCCTTTCTTAACGTGTCAATAGAATCTTTAAAACGTTTTTCATTTTCTTTATAGTTTAGAGCTGCCAAACTTAGGGGTTCGGTTTTGTCTTGGAGCCTAGAATTTTCAAGTTTTAGCCCTTGACATTTAGAACATGAAATAACAGAGAAAGGGTTAGAATCTACCTCAGACGACGAACTTGTTGCTTCTCCAATGGCCATGAGAGCAACAGCAGTGGTTGAATCCTCTTCATCAGCTACAGAAGCTTCCTTTTCTTCAGCTTACTTTACCTTCTCTATAGCAGCAGTTGTAGATTCTTCTAGGTCAGCCATAGAAGCTTCCCTTCTCTCTGCTTCCATCATCTCCATGATCTCAGCCATGAGACCAACCTGGGTTTGTGCGATGATGGCATCCTCAAGATGAACGCCCCAATCAAAGCTGTCGTCCTGTTGGGCTACCAGTGCATTGGACGTTCCACCTTGGCTTTGATTGTGGTGGTTTGGATTGATGTGGCCATGGCTGTTTCCTTGGCTGGGTCGGGTAAAACCAGAGGCAGGTGCTCTGTCTTTTTGACACTCACGAGCAAAGTGTCCATAGTTTAGACACTTGTAGCATTTGGTGTGACAATCCGACTTTTCAAATTAACTCAGTTAAACTTCCCGTTAAATTTCTGTTAAGTTCTAACCCTGTTAACTCAATATCAAACTTTAAGGACCAATTCTGCCATTTTTGAAACTCAATTACACATGAAATCTCAGGGACTAAAGCTGTAATTTGCCCAAAATCGACTCTTTGACTTTGGAAAGTCAAAATCATGAGATATGATCCAATTCAAATTGTAAAACGGCAAATCGATTCAAATTAGCGACTGTTATGGCTGGCATTGATGACTTCGACCTCATCATAATCATTTGCATACGTTTTAACATCCCTTATAATTGTAATTAAACTATATTAATCCCGTTATAGTCGTAATCGTCGAACTCTCATCGATTACCTTCAATTGCGACCAATTCGTTTATCATTCTGAAATCAAACACTTCCTACACCTTAGTCGCACCTTTGCTAATCAATTGCACACGCTGATTCGATCGAGGAAGCTATGGGAGTCACCGGAAACCAACCCCGCCGCCGTCGACACTCGGTGTAGTCGTTCACCATCAATCTGACACCCGTTCTGGTAATTGATCCCATAATTTGTTTCGTATTAACCTGATAATCAAAAGCCCTAACCTAATTAGGGTTCACGTTATCGGATTTAACTCGATCGAATAGCTAGGGTTCATATTATTTCGTTTTAATCGAACCCTAACAATTCGATATCAAATATTGAAATCGAGCACACCCTTAGCTTCGTCTCAATGCATATATTGAAAGCCCTATCATAATCGCGACTTACAACACTAAATTGATCACGATCGGGTTCTAGGGTTCATATCTATTTGGGTTTAATCGAACCCTAACCTTGACGCGGTCTTAATCAAATTAAATTGGGTGGTTAGAATCGCAATCTTCCACTGATCAATAGCCCCATGAATCCAACAACTGCTATTACAAGAATTGAGCAAATCGATCTAGGGTTCTAATCTAGGGTTTCGGTTTCTAAACTGGATAATTAACGAACTTAAACCTGATGTTTTCTCAATTAAACTTCACACCAGATTCGCCTAATGCAAATAAACAAAACCCCTATATCTTTTTGTTAAACCAGAACCGAATTCGATGATTTTGGGATGATTTTTGTTGCGGCTTCGATGGGGAGGGGATGAACACATTAATTGTGTGTTAAAACAATTCGGATCCGGAACTCATCGCGATTGCCTAGCGGCTGTGTTGGTTGAATCACTTGACTGTGGGGGAAGAGACCCGGGTTCGAGTCCCTCCACCCCCAATTCATTTTTAAAATAGTTTTTATTATTATTTTAATTATAAAAACCTAACCCATATTATTATAATACTATATTAACGTGTTTTAGCCGGGGAAA
This sequence comes from Smallanthus sonchifolius, assembly GCA_023525975.1. Classification (NCBI taxonomy): domain Eukaryota; kingdom Viridiplantae; phylum Streptophyta; class Magnoliopsida; order Asterales; family Asteraceae; genus Smallanthus; species Smallanthus sonchifolius. Next base: position 44,563,207 of record CM042030.1, on the reverse strand, counting down.
CCACCCGTAGGCTCGGGTTTGGTTTGTAACCCATTTTCATTATAAATACCCAATTTTAAAATAATATATTTATATTATTTTCAAATCTCGACTCCAAATAAATAATTTTCATCCTGTGACTCCAATTAAAAATAATATATATTTATATATTATTTTCTCCATATTTATAAACCTTAAGGAATGTTTTCAAACTAGTAAATAATATAATTATTTATATTATTTACCAACGTTTATATCCTTGAATAAAAATAATATATTTATTATTTTTGTCACGCAAGTTAATTGTTTACGTTACTTCGCTAAACTTAAAAATAATATAATAAATTATATTATTTTCCTAGACTTCTAGTTAACGACAAAACACTCTAATACATTTATTATATATAGTATTTTGTCATTCGTCGCGTAATGTATATATCTTATTTATTAGTTAAGGATTCTCATTTCCGTGGACACATTCGTCCACTCTTGAATATTAGAGCGTTTCGTTAAGACGTTTCTCATTCCGTGTCGATGTCACTATTCCCATTTTTGTCCCTAATTTATATGTTTATAATTCTAGGGCATACGTAAGCCGTGCAGGCTAACAATTGAGATTCCAAATCTCTTACTTATGTGATACTACCTACAACGCAACGCAGGTGAGTTTCACGGCCCCTTTTTACTTGTTTTACTATTGGGGGAGAAACATGCTTACACACAAACGTATTTTACTTGTTTTCCTGTTGAGGGGAAACAAACATGAACACCAACTATAATACTCTTACTTGTTTTCCCCGCGGGGAAGAATCAGGTACACAGACAAACATTTTGTTACATGTTTTTCCCGTCGGGGGAGAAAACATGACACAACTATTTTAGATTATTGTAATTCATATAACCAAGGCTCTAATAACCTAATTCCCTATAACCAAGGCTTTGATACCAATCTGTCACACCCCAACCGACGGCGGAAAACGTCGGGGCGTGAAGCTGTGCAGACTGTTCATAGCTCATGGTTGCTAAAGTTTGAATAATTTAAACATTCATTTTCATTACACATAGCAAGTTCATACCATACAAGAACCAAATGTAGCGATTACAAAATATAAATAGTTTAGATTAATTGCTAGGTCCAAATCCTATATGTAGCGGCTTGTAATACTTCAAACATTGTCACCTGAAACATGGTTAAAAACAAAGTCAACTAAAAAGTTGGTGAGAATACATAGGTTTTTGTGTCATGTAATAGAATATAGTGTCGTGTGCATACAATTCATACAAACATGGCAATTAAGGCGTTTATGGAGAGATACCATCGTGTGACCTGGTAGTACAATCAAACCTTTGTAACTAGCATGCAAAACAAAAGCGTGTTGGCAGTAACAGTCACCCTACCTGGGTGGGTTTGTCAGACTCAATAGATCTATCACTGTTTACTGTAGGCTATAAAATAGTTAATGATTGCACGTGAATAGCAAACTGCGTGTTGGTCTACACACCTAGTACTCAAGCACAAAGCTCAAAATTGTAACACATGATTGTAGGGTGGAATTGTATATTGTGTAGTTTGTAAACATAGTAAATAGAACGCATGTTCCACCCCAAAAGTTTGTAAATAGAGTAAAAGAGGGGCTATGTAACTCACTTTTGTTGGAGCGTGTAGTTTGCACAGATCAACAAAAATACCAAGCGTGTTGTAGGTCGCTACGTTTGACCTATCGAATGAGGGTATAACACGTGTCACTGTTTGTGTTATTTTGTGTCCAAAGTGGGTTCGTTGGTGGTTTGTGTGTTTAGGGTTGGTTTTGGAATAATAAATTAGTAGCGATATATATATATATATATTTATTTAAATAAAATTTAAATAAACGATATTTGTTTAAATCAAAATATATATTTGTATAAATAGTTTTATAAAAATGATTATATAAACTCATGATTTCATCGGTTTTGAAACTATCGGGAATTAATCGTTTTAAATTTCTAAATCAAAGATTTGGTTTATAAATGATTCCCGGGTCTTGGGATTTTATAACGTAACTTTTATAATTACATTTTGAAATTTTTTTGCTAAAATATGTTAAATAGACTTTAAAACAGAAAAATAATTGATTCTGGTCAAGGAGCACGACCGTGCTCGAGTATGGCACGACCGCGCTCGATGCCGGGCGTGACCGTGGGGGTCTGAGCGCGCCCGTGATCGAGTCAGAAGTCACTACAGAGGGTCTGGACATAGAGCACGACCGTGCTCGTATCTGGCACGACCGCGTCTAGTGTTTGTTTTTGGTCAAGACTTGTTTGCTCGGTAAGCACGACCGGGCCGCCACACCTGGGGCACGACTGTGCTTGGTCAGGCACGACCGCGCTCAGGGATGAGCGCGACCGTGTCGGGCCTTTTTCTGACACAATTCAATCGATTCTCATATTAATAGCTTCTGGATTCTTAGGGCTTTCACTTAGTGGATGATTACGAATGTTTCTACATTGTTTAATTGTATTTATATCTTGTCTAGAGTGTAGTTGGAGTAAAATTTATGTTTCGGCTTTTTGGTTCAAAATCGGATCGATTTGAGTGTTTCTACTACGAATTGATATAGGGCTTTCGTAGTAGAGGTATATACAAAGTTGAAGACGTGTTACTTACTTGCTGAAAGTGGGCAATCGAATGCGGTCGGCTACGGGTCGAGCGGCTTCGTTTCTTGGCGATCAATCGGACGACAGAGGTGTTGTGAGCGTCGAGTGAGAGTTCTGAGAGATTGAGTGGGTGTATATGAGGGTGTAGGAAGCCTGCAACTTGCTCTCAATTGTTTAATTCGCGAGACTTGGTTGTGGTGGGTATGGGATTAAACAAATGTGCAAATTGGAGGACAATTTAGGCGTGTTGCAGGTTGAATTCAGTCGAGTAAGGTCTGACGCGTGAAAACCGGCTTTTCTCTATTTTAAATTTCACGAATTCAGAGGGTATGGTATGGTTTGACTTCTGCAGAGTCAAGTGGGTTCATCAGCGCGACCGTGTCTACTTTAGGCGCGACCGTGCTTAGGTTGCAGGCGCGACCGTGCCTAGTCCTAGGCGCGACCGTGCTTGCCTAGTTTTGTAGTTTTTGAGTTTTGTCAGTTTTGGTCCACGAGGCTTGTGAGATAATGGTGTTTTTGTTTAATTTGTTTATTGTGATAGAATAGTTTGTATATGTAACTGCATCGTAGTTTGTTTGTACACGAATCGAAACTGAAATGTGTTTGTTTATTGAAATTAAATGATTACATGATGAAAATCAGAAATGTTACATTACGACTCTCATCCAAACTTAATCAATGGAACCACCTAGAGTGAAACTCTAGTAGAACCTCAGGGTAAAACCACCGACTCTAACTATGTACACAGAATTTGAGGTATTCTTTCAATGCTAACACGTTATTCCTTATACTCCAACAATAGATCCCCTTTGAACTTGTTACCTTATCCTGTGACTAATCCTTAGTTTAACTTCGAATTTTACTCTAGCATATTCAATTCTGTAAACGGATTTTTTTTTCCTTCACGAAATGATCGAGTGGATCCACTGACATTAGAAACGGGGATTTAATCTAACCAACCATCAGTTGAACGTGATTACTTAAACATACATCCTATCTCTTATGCTACTGGAATCTATGTCTCATTAGACTTTTCTCTCCTACATGTGAGCCTTTTCCCTTGGCCTATGCATTGGCTGACACTTGCTTTATAAGCACGAGTCTCACTAGAAGTCTCAGTATGACTTCACAAATTCCATATTAGTGTGTCGTACTCTAACTCTATTAAAAGCCAAGTATACTATTGAGATAGCAGACTGTAATATTCCGCATCGATTGAGGGGGAGAACGATACGTTCCTTATTAGGAGGTGGATACCTTCTCTATTGAGACGCGTTTTGCCTGGGCGAGCAAGTCGTCGGGTGAAAACAAAACTGTGAGTTCCTAGATGGGCAACCCATCGGGGGCAAAACGGACAATATCTTGGTACGGTTTGCTTGGGCCGTTACTCAGAAAATCAAAACAATTCGCATTCTTGCAGATGTAATCTAGCATTGGTTAGTAATAAACTTTACATTGACCGTCTGACAGTTACACTTGGCAGTTTCGACCTTGTTGTCGGTATGAATTGGTTATCCGAGAACCAACCCGAGGCCATATGTTGTGACAAAAATGTTTGCCTTCCTCTCCTTAGAGGGGAAATCCTTTCTGTCCAAGGCAAAAGGAGTGGTGCAGTCATTGGCATCATATCCTTCATGAAAGTACAGAAATGTCTTCGAAAAGGGGCATATTGCTATTTTGGCTCTCATCGCCGATCAGCCATCTAAGGAAAAGAAGATTGACGACATTCCGATCGTTCGTGATTATCCGGAAGTATTTCCCGAAGACTTGCCTGGCCTTCCACCACATCGTCAAGTCAAATTCCAAATCGATCTAGTACCTGGAGCAGCGCCTATTGCTTGGGCACCCTACAGACTCGCACCCAGGGAATTGCAAGGACTATCTACATAACTGCCAGAGTTGTTGGATAAAGGTTTCATCCGACCTAGCTCATCGCCATGGGGAGCTCCAGTCCTTTTTGTTAAAAAGAAGGATGGTACTTTCCGTATGTGTATTGTTAAAAAGAAGATTGACGACATTCCGATCGTTCGTGATTATCCGGAAGTATTTCCCGAAGACTTTCCTGGTCTTCCACCATATCGTCAAGTCAAATTCCAAATCGATCTAGTACCTGGAGCAGCGCCTATTGCTTGGGCACCCTACAGACTCGCACCCAGGGAATTACAAGGACTTTCTACACAACTGCCAGAGTAGTAGGATAAAGGTTTCATCCGACCTAGCTCATCGCCATGGGGAGCTCCAGTCCTGTTTGTTAAAAAGAAGGATGGTACTTTCCGTATGTGTATTGATTTTCGGGAATTAAACAAGGTAACAATCAAGAATCGTTATCCTCTGCCGCGTATTGATGACCTCTTCAATCAACTCCAAGGGTCAAGTTTCTATTCCAAAATAGATCTTAGATCTGGTTACCATCAGTTAAGAGTACGAGAAGAGGATATCTCTAAGACTGCATTCAGAACAAGGTACGGCCATTACGAATTTATGGTCATGCCTTTCGGGTTAACCAACGCACCCACGGTATTCATGGATCTCATGAACCATGTGTGTAAGCCTTACCTGGACCAATTTGTTATCGTTTTCATCGACGACATCCTCATCTATTCCAAGAACAAGGAAGAACATGAGGAACATTTGCGTCTAATTTTGGAACTACTTAAGCAAGAGCAACTTTATGCTAAGTTTTCCAAATGTGAATTCTGGATTCGAGAGGTTCAATTCTTGGGACATGTGGTAAATGAAAAAGGGATACATGTTGACCCATCCAAAATAGAAGCCATCAAGAATTGGGCAGCACCGACGACTCCGACTGAGGTGCGACAATTTCTGGGATTGGCCGGTTATTATCGTCGTTTTATCGAAGGATTTTCAAAGATTGCACAACCTCTCACCGCCCTAACTCAAAAAGGAAAGGCCTATAATTGGGGCGATAACCAAGAATCAGCTTTCCAGCACCTCAAACAGAAATGTTGCAGTGCACCTATTTTAGCTCTTCCGGAAGGAACCGATGATTTTGTGGTGTATTGTGATGCATCCATTCAAGGCCTGGGTTGTGTCTTAATGCAACGCGAAAAGGTCATCGCATATGCTTCACGTCAGTTAAAGATTCACGAGAAAAACTACACCACTCATGATCTAGAGTTGGGAGCAGTAGTTTTTTTGCACTTAAGATATGGAGACATTACTTGTACGGTACCAAATGCACCATCTACACCAACCACAAGAGCCTCTAGCATATTTTCGAACAGAAGGAGTTGAACATGCGACAACGTCCTTGGGTTGAACTTTTAAATGATTACGACTGTGCGATCCGGTATCATCCGGGTAAAGCTAACGTTGTGGCTGATGCACTAAGCCGAAAGGAAACGAAACCCAAACGAGTTCGAGCATTACAACTTACTATTCACCCTGGATTGCCTGACAGAATCCGTAGTGCTCAACTTGAAGCCTTGAAAGAAGATAACCTATCGTTAGAAGGTACTCGCGGCATGGAAGCACAACTTGAGGTAAAATCTGACGGAATTCGTTATTTCGTCGAACGAATATGGATTCCAGTGTTCGGAAATTTAAGAGAACTAATCATGGATGAAGCTCATAAATCTCGTTACTCCATCCATCCGGGTTCCGATAAAATGTACCATGATCTAAAAGTACTATATTGGTGGCCGAAGATGAAGGCCGATATAGCCACCTATGTTAGTAAGTGTCTGACCTGCGCGAAGGTCAAAGTTGAATATCAAAAACCATCCGGTCTCCTGCAGCAACCAGAAATTCCCATGTGGAAATGGGAACAAATATCCACGGACATCATCACCAAATTACCCCGAACCCCTACCAGATGTGATACTATATGGGTAATTGTTGATCGACTAACAAAATCTGCTCACTTTCTAGCAATCAAAGAAACCGACAAAATGGATAAACTCACTCGAATATACTTGAAGGAAGTAGTCTCTTGGCACGGAGTGCCAATCTCCATTATTTAGGATCGTGATGCACTATTCACTTCTCGTTTCTGGCAGTCGTTACATAAGGCCTTAGGCAAGCGTCTAGATATGAGCACAGCTTACCATCCTCAAACCGATGGTCAAACAGAACGTACTATCCAAACTCTGAAGGACATGCTACGAGCTTGTGTGATCGATTTCGGTAACACTCGGGAGTCTCACCTACCGTTGGTGGAGTTCTCCTACAACAACAGTTATCACACTAGCATCAAGGCAGCTCCATTTGAAGCACTTTATGGACGGAAATGCCGTTCTCCCATTTGTTGGACCGAGGTTGGAGATAGCCAACTCACAGGTCCTGAACTTGTATTTGAAACTTCTGAAAAGATCGTTCAAATTAGAAACCGTATGGCAGCGGCTCGTGATCGTCAAAAGAGCTACGCCGACAAACGCCGTAAACCTTTAGAGTTTCAAGTAGGTGACATGGTCTTACTCAAAGTCTCACCTTGGAAAGGTGTCATCCGTTTCGGGAAACGAGGTAAACTGAATCCTCGTTATGTTGGTCCTTTCAAAATATTAAAGAGAATCGGACCAGTAGCGTATCAACTGGACTTACCTGAAAGACTTAGTGGTGTACACAACGTCTTTCACGTCTCAAACTTGAAGAAATGTCTAACAGACGAGACACTCGCAGTTCCTCTTGAGGAACTACACATCGATGAACAGTTGCGTTTCATCGAAGAACCTGTGGAAATCATGGATACGGTAGTCAAAACGTTAAAACGCAGTAAAATCCCTATTGTTAGAGTCTGTTGGAACTCGAAACGCGGACCGGAATTCACGTAGGAGCGCGAGCATCAGATGATGCGCAAATATCCTAATCTGTTCAAGTACTCCACGTCAAACTCTTAAGGTACTATTTTAATTTTCGGGACGAAAATTCTTTCAACTTGGGGATGATGTGACATCCGAAAAAAAAAATTTTATCTTAATTTTCGGGACGAAAATTCTTTCAACTAGGGGATGATGTGACAATCCGACTTTTCAAATTAACTCAGTTAAACTTCCCGTTAAATTTCTGTTAAGTTCTAACCCTGTTAACTCAATATCAAACTTTAAGGACCAATCCTGCCATTTTTGAAACTCAATTACACATGAAATCTCAGGGACTAAAGCTGTAATTTGCCCAAAATCGACTCTTTGACTTTGGAAAGTCAAAATCGTGAGATATGATCCAATTCAAATTGTAAAACGGCAAATCGATTAAAATTAGCGACTGTTATGGCTGGCATTGATGACTTCGACCTCATCATAATCATTTGCATACGTTTTAACATCCCTTATAATTGTAATTAAACTATATTAATCCCGTTATAGTCGTAATCGTCGAACTCTCATCGATTACCTTCAATTGCGACCAATTCGTTTATCATTCTGAAATCAAACACTTCCTACACCTTAGTCGCACCTCTGCTAATCAATTGTACACGCTGATTCGATCGAGGAAGCTACGGGAGTCACCGGAAACCAACCCCGCCGCCGTCGACACTCGGTGTAGTCGTTCACCATCAATCCGACACCCGTTCTGGTAATTGATCCAATAATTAGTTTCGTATTAACCTGATAATCAAAAGCCCTAACCTAATTAGGGTTCACGTTATCGGATTTAACTAGATCGAATAGCTAGGGTTCATATTATTTCGTTTTAATCGAACCCTAACAATTCGATATCAAATATTGAAATCGAGCACACCCTTAGCTTCGTCTCAATGCATATATTGAAAGCCCTATCATAATCGCGACTGACAACACTGAATTGATCACGATCGGGTTCTAGGGTTCATATCTATTCGGGTTTAATCGAACACTAACCTAGACGCGGTCTTAATCAAATTAAATTGGGTGGTTAGAATCGCAATCTTCCAATGATCAATAGCCCCATGAATCCAACAACTGCTATTAAAAGAATTGAGCAAATCGATCTAGGGTTTCGGTTTCTAAACTGGATAATTAACGAACTTAAAGCTGATGTTTTCTCAATTAAACTCCACACCAGATTCGCCTAATGCAAATAAACAAAACCCCTATATCTTTTTGTTAAACCAGAACCGAATTCGATGATTTTGGGATGATTTTTGTTGCGGCTTCGATAGGGAGGGGATGAACACATTAATTGTGTGTTAAAACAATTCGGATCCGGAACTCATCGCGATTGCCTAGCGGCTGTGTTGGTTGAATCACTCGACTGTGGGGGAGGAGACCCGGGTTCGAGTCCCTCCACCCCCAATTCGTTTTTAAAATAGTTTTTATTATTATTTTAATTATAAAAACCTAACCCATATTATTATAATACTATATTAACGTGTTTTAGCCCGGGAAACCACCCGTAGGCTCGGGTTTGGTTTGTAACCCATTTTTATAATAAATACCCACTTTTAAAAAAATATATTTATATTATTTTCAAACCTCGACTCCGAATAAATAATTTTCAACCTGTGACTCCAATTAAAAATAATTTATATTTATATATTATTTTCTCCATATTTATAAACCTTAAGGAATGTTTTCAAACTAGTAAATAATATAATTATTTATATTATTTACCAACGTTTATATCCTTGAATAAAAATAATATATTTATTATTTTTGTCACGCAAGTTAATTGTTTACGTTACTTCGCTAAACATAAAAATAATATAATAAATTATATTATTTTCCAAGACTTCTAGTTAACGACAAAACACTCTAATACATTTATTATATATAATATTTTGTCATTCGTCGCGTAACGTATACATCTTATTTATTAGTTAAGGATTCTCATTTCCGTGGACACATTCGTCCACTCTTGAATATTAGAGCGTTTCGTTAAGACGTTTCTCATTCCGTGTCGATGTCACTATTTCCATTTTTTTTCATAATTTATATGTTTATAATTCTAGGGCATACGTAAGCCGTGCGGACTAACAATTGAGATTCTAAATCTCTTACTTATGTGATACTACCTACAACGCAACGCAGGTGAGTTTCACGGCCCCTTTTTACTTGTTTTACTATTGGGGGAGAAACATGCTTACACACAAACGTATTTTACTTGTTTTCCTGTTGAGGGGAAACAAACATGAACACCAACTATCATACTCTTACTTGTTTTCCCCGCGGGGAAGAATCAGGTACACAGACAAACATTTTGTTACATGTTTTTCCCGTCGGGGGAGAAAACATGACACAACTATTTTAGATTATTGTAATTCATATGTTATTACTGTTGAGACTAAGCGTAAGACACTATCACAGAAAGTCCTCATCTTATATCGGACCGTTAATATGGATCTTAGCGAGGTAATGTTTAGTAGTACTACTGGGTTTGACAAATCCCACCCGCGTTAGTCGCGCTAACTCGATTGGATATCGAACGGGTGAAATGTTAGCCTACTCACATGTGCCAGAGTTGATACACCTGGCATGAGGCATATAAACACAGTCAGCTTCGGTTACGAGCGCTTTAGTAAGACATGAACGTAGGTTAGCTACCTATAGATATGCATATTGAATGTACATAATCTGGCAAACACTCTCTTATTGCAAACTTGAAACCTGTGAACTCACCAACCTCGTGTTGACACTTTTTCTTACATGTTTCTCAGGTCGCTAAGGCACAGGTTGCACACTTAGGACATGCATGGAGTCCTACTGTCATATTATCCATTTCAAACATTTAAAACAGTTTACTTATTTACAATGATTGACGTTGATTGCGTGTAATTACTTTTGATTTCATATTAACATTTACGCTTCCGCATTAACTCCGAACTTTTTATGTTTTGACATATCAAGTCCCATATAGTGTCGTTTGATGTAACTAATGACTGAGATCCTGGTGTGTCACCTTTCAAACGGTAAAACTCCGTTAGTTGAAATTGGGGGTGTGACATTTGGCCTTAGATTTGTCAAACCCGACCTTGGCATTAGGATGCCCGCCAATAAACTTTCTTCCTGTTCTGTTCAGGAAACGCTTGGCTCTCCTCAATAGGATGGCCATATTCCATTGAATATCCATGTCCTCCATGTCATCAGGATCCACTTGATTAAAATATTCTTCAATCGTCTTTGGATCAGTAAGCTTGCCACCTATGAAATTTTCATATGCAAGCATACAAGATGAGAAAAGTGCTACATGATCTTCAGCTATTCTGGCTATAGCTGAGTTGTTAGCTGAAGACGTAGCAGGAGGATTTCTTGAGGTATTTTGATGATGAGACCCCAACCCTGATCCTGAAGCATAGCAAGCATGACCACCACACCCAGTAGAGTGGTTTTCTTCAGTAGGATTTCTAGTGAAGAGGGCAATTCCATAGCCCGATGACTTGGATGTAGAAGTCGTCCCATGATACATAGAAGGGTCTTGTATCTGGGGTCTTCCAGAGCTATCCTTTCTTCTTAGGTTCATGTCATGAGCTTGAACCTTTCCTATTGCCTCCTCGACTGTCAATTCATAGAATTTAGGATTTTCCCTCATCAGGGTTGTGTACATCTCAAATTTGGGTGGTAAAGCATCCAAAAACATTTCCACCATCTCTTCATTTGGATACTTGAGTTCAAAAGCCTTCAATTCAGTCTGTAAATGATAGAATCTAGAGATGAGGTCATCTAAAGATTCGTTCTCTAAAAATCTGAAGCACTCATACGGCTTCCTGAGAAGATCCCGCTTGCTCTTCTTGATGTCACTATTTCCTTCGAATCTCTTCTGTAAAGCTTTCAAGAGATCCTTAGAATTGTCATACCCTCGGAAACTGTGGAACAATTCCCGAGTTAATGCCATAGTGATCGAACCAAGTGCCTTCTTTTCACAGTCATAAGCTATCTTTTCTCCGTCAGAAAGCTTAGAGATAGGTTTGGGCATGGTTTCATCAAGATAGATGTGTGTGGGATGCTTATATCCCTCAAGGATTGGTATCCATAGTGATGAGTCGGTATAAGAAATGTAGTGCTCGAAACGTGCTTTCCAATTAGAATAATCATTCACGTTCAGCAACTTTGGTGGTTTCTGTGGTGTACCGATCTCATTATCATAATTCAGCAGGTTTCCAAGATTCTGAAGATTCGACATAGTGAACACTTAGTCAAATTTCAGAAAAGTCAGACACAGTTGCGCACTTGGTTTTGGCCTTGCGCACTAGAGAAATGGTCTTGCGTATTTAGATTTCCTCTTGCGTACTTAACAAGTACGCAGGAGTAAATGTAAGTACGCAGGATATAACTTAAGTTCGCACAAGTTCAGTCTTGCGCACTTATAAGTACGCAGGAGATAAGTCTTGCGTATTTAGTAAGTACGCACAAAACTGTACTTTTTGCCAGAAATGGTAAGTACGCAGGATACCTTTTCAGCAACTTTCACCAAACTTTTCCGGTCACCTGAAACTCGCCAGAGATGGTAAAAATTCGTCTGATGATCAACGCAAATGAGCCAAAGGGTCAGAAGCTTGTTTCTAACCAACCTTTGATGCTCAAAACAATCAAATACACAACAAAAATAAGTTTTTGAGTGTTTTTTGCTTCTAAAATAGTGCTCAAGAGCTACCCCTATTTTATCACAAAAATACCTCTTTTTGCTTGTAAAAACTCTCCAAACTCACTCACAACACTCGAAATCAGGAGCAATGGCTCTGATACCAATTGTAGGTCCCTCGGGTGTGGCAGATCATCACATGCAAGTGGGTCTACTAGTCGGACCGGGTGCGGAATGCCCGTGACTAGGTGGAGAGTCTAGCTAAACAAAGTAAACCGACAAGAGAAGACACTTTAAACTTTCTTTGTATTATAAACACTTGAAGGTTACAGAGAAAAGCACTTAGGTTACAATCTGCGTATTTGCACTAAAGCCTACGTATTTGCACTAAAGCCTGCGTACTTAACTTATGTCAACATATCCTATTTATACAGGACCTGATGCCTACGCACTTAGCAAGTGCGCAGGGCAAAATGCTCTTGCGTACTTAACAAGTACGCAAAGGTATTCTTGCGTACTTGCTAAGTACGCAAGAGCTTTCTCCTGCGCACATGTAAGTGCGCAAAACACTTAGAAAGAAATGCAACATTCAATATGTAAAAGTAAATACAACTCGATAAACTAATACATAAAGACTCTTACATACAAAGACAATTACAGACATGAAAACACACACTAAGACTCTATCCAGAGTGTTGTCACAGGAACGTGCTTCAACAATATGATCTTCTTACTCGTGATGTTCGATAAAAAAAGATGTGATTTTGTATTTTACATTTCATTTTATGTAGAGAAAAACCAAAAAGATTTTGTGTTTCTTATGTTTGAAAAACCAAAAAGATTTTATTTTTCCAGCTTCCATGGAAATCTTAATTGTTGGTTATTCTTGGTTGTTCTCCTTTGCATAAACTAAATATTGCAGACAGAAGTTGACAAGGGGTCCTTCTCTCAAGTTTTCTTCAAAATAGAGAGAGAGTGTGCAGATGAACAAGACGAAGACTACAGTGTGTTTGATGATATATGAAGACGGATGACAATCTTCTAAAGCTGCCATCAAGGGGGAGTCTGTTGGAGCATATTCTAGTGACAACGAGCTTGAAGATATTATGTCTTAGTCTTAGAGTCTTTGACTTGTAATTGATATAATTGTTAGCAACAGTTAAAGGGGAGTCTTTTAGGACATGTTTGGTAACTGTTGATAAAATTCTGTGTAAGTTCATAGAGAGGCGAACTTAACAAGTTTGCCTGGTTTATCAGAGGCAAATTTGTTAAGTTCGCTTAGTCTATCTGAGGCGAACTTGTTAAGGTCGCCTAGCCTATTAAAGGCGAACTTAATAAGTTCACCTAAGCATCTTTGAGGTGAACTTATTAAGTTCGCCTACTGCAGAACTGGTGTTTATAAATAGACAGTTTACAGGTTCAGAACAGAATTAGAAGATAGGATATAACAGAGACTAGAAAGAATTTTGTGAATCTTGTATCCTGATATTGTGGTGGAAATACAAAGCGTTTATTTACACCGTTGTTGTTGATTGAGTTACACGAGCACGTTGATCATGGATTCCGCACGTTATCACCGTGTCGTACCGCGAGTCTAGAGATCTGTCACGCACCGAATTAGGGACCTACAGAAGGATCTGCTACTCATCCCACCAAGAAAACTGAAAGAGAAGAATATTACCATAACACTTCTAGAAATGAGGGTATGGGTAATAATTATGTCTATCTAGAAAAGAAGAGGAAGATTTCTCGTTGTACTTATAAAATGATCCAGGATTGCAAACCATATAACTTTTCTGAAAGAGAGGGAGGAATAGCCACACTAAGGTGGATTGAGAAAATTGAATCTGTACTCGCAATCATCAAGTGTTCTGAGAAAGACAAAGTTCTTTACGCTTCCAATTTATTTAAAGATCAAGCTTTGAAGTGGTGGAATAACATTATTGCTGCCAAAGGCAGAGAGTCAGCCTGTGCTATGGGCTGGAGTGCCTTCAAAGCAAGAGTGGAAAAGAAGTACGTTCCCTAGAATGAGAGAGAACAGACCGAAGGAAAATTTTTTAGTCTCAAGATGATTAGAACTAATCATCAAGAATATTCGACTAAACTCCTTGAGTATGCTCGAATAGTTCCTCATCTTGCTACCCCAGAATCTAATATGATAAAAAGATATATTTGGGGGTTGATCGGAGAAATCCGTGACATGGTCAAGGTCGCTAAATGTGAAACCCTTGACGATGCTATGGATTTAGGAGCCTCCTTGACTGATAGTTTACTCAGGAATCAAGAGGATGGAAGAAAGAAGAAGGAAACAACTGGGCAAGGCCTAAGTGGTTCTAAGAAGCCAGGATCATGCAGCAGTTCTAGAAATAACAACTCTTCCATTCCTGTATGTCTAAAGTGTAAGAAAAGACACTTGAGACAATGTCGATCTGGACTTTATTGTTACTTCTACTAGATGCCTGGGCACAAAACAGAAGATTGTTTCAAGAAGAAACAAATCACTTGTTTTGAGTGTGGTGAGGCTGGCCACATCAAAATTTATTGTCTTAAACTAAAGAAACCTGAAGGGACTAGTCCTAAGCCTGCTGAAGGGGTAAAGAAGAATGCACGAGCATTCGTTCTCAATACTCATGCAGTAGCAAGTATGCCCGACCTCACTACGGGTACATTTCTTGTCCATAATATTTAAGCTCAAGCTCTATTTGACTCTGGTTCAAACCAAAGTTTTATAGATCATAAATTATGTAGACTGTTAAATAAAACTCTAGCTAAAATAGACAAGAAATACATGGTAGAAACTGCCAATGGGGAGCTAGTCCAAATTTCAGAAATCTTAAACGATTGTAATATCACACTATCAGGACATGTTATTCCTGTACAACTGTTGCCAATGACTTTGGCAGGATTTGATATTATCCTAGGAATGGATTGTTTAGCTTCTAATCAAACCCATATCCTGTGTGATAAGAAATCCATAGAGCTTCGTTCACCAAAAGGCGATATCCTGACTATAAATGGTGATAAAATTTCCAACTCTGTTGGAATAATTTCCATGTTAAAAGCCACAAAATATCTATGAAAGGTATGCTTAGCATATCTTGTATATGTGACCACCGACAATAAAAAATAGATTGAACATGTGCCGGTTGTGGCTGAATTTCCTGATATCTTTCCCGACGAACTGCCTGGAATTCCAACTGAGAGAGAAGTGGTGTTCAGAATTAATCTCGTACCCGGCACGGCACTGATTGCCAAAGCCCCGTACAGGTTAACTACAAATGAAATGGCAGAATTAAAGAAGTAGTTGGATGAATTGCTCAAGAAGGGATTCATAAGACCAAGCTAGTCGCCTTGGGGGGCTCCAGTCTTATTCGTTTAGAAGATACACGGTTCAATGCGCATGTGCATTGATTATCGTGAGCTGAATAAAATCACGATTAAGATCCGTTATCCGCTTCCCAGAATTGATAATTTATTTGATCAACTTCAGGGAGCACAATGTTGCTCGAAAATCGACCTTCATTCTGGCTATCATCAATTGAAAGTACATGAAGAAGATATTCCCAAAACAACTTTAAGAACTCGATATGGTCATTATGAGTTCAAAGTAATGTCGTTTGGACTTACTAATGCACCAGCTGCATTTATTGATATGATGAATCGAGTTTATAAACGTTACTTGGATAAATTCATTATCGTATTCATTGACGATATCCTTATTTACTCCAAAAGTACAGAAGATCATATCAGTCATTTGAAAATCTTGATCGAACTTCCGAGAAATGAAAAGCTTTATGCTAAATTCTCAAAATGTGAATTCTAGCTATCAGAAGTCCAATTTCTAGGACATGTCATTAATGTTGATGGCATCCAAGTTGATCCTGTCAAAATTGTAGCGATATCCAAATGGGAAATCCTGAAGTCGCCAACCGAAATTCAAAGTTTTCTCGGTTTGGCTGGTTACTATCGGAGATTTATCCAAGATTTTTCTAGAATTTATGTTCAATTAACTTCTCTGACTCGCAAGTCAATTAAGTATGAATGGGGACCTAAGCAATCTGAAGCCTTTAAAATTCTGAAACAGAAATTGACATAAGCACCCATACTTGAAACGAAGGCTTCTCAGTTTATTGTGATGTTATCGGCTTTAGTTGTGTGTTAATGTAAGGAAGCAAAGTCATTGCTTATGCTTCCAGACAATTGAAAACCCATGAAAAGAATTATACGACTCATGGTTTAGAATTGGACGCCATAATATTCGCATTGAAGATATGGAGGCACTATCTATATGGAGTCAAATTCACCATATTCAGTGATCATAAAAGCCTAAAGTATATATTCAGTCAGAAAGAACTGAATATGAGGCATAGGCGTTGGATGGAAGTCCTGAATGATTACGATTGCAAAATTTGTTATCATGGAGGCAAAGCTAATGTGATTGCCAACGCCTTGAGCATAAAAGAACATGAGAAAACCAAACGAGTTCGTGCTTTAAGACTCAATCTTCAAATCGATCTTATTACTCGTATCAAGGAATCTCAAAAGTTTGCCTTACAAGAACCAAACCTCGAGAAAGAAGTTTTGGGATGCATGATTGAACAACTGGCTAAAAGCGGTGATAATATTCTTAGAATGAATAAAAGAATCTGGATTCCTATTTATGGAAATATACGTGAAGAGATTCTTGAAGAAGCTCACAAATCTAAATATACGATGCATCATGGAAGCAATAAAATGTACAAAAACCTAAAAGCCAATTACTGGAGGATAGGAATGAAGAAACATATCGCTATCAATGTTGAAAAATGCTTAACATGTTCTCAAGTTAAAGTTGAACATCAAAAGTTGTCTGGCTTATTACAACAACTTGAAATTCATGTCTGGAAATGGGAGATGATAACCATGGATTTCATTACAGTATTTCCCCGAACGAGTCGAGGGAATGATACTATCTGGGTTATCATTGACAGACTTACTAATGGGGTGTTTGGGATTGAGTTTAAAAATGACTTACTGACTTATTGGCTTTTTCAAAAAAGCCATTAAGTCAAAAACGTGTTTGGCATGGATAAAAGTCCTTTTTATTTTGGCTTTTTGATAAGTCTTGAAAAGTTTTTTTTCAAAAGTCACAAATCATGGCTTTTTAAAACTCATTATGACTTTTTGAACATAGAATTACCAATCTGCCCACCCTTTACCCTACAATAAATATAAGCTAAGCCAAACAGTTTTTAAAAAACAACTTATTGGCTTTTCCCACCACAAAAGCTAATCCAAACACTTTTTTAAAAACCCCTTTTGGAAAAGTCATAAGTCAATAAACACTTTTGATAAAAAGCACTTTTGGAGTTAAATAAGCAATCCAAACACCCTCTAAGTCTGCTCATTTTCTTCCCATGAAAGAAATATTCAGCATGGATAAATTGGCACAATTACATGTTAATAAAATCATGTCATTACCTGGTGTGCCACTATCTATTGTGTCAGATAGAGATAGTAGGTTTACTTCTCAATTCTGACAAAGCTTTCAAAAAGCCCTGGGTACAAAATTGAATCTTAGCATTGCCTACCATCCTCAAACGGAGGGACAGAGCGAAAGAACTATTCAAACCCTAGAAGATATGTTAAGAGCTTGTGTTATTGATCTTGGAGGAAGTTGGGATGACCACTTACCTCCAATGGAATTCTCATATAACAATAGCTATCATACGAGTATACATGCCGCTCCTTTTGAAGCCTTATATGGTTGTAAATGTCGAACTCCGATCTGTTGGTCTGAAATAGGAGAAAATCAATTATCTGGGCCTGAAATAGTACTAGAAACAACAGAGAAAGTAATTCAGATAAAAGATAGATTGAAAGCGGCACGTGATCGTCAAAAAAGTTATGCTAATAGAATACGAAAGTCGTTAGAATTCAACATCGGTGATAACGTTGTACTAAAAGTTTCACCTTGGAAAGGCGTTGTGAGATTTAGAAAGATAGGAAAATTAAGTCCTAGATTCGTAGGGCCATTCAAAATCTTGAAAAGAGTTGGGCCTGTGGCCTATCAACTTAAATTACTAGAAGAAATGAATGGAGTACACCATGTATTCCATGTGTCAAATCAGCGCAAATGTTTGGCAGATGAATCCCTGGTAATACCCCTACAAGACATAGAGGTAAATGAAAAGTTGAAATTTTTGGAACAACCTTTGCAAGTCGAGGACAGGCAGGAAAAGAAATTGAAACGAAAGAAATTGATGATTGTAAAGTGAAATGGAACTCTAGACGTGGACCTAAGTACACATGGGAAATGGTGTCCGAAATGAAAAAGAAATATCCTCAATTGTTCGAATAATCTCGCGAATAAGAGTAAAACAAGATGGAGAGGATGTAATAGCTGCCTAAAAAATGTTCACGAAATGCCAAGGTTAGAACCTTAAAGGACCTGTGAATCTAAAATACCAAAGTCCAGGGTTAAAACTAAAAAATATGATTTTGGGGTAGATAGCGGACCACTATCATACCCCATAATGGTCTGCAGTGGGTAGAGGGTCGGATAGCGGACCGACATCGATTGGATAACGGTCAAACTTGCGCCTTCAACCGCAATTTGTGGTGCTGACACGTGTCCTATGACTCAGCCCTGGGTTTTGACGCATGTCATGATATCGGACCGATATGCACCTCATAACGGTCCGCTAGCCGTAATACGAGGTGTGGTCCAATCAGATTTGGACGTGTAGGGTTGACGCAAGCATAGACGGATATCGGACCGCTATGGCTTGCCATGTCGGTCCGACTTGGGTCTGGATTTCAGCCTATAAATAGTTGATCGAGTTCAGTCGAATTCTTCATCCACAAAAAAATTCTTACACTCAAAACTTGTCTCAAGCTTCCCTAGAAGGTTCCCGACGATCCCAGTTCAACTCCCGCTCATTGTAGTACCCGGTCTAAGAAGAAACGCTCATAGAAGTGTTGTTACTCTAGAGAAATGCAGTTAAGAAGCTCATTTTGTCTTAGAGGCTCGTTCGTATTATCAAAGTGATTACTTTCTCTCTTTCAAAACTTGTGTCAAACATTTACATTACGAAAATGGCCAAACAAAGGTTAAGGGAATAATGCTCAACGTTCTTCTATGAACAAAGCATCCAGACAATAAGTATACGTAAAACCTGCAAGGGATACACGGGTCTCGGGTGATAGACCCGGATTACGACCGGTGGTTATCTTATAAGAAATTCAGAGGCGTAGATCTGTCCGTTGTTATAAGACATGACGCTTGTGTATACAGTGGTGCATATGATCAGGTGATAAAGGGCCTGCTAAATGTGTAGATTAAACACAATGTTGTGATTATGAAATTAATACTTGTTTGTGCCAAATGATTTTCCGGTCAAGATAGATGTATTCACCAGCGTTCGCGCTGACGTTTCATTTTCAAAATGTTTTCAGACAATGAATAAAAAGAAAAGAAAAAGGGATACAAGCAGACATAAGATCTGACCCATGAATGAATGTTGAAAAATGATAACTTGCACGTTGGATTCTCAGGCCTCGTGCACAAGAAATCATAAAGAATGAAAAAAGAGATAGGACCAAGGTACTGATCAACCTTAGATAGTACTATTTCCAGTGGCTTGAAACTTGTCCAAAGGACACAAGAAATGTAATTGGGTTTCAAATTCTTTTTTGTAATCAAATGAAAAAGGTATTTTAATCCCTATGTTTACGAAATAAATACAAGACTTTTGTTTTACAACCGAGTCTTGATATTTAAAAATACAACCCTTGAGGTTAAACAAAATAATGAAACAATCCTTGTGAAAAGACTTCCGTTGTATTTTATAAAAACTCTGAAATCAAAACAGGTACAAATCATGATCACACTCGTCCAGGGGGTGCCTGAGGCGGGGTGTGACACTTGCCTATTGTGTGTGTGTTTAGTTTGAGTATTTATCATTTTATAAATTTAAAACCCTATCCCGTGAAACTATTTCTAAAACAAATATATATTTATATATATTTTAATTACACTATAATCACACGCAACATCAAGTTTTTGGCGCCGTTGCAGGGGATAATGTGATTTATAGAAAGATTTGAGTTAACGTATTAGCCTTTTTAACCTTAACATTTTCTATCTATTTTTCTATTATGTTTGTTGCCGGTAGTGTATGATCCATAGCTCCACTACTGGTTTATATCCACGTTTAGCAGAGCCTGAAAGATCCTTTCACCATCGATTACGTGAAAACCGTACTAGAAGAATGGCCGTAGAAAACCGCACTATTTTTGACTTTGCAAGATCGTCACTTGAAGCTTTGGGGTCTAGCATCATAAGGCCGACGGTTGACACTAACAACTTTGAGATAAAATCACATGTCATTCATATGACCCAATCATCATGCACATTCCATGGGTTACCCGATGAAGATTCACATGCCCACATCGCAAATTTCCTCGAAATCAGTGGCCCTTTAAAACTGAACGGAGTTTCGAATGACCCTATTCGACTCAGAATGTTTCCTTTCTCTTTAAGAGAACGAGCTAAGGCATGGATAAACTCTCTTCCTACCGGGTCAATCACTACATGGGATGATCTAGCTCGGAAATGCCTCTTGAAATACTTCCCCCCAACAAAAACTGCAAAATTGAGAAACGATATTACCACTTTCGTTCAGGAACATGGTGAGTCACTATATCAGGCTTGGGAACGTTTCAAGGACATGTTGAGGAAATGGCCTCACCATGGGCTAGAAGTTTGGCTACAAGTATAATCATTCTACAATGGGTTGCACAATCAAGCTCGTCAAACACTCGACGCTACTGCATGTGGTATTTTTGGAAACAAAAGACCACACGAAGCTTACAATCTAATTGAGGAAATAGCTATGAATAGCTATCAATGGTACAATCCAAGAAGTAATAGGGGAGCCAGGCAAGGTGTTCACTCTTTTGATACTATCACTTCACTCTCTGCTCAAGTAGATGCCCTCACCACTCGACTCAATCAAATTAGCAAGGGCAAGGTAAATGCTAAAACTGCTGGAGAAACAAAAGGAACCAGTATGGATGTTGAGCAAGTTGACTTTATCGGAACTAATCTCCTGCAAAAGAACCCCTACAGCAACACTTAAAATATTGGATTGAGGAACCATCCGAATTTCAGCCGGAAGGATAACAACAATCAAGGACAATCTGGTTTTGAACAACAACAATTCCAACAAAGACAACCTCAAAGCTTTCCGCCTCATCAACAATTTCAAGGAACTACAAGCCAAGTAACGGCTTAAGCTTATAAGACGCATTAACTAAGTTGATATCTACCACTGAAAGACAAGCCTTCTTAGCTGATGCTCGTCACAAACAATATGAAGAAAAGTTTAGTCTCCATGAACCTGAATTTATAACACAAAAACCAACCCTCCAATCCATTGAGGTACAACTGGGGCAGATTACTAAGCTCTTATCTGAAAGATAACCTGGATGTCTTCCAAGCAACACTGAACCTAATCCAAAAGCAAATCTTAGTGCAATCACTCTATGAAATAGTAAGGTTTATCCAGAACTGCAAATGCCAGAGGAAGAAGAAGTCCAGACACCACTAAGGGAGATATTCACTGGAGTTCCACTCCGCCCACCTAAGCAACCACTCAAGAATCACCACCGAAAGAGAATCCACAACCCATTCCGGTGAAAACTCCTGTTAAAACTTCAACAAGAGCTAAGGTGGGCACTCCTGAGAATGTGCCACCAACTGAAGGAACAAAGAGAACTTTCAAGCCATACATACCTTACCCAGGAAGATTGGTAAAGAAAAGGACTGATGAACAATATGAGAAATTCATAGAGCTCCTAAGCCAAATCCATGTCAACTTACCTTTCTTGGATATAATTCAACAAATGCCAAAGTATAGACGTTTCTTGAAGGATTTCCTCAGTAATAAAAGAAACATGGAAGAAGCAGTTAAGAGAACTAACGAATGCGTCGCTTTCATTGAATGATGCCTTCCAAAGAAACTTTCCGATCCTAGAAAATTCTCTCTACCATGTTCTATCGGTTCATTGCCATTAACTTTTGCATTCGCTGAGATCTGGGAGAAAGTGTGAACGTAATGCCCTACAACATGTTCAGAAAACTGAAAATTGGAATTCTGCAACCCGTCAATGCAACTTGCGACTTGCGGATGGTACTATCAAGTCTCCTATGGGAGTTATTGAGAATTAACTGGTAAAAGTCGGCAAGTTTGTGTTCCCTACCGACTTCATGGTTTTATAAATGGGACCCGACTACTCTGTACCTTTGATTTTGGGTCACCCATTCATAGCCACTGCTAGAGCAGTCATCGACATGAACGAAGGAATTCTGATACTTCGTGTTGGAAAACAATTGGTAACCTACAACATCGGGGGTAATGAATGTTTATCCAATGAGCCCTTTGAAATTCCACATTTAATCGACATTAATCTGGACTACCAACTGAAGAAAGCTAAAGAAATCAACAAAGGAAAGAAACCTGACCTTGGAAAGGACCGCAACAACACTAACTGGTTTGATAACTATTGGGATCAGTAGCCGAAATTAACAAGGAAAATGACTTTCAAGAAAGGAATGGGAGATACGGGGGTGATCCAAAGCCCCCACCCGAAAATAGACTGATGAAGCACGTACGAGTCTGACCAATGACCCTTAAATAAACGTGTCGCTTCCGGGAGGCAACCTGATGATCATGAATAAATTGAGAAGTTGGTGCATACAGCAGAACACATGGACCTTAGGTTTGGTTTTCCAAGTTTAAGATTCTCGTACTTCCGCCTCCAGGTATGCCTTCTCGATACTAGGACCTTAGTAGCTTAACTACTACCTTTTATTTCCCGTTTTCGTTTCATGTTTTTATTTGTGTGTCAAGTAGCATAGCATCACAAAGTAGTCTCTCTATTTCTTTAAGTAGTTCCACTCCACCTCTACAAGCTTGGGTGCCGACAAACCACATCAAGTTTGTGGGAGATTTGATGACGTTTTTGGCGTAATATTGACGACAGTCGCAAGCATTGGCCATAGGTTATACATCGAATTGACCGGGGGAGTACTAGTTTCTTTTCCCTTAAAACTTTATGCATTTAACTTCGTGTATAGCACTTCATTACATGCATTTGTACATTGAGGGCAATGTACAGTTTTAAGTGTGGGGTGGGAAATTAAGATTCAGGTCATACTTATTTCCTCAAATTAGTAAATCTAAACTTGTGATTTTCTACCCATTGGACTAAAACCTTATTTTCACCAAAACTTATTTATTTTCCTTAAAAACCTAAAATTTTTTTAAAAACCTTAAAAATAATTTAAACCTCTTTGAATTCGCGCTTAAATCAACTAAAGGAGTAAATAGAAATATGGAAAGTAAAAACAAATGGATATTTTGCATAACGAATCACTAAACCTTATCCCATCCGTTTTTTCATGTGAGAATAATCTGAGCCTTTCATGAGCATTACTATCATATTTTCCCATGCTCTTTCATTTGGTATATTGAGTGTTTTGCGATCGAATTTTATGCATAATTAGAACTTGTATGACTTATACATATCAAAACCATGAACTAGTAATTGTATGAAAATGATTGAGGCACGTAGGACTTTATCACCCTTACTTTATTATTTACTTAGCTCACATACCAAAAATATCCACCTAGTTAGCCCTTTAAGCTTTACCCTTTCCTTTTCTATCACCCATTACCCATTTATCCCCATACCATCTTTTCATAAACACCGGTTATTGGCTAATTGTCTTCAAGATGGAGAATCATTAGTTTATCTTGTTTCAAGTATGCAACCATTAAGACAATTCGGAAAGAATCTCACTCAAGGAATAGAAGTACATAAAAGAAAGTGGTTATATTAGGAAGAAACAGTCGAACGATCTACAAGGAAGATATTTCAAGGAATTGAGAAAAAGGAATAATTGAAGAATTAGTCTTGATGTTTATAGTAAAAAAAAGAAGAGTAGTTGGTCTTTTACCAGTTAGACATTAAAGAGTTGGACATGCATTCTTTTGATTTTCATTTGCTTTCTTGTATTCATTTCGCAAAGCTTGGATTACCGCCCGAACTCAGAGAAAAAGTGTTTGAAGCAACATCCGACGTAAGAAAACAATGGCACAAGCAAGAACAATTACTACCATTATGGGGCTTGTCAAAAAGCGCCGCCAAACAAAGAGCCAAAAGATATGGCAAATATGTGAAATGTTGAAACTGGAGCTTCGATGGAAAGTGCAGCAAAAATCAAACTTATTCCCAAGATGATTATACGCATATGATAAAAATGGGTGCTATTAGGATAAAAGCCGAGGGGTCCATACGGAAAGGCAGTAATGTGTATTACACAGTGAGGGAAGAGTTGAACATGATAAAAAGTATCGGTCTTGGCAATCTGACCATAAACGAGCCCTCAGGTTAGTTATACCCTCATTATCTGAGTACTGTAGAGGGGCCCACTAGTATTTTCAATCTTAAGCCAAGAAGCCTTAGTCGTACGTCCTACGTTAGTTGCAGCCTTTAAAACCCTTAAAACCTCTAAAAACCCAAAAAAGATATTCATTTTCACCCTTTATTTACTTTTAGCCACATTATAACCCTTTTAAGCCCTCTTGATTCATGTGTATTACTTAGTTAGTTGGTGGAGACTTGATTTGTATACAAGCTTATGACCATTGCATAATTCGATTCGAACTTGAGTGTTCTACTTAATTTACATTATTAATATATATATAACCAGATATTTGAGTGAACATTATGAGGAATGATAGATTATGCATAATTAAAGCTCTAGTAGGTTTGTCATGGATTCCAGCATCCTAAAAATAGTAAAAGTCACAAAAAGAGAATAAGTGACTCATGAGTTATCCCGTAGTCTCCAACTACTTGGGACCCCCTTTCTTTCCGTAAAGTTTTTATTTATGAGTGTGATCATGCATGAGTTTGCTTGAGGGCAAGAAAAGTTTAAGTGTGGGGTGTTATGATATGCCCTAAATTATACATGTTTTGCAAGCATAATAATCCATATATTATGTTACTAATTGAACCAAAGCCTTGCAATTGATACTTAATATGTTTATATTTCACAATTACAGGTTAAATGGTGTCCTGAGATAAACAAAGCAAAAACCACTAAAAAACATTCAGAAATGAAGCTTTTAGAAGGATCATTCCGGAGCTTTGACCACCCAAGAAGTCAACCAAGGTCAACAAAAGTCAAACAAGCAGCAAAAAGACAAAACTGTAAAGCAAGGAGGAGATGCACGACCGTGCATCTCAATGCATGGGCGTGCATTGCCCCAGCTTGCTCCCTAAGGCTCCTAGTACACTGCCATTTGTATCCTTTGATTTCCAAGGTGTTTGTACGCTCGTGCAAACCAATGCACGACCATGCATTGCTCATTTTGAGGCCTATAAATAGATGGCTTGGGTTCTTTATTCTACACACCTTACCACACCTGAAGATAGATAGAATTACTCCGTTTTAGTAGTCTTAGAGTAGTAGTAGAGAGTAGAGAGGCTCTTCCGCTTTGTTCGCAATAGGGGAGCCTACAAAACTCAACATTATGCTAGTTCGTATGGCCATTCGTGGCTAAACCCTTGGTATTGCTTGAGTGAAGATGAAGTTTGGTGTATGTTAATATTTAACTTACTAATCTAATGCTATGTTTATGTTCTTTAGTCATTCATTCTTAAAACCATCTTCATGATGAATTTTTATTATTACTTGATTTTGTCATTACACTTGTAAGTGTTCTTGATTTTAAAGTGTGAGACCGTAAAACCTTTTTAACAAAACTTCTCTTTAAATTTGTATGTCTTTATATAAGCTGATTTTGATAAGCCAAGGTTTGGATAATATTAATAAGATCGTACGTCTTTATACGAACTTGTTATGAAACCAAGAATTGGTGAATTCACGTTGGAAACGGTACGTCTTTATACATGGTCCCATTGTTACACCGCCTCCCGGTGAACAAAGTCTAATCACTTTTTTATAAAATAATGAAGGTATTTAAGTTTAATGTCTTAAACCAACTCGGCAATAGGATCAAAGAGTTGAGGGTAACGATGTCCCTAACAAAGTCTAATCACTTTTTTATAAAAGACTTGATTTTAAAGTGTGAGACCATAAAAATAATGAAGGTATTTAAGTTTATTCTAAAGAACATAATTCGTGAACCAAATGTTGTGAGAATAAGGCTCTAGCGGTGCACGGTTCACACATTTGTATTAGTCATACCACCGGGTTAGTTAACATAACATTATCATATACCAAGCAGATTCAAAGCCCAAAGAAATACTTGTTTTGATCTGATTATTCGCGAGCTATTTACTTTCTTGTTATTTATTATTCTGCTAGTTACATTTTTGTTATACACTTCACGCACATTTTTACTTTTCTGTTATTTACTTTACCGTCATTTACTTTTCTGTCATTTACCTTCCTATTTCACAAGCATACAAAACCCACTCACTAATTAAACCGACGAAACGATAACACACGTTGAGTATTGGAAATCGACCATGTCCATTGGCTCGATACTTGGTTCTTACCTAAACTATATTACGCTGCGATAGTTACACTTGCATATTGTGTGTGTGTTTAGTTTGAGTATTTATCATTTTATAAATTTAAAACCTGATCTCGTGAAACCATTTCTAAAACAAATATATATTTATACATATTTTAATTACACTATAATCACACGCAACATCAATCACCCCAGTCATATCCACCTACTTGCTGACTAAGCAATGCCTTTGAGTTATCAGCTGCTTTTGATGTTCCAGATTTAGCTGCCTTCACCTCTTCTTCCTTTGGCTCAGGACATTTACGTGCAAAATGACCTGGCTTGTTGCAGTTGTAGTTAGGGGTGTAAACGAGCCCAAGCTCAACTAGGCTCGTTTAACTTACTGATAGCTCGAGCTCTATTTCTAAATCTCAGCCTCAGCTCGTGAGTAGTTTTTAAAGCTCGAGCTAGGCTCGGGCTCGACTCGTTTATTATTTAACTTTTATATATATATTTATAATTATTTTTATATATTTTTATTATAATTTTTATATATAACATATTATTTTAGTTATTTTTTTCATAATTTTATATATAGTAATTATTATTTTATAAATATATATTTAATATATTATTTAAAAATATATATAAATAATATGTTCGTTTAGGCATGCGAGTTGGCTCGAGCTCGATAAATGAAGCTCGAGCTCGATAAATGAAGCTCGGGCTCGTTGAATAAACAAGCTTATTTTTAGTTTTGAACTCGTTTAAGCTTCGCTCGATTCAAGATTTTAGCGAGCCGATCGCGAGTAGCTCGTGAGCCAGCTTGGCTCGTTTACACCCCTAATTGTAGCAACGAAGCTTACACTTGTTGAAACCCATCTTGTTGTCAGAATTATTTCTAAATTTGTTATTTCCTTTCTTGTTGAAGAACTTTCTAGCTCTAAAAACTGCCATTGCCATCTGCCATTTGATATCCATTTCTTCCACGTCATTTGGATTAGTTTGCTCTAGATCGTCTTCAAACATGTCATGAGTCAAGTCACCTGTCAAAAGCACTGATAACTGTTCATAATGCAAGAGAATAATACACTACAAGATTCCACTGACTTGGAATTATGAGTGGAATCTGTATATTTGGATGATTGTTGAACAGGAGCAACAAAAGCTGTAGGGGTGTATCCAAACATAGAGAAAATTTTCATCTGCTCCTGAGTAATGCTCGAAAAAGAGCACTATTGTTTCCTTGAGCTGCAACATTTCCTAAAAAGCGTGCCTGATTTAGAGCCCTTTGCTTGTCATCCATCTCATACGAATGAATTCGGGAGATTAAATCAACAAGACTTGTTCTATACATGTCTTTTGATCTTTTAATAGATGTGTGATAGCATCGTGTGTTTGATATAGAATATATATATATATATATATATATATATATATATAATATTTAAAGATGTTGGTTTCACGAGTTTAAATTTATAAAATGATAATTACTTTAAACTAAACAAACAGAATAGGCAAGTGTACCTATCGCAGCGTAATATAGTTCATGTAAGAACCAAGTATCGAACCAATGGACACGGTTGAGTTTCAATACTCAACGTTTGTTATCGTTTAGCTGGTTTAAATAGTGAGTGGGTTTTGTGTGCTTATGAAACAGAAAAGTAAATGAAGGTAAAGTAAATGACATAAAAGTAAAAATGTGCTTGAAGTGTGTAACAAAATTGTATACAACAGAATAGTAAATATCAAGAAAGTAAATGTCCCGGAAATGATCAGGTCACGAAGAGTATTGCTTTGGGCTTCGAATCAGCTTGGTATATGATAATGTTATGTTGACTAATCCGGTGGTATGACTAATACAAATGTGTGAACGGTACACCGCTAGTGCCTTATTCTCTCAACATTTGGTTCACGAATTATAATCTTTAATAATAAAATGGTAATGATTCCCAGTTAGGGACAATGTTACCCTCAACTCTTTGAATGTTATCTCCAAGTTGGTTTAAGACATCGAACTTAAATGCTTAAGTGTTATTAATAAAAGAGTGATTAGACTTTGTTCACTGGGAGACGGTGTAACAATGGGACCATGTATAAAGACGTACCATTACCAACATGAGTTCACCAATTCTTGGTCTCATAACAAGTTCGTATAAAGACGTACGACCTTATTAGTATTAACCAAGCCTTGGCTTATCAAAATCTTCTTGTATAAAGACGTACAAGTTTCAAGAGAAGTTTGATTAAAAAAGTTTTACGGTCTTACGCTTTAAAATCAAGAACACTCATAAGTGTAAAGACAAGTTTAGAAATTAATAAAAAGCCCACCTAGAAGGTGGTTTTAAGAGCGAATAATTAAATACATAAACATACCACTAGATTGATACGTTAAACGTTAACTGTTACATCCCAACCGTGAATGTTAACCACGGGTGCGACTAATTGAATCAAAAACCAAGTCTCAAATAAAACCAAACACATAACATGTTCAAAAGACAAGAAAACTTAAAATAAAATTTCTTCAATTGATATCTAGGCAAATCCTATTTGATCTTGACTTGACCTATCACGAGGTTAATTACCTGAAATATGTACGAAAAACAAGTGTCAACTAAAATAGTTGATGAGAAGTCACAGGTTTAATAAAAGCATAAGTTGGGCAAATATAACAATTAACAATTCAAGATCATCATATAGTACGTAAAATAAAACAAACACATGATTAGAAAATCTAACCTAAAAGGATGAATAATGAATAAGTGGTACAACTCGCAAGTTGCACTAGTAACGAATAAGATGTCCAACCAAAAGTTGTCCATGAAGTATATGCGGTTTTCATCCTATGGTCCATATCAGTACAACCGTTGGCTTGAAAACTTCAAGTTAAGGATTTGCAAGTTTAACGTTTATCATGTTGTGTTTATTTACTCACATACATATATGATTCGCTTGTTTTAGAATTGTTTGAAAACATGTTTTAATGCGTGCCAACGCGTACATGTTTCCCCCAAAACGATTTGAATAAAGTAGGGCTATTAAATCTCACCTTGATAGCTAGAAGAGATAAGAGACTTGAACAAATATATGAGGTGAATCATGGACTAAACCCTAAATAAATGAATAAACTAGTTTTAGGGTAGGTTCGATGGTTACGAGCTTTAGATAGTTGGTTCGGGTCATAAGGTAAAGAATTAAATACAAAGATAGAGTTTTAGTCGTTTTTCTGATTTGGACAACAAAGTAGCTGAATAGAAACGTGCTTGTTAAAAATATCAAATGACGTCCAAAAATTATGAAATGTTATAGGTGACTAGTTAAAACGTTCCAAAAAAGTTTCATTTAGAAAGTTTTTTTGTTTGAGACTCGGATCATAGCCAAAATAGTCAAACAAGACAGAAGGTATAGAAAATAAATACTCCTGCTCCGTTTTGGCTACTACGGAGTCATACGTTTGAATTAGAAAATGAGCCAATTAGGGTTGGAAAGCAGGCTTGACGAACTACGTCGTGGAGTTTGAGTTTGCTCAGTTTTGTTTAATTAAGATCAAGTTATGCGTAATTAAAGTCAGCTCAGTTTCTGTCCATAATCAATTGTTTGTATTCATTTGGGACATAAACTAATGAATGTTGTGACAAATCAAAGTGATTTAAGTTCATATACTTTCAAGAAGACATGTGTTAGCCTATAAGTGAACACTCACTTTGGGAATTCCCAGGAAAGCATATGGATCCTTCGGTTGATTTGGATTTATATGAAATGCCTTCCTAGACAGAAGACCAAAAGTACAGGCATTCACCCTTTCGGATTACACGTGTTCTCTACTAATTTTCAGAACCCAAAACTTTGATGGGATTTTAAAAAAAAAATTAATACACACTAGGCCTAAGAGTCTAAATCTTTCCAAGGTGGTAGTGATGACATAGTTCTCAATATGCAAGGATGAAAGTGTATGAAGTCTTAGATATGAATAAGTGTATAGCAAGACTTAGGATAGCATTTAGTGATATCAAATAGGTAATATGCAGACTAATCAAATAGTGTAAAAAGTAAGGTATCACATGAGTAGTAGTCTTTGTAAACATGTAACATAGCACATTAGGTAACACATGTTGTATCATGTAATGTAATACCTAAGATAACATGTAGGAAAATTACACAAGGTTGTCCTAAGGTTATAGACTAGGTCATTGGTTCCTAATAACCTAATTCCCTATAACCACGGCTCTGATACCAATCTGTCTCACCCCGGTCGGCAGCGGATTATATGCCGGGGTGGACGCGGTTGTTCAAAAGCACATGATCAACTATTAAATGCATTACAATATTTAATCAACATATTAAGTATTCGTTGCAAAGAAAATGGAAACATATCGTTCAAATGAAACATAACAATGAATGAATCTTTAATTCTTTTTAACTAGGTCCGTAGCCCTAAGTGTTCAAGCATAGTCCTCAAATGGTTGCACCTGAAACATGTGAGTAAATGTCAACTACAAGTAGTTGGTGAGTAACATATGTTTTGACACCAAACAAAGTTAAGTATAGGTTTACAATTTAATATGTTCAAAGCATGTCTAACGCATAGATGTGAAAACATACAAGGTTCCAAGCGTACAATCAAGCCATGTCTATATGTATGCACAATCCCCCAGATTGTGTGAAGTTCTAAATGTAAACACTAACCCGCCAAGGTTCGTGTTAAGTAATATATCAGATTCCCGTATAAATGATCATAAAAGGTACTACCTTAGGCTTGCCACATAAGTTAATGATTGTACTGACATGAACACGCGTAATGATCAACAAGCAGTTTAAGACATAAAGCATAAAGACCATAACATAAGAACAAAGGTATTGAATTGTATAAGTAATGTATTTGTAAACATGTTTCACCCCAAAAGTAAAAAGAGTAAAAAGGGGCTATGTAAAGTCACATGTAATGAAGCTAACAAGTTGTATGAATTGTACATGATGGATAGGCCTCA
This sequence comes from Smallanthus sonchifolius, assembly GCA_023525975.1. Lineage (NCBI taxonomy): Eukaryota > Viridiplantae > Streptophyta > Magnoliopsida > Asterales > Asteraceae > Smallanthus > Smallanthus sonchifolius. The sequence goes on along the minus strand of CM042030.1, from coordinate 44,531,616 downwards.
TGAGGGTTCCTCACAATCAACCTGCACAGTTAATTTGTATTCTAGACTCATTGAGAATAAGCAATTCTAAATCTATTTGAGTCTCTAGGGGTTTTGGAGTTTGGGGTCAGATATAGGGTTTGTACAAGTTTGTAGAAATATATATATATATATATATATATATATATATATATATATATATGTAGAACCAAAGACTGATTGCTACTAAATTATTCTAAGTACAAATGCTGCTGATAGGCTTATCAGCAGCATTCAACACATGTTGCTGCTGATAGGCTTATCAGCAGCATTCAACACATGTTGCTGCTGATAGGCCTATCAGCAGCATTCAACACTTGTTGCTGCTGATAAGCTTATCAGCGGCATCATTCTCATTCTTGTTGCTGATAGATGTGTTCTTTGAAGACAAATCGTTGCAGCTGACTATCCATGCCAAGCGTCACTGACAACTTTCTGCAAAAGCGTCTGACACACTCAAAGCATAAGGAACCTCAGTGGTGCAACCATTGACGGACGACAATGCTCTTCTCCAGACATGCAAGCAATAATGCATAAAGAAGACGCTTCAATAAAGTTAACTAGATATAGACAAAACGTGTAATAGTTAGCTAGATACAACATATCAACGGTCTGTGTTAGATCTGATCCTTAGAATCAAGGGGTTGTCTTAATTCTAAGTGAGTATAAATAATCTGTAAACACTTCATTGTAAGCGTGCTTATTCACTGAGTTTTCATTTGTAATCGTTTATTCACAAAGCTTAATACAACAGTGATCTTATTAGTATTCACTTTGTTTACTCGATTATACTTGTGTAGTTGTTATTGTTTCCGCCAATCTCAACTAAGAACAGAACCATCTTGTAATTTAACGATCCTACAAGTGGTATCAGAGCTTTGGCTCAGATTAAACAAAGTCACACTTGTTTAATCACTTCTGGTTCTATTCTAAACTTTCTCTTTGATCAAGTCACCCAAAATCATGAAACAAAAATGGCACAAAGCAATGGTTTTGAAGACATTGGTAGCATCAACCGACCACCAAGATTGGTGTCTGGAGAAGACTACGACATGTGGAAAAATCGCATGGAAATTTTTTTCTGCTATCAGGAGTACGGAATGTGGAAATCCATCAGGGGTGGACCCCCACATTCCCATGGTGGCATCTGCTGACTCTAGAGGACCATCAGTTCCAAAGGATCCCTCCAAGTACTCAGAAGAGGATATAAAAAAGATGGAGGTGGACTTCAAGGCACTAGGAGCTATCCAAATGTGCCTTCCAAATGAAGTTTTTCATAACTTCAGAAGTTATAAAACCGCCAAAGAGCTCTGGGAGGCTCTTGAGAAGATGTTTGCTGGCTCAGAAGAAGTCAAAGAAAATAGAAGGGACATCCTGAAGCAGCAGTACGAAAACTTCGTATGGAAGGAAGGTGAGTCCCTAACTGTTTTATATAACAGATTTACTTATCTTGTAGGTGAGCTGCAGTGCTCAAAGGTGAAACTGGAGAATGAGGATATTATCAAAAAGTTCATCAGGTCTTTACCTAGCTGCTGGACACTCTACACGGTGTCCATTAGAAGAAATGAGAATCTGAAGACTCTCCAAATGACTGAGCTCTTCGGTATGCTGAAGACTTATGAGATAGAAATGATTCTGGCAAAAGAACGAAGCTCAAGCTACCAAACAGCTTCAACATCCACGACCACCTCTTCTGCTTTTCACTCTGAGTACTCAGGTCCTAGTACTAGCAACTACTATCCTCCCATAGTCACACATTCTCAAACTCCTACCTCTAAAACAAACACATCACCATTTCTTCTTGAAGCTCCTTCTCAAGCCTCAACCTCCGCTGCTTTTGTTTCTGAAAACTCAAGCAACATGTACTTTATCAAGGGGGAACTTGAGTGCTTCCATCCAGATGATCTAGAAGAAATGGATATACAGCACTCCTATGTCATGCTCTCTATAAGAGCAAAAAGGTTCTACTCTAGAACCGGAAGACCCATTCCAAGCAACAGCTCCAACACCAGAGTTGGCTTAGATAAAAGTAAAGTGAGTTGTTACAACTGTAGCCAACTGGGTTATTTTGCTAGAGAATGCAAGGCACATAGGGCAAACCATGCTTAGGATCGAACAAGACAAAGCCAACCTAGCCAACCTAGACAACAGCAACAAGCTACTCCTCCAGCTTAAACTGCAGCTTGTGCAGCTGTTGGAACATCTAACTTTGACTGGAGTTTCCAGTATGAAGATCTGCCTGCTAACAACCAAGCTCTTATGGCAGACACAACCGAGATACCGCCTCAGGTATATGAACATCTATGTTCCCAAGCCTGTATTGATAAGGTTTTAGGCTACAGAAAGCATAATCAAAACCTCATAGATCAAAATGAAGAGTTTCATCAAATGAAATCTGAATTCAAAAAGGTCAAAGACAGTTACAAAGATAAAATTAACTGCCTAAAGAAAGAGATTTCATCATTAAAACATGAACAAACCAATCTTGAAACTCAGATTGATGATCTACTGGCCAGATTAAAAGCTACCAGAGCAGAATTGGCAGAACAAAAAGTTCATGTCACAAATATGAATTTGCATCCAAAAAGCTGCAAAGACTTTTGGATGCTCAAATTCATGAAAAGGTAAAGACTGGTCTGGGGTATCATACTGAACAATATCAAGCCGTTGCACCTCCTGCTGACTACGTTGCCATCCATGAACCAAGCTTCAATCTTGAAAATCTTGATATGGCCAACAGAAATCTTGATCCTTCTAAGGATGAACCTTTGGTACAAGAATGCACTACTTCATCAGAGTCTGATTCAACTTGCTCAGACTCCACTGAAACAAGTGAAGCTTCATATTTGGTACAAGAATCCACTACTTCATCTCCTCCTGCCCCTAAAGCTATTCTGACTAAAGATGAAGTCCCCATTATCCATTCAGCACCAGTACCAGCCATTTCAGTACCAGTTCCTACACCATTCAAACAAATCAAAATTAGCTATCCTCCAGAAGGTAGGAAGCTAAATACTGAAAAGGGCCAGTCCTCATCTTCAGTCCAGCCGAGGAAGGTGTTTGACATATGTCATGCGCCTGGAGAAAGGGTTCCATATGTTCAAAAGACATTGGAAGAAGCTACTTTTGAGCACAACAAAGCTCACCCTTGGAATTTCAAAGACCTTTTCAAAATAAGGTTTATGTGTATCTTTCAAGGGATAAACTGGCAAAATCATGTTTTGTCTGTGGAAAATATAACCACACTGCCAGCACCTGCTTCTACTACCTTCAGCAGCAAAGAAACCTCAAGCAACATGCTTTTAAGAAGACAAAGAAGAACAAAAAGGTAAGAAGTTTTGAAGCTAAGACAACTCAATTCAGAAAATCTCTTTCTCCACCAAGGGAACAGTTGTCAAAACCTCAACAATCTTGCATCATCTGTGGAGAATCAGACCACTTTGCTGCAAATTGTAAGTCTAATCCTTTCAATCAGATTCTTCTTCCAACCCTAGTTATACAAAAGCCTATCGACAAGGTGAAAAAGGATAAGCATACATCTGTTTCTAAGCCATCAGCAGCCAAAATAACTGCTGCTGATCGAGTAAAGGCCAAGCAACCAAAATGAAAGCCTTCAGCAGCAACAAAGTCTGCAGCTGCTCAAGTAAAACCATCAGCAGCAACAAAATCTGCTGCTGATAAGCCAAAATCCTCATATACAACATCTGCTGCTGAAAAGATAAAGAGAGCTGAAAAACCACCAACTCAACAATGGAAGGTAAAGAAACCACCAAGCATCATCATCGGTTCAGTTGAGTGCGTCTATCCTTTGGTGTAAATATGTCTGTCTTATGTTGTAAATAAAAGTTATAACTCAGCAGCATCCTTTTGGCTGCTGACATGTCTAATTTTCAGCAGCAAAGAATTTGCCCCTAACTGCTTTAACTTATCAGAAGGAACAAATTTCCTGCAGATAGCTTTAAGGCTGTCAGGATCAACATCCTTGCTGCAGATCATTGCATATATCAGCAGCAATTAAGTCTGCTGCTGACAAACTTAACCTTCCGCAGCAACCAAAGTTGCAGCGGACAGGCTTATTCATCCACAGCAACCAAGTTTGCTGCTGATGGATAAATTTAAGTCCAAATTAACTTTTACCCACTGTAAAAGATATTAACTTCAGTCTTTACCATGACTGCCTCGGTGTATTACAGCTGTAACATTAAAAAGTAAATAAGGTTGTACTGTACAAGTCATTTTGCTTTTTCTCTCCTCTGCCGTTATAAGAACTAATCAAATTTTCTTTACCACCTCTTCACATTCAATTCAACCCTAAGTCCCCACCACATTCAAAGCTCTCCATATTCTCCATATTCTCAAGTCTCCACCATACTCAAACCATCCCTCCAAAATCAAACGGCTATGGCAGATATCAACAACCCAGATGACAAGTTTTCCCCATACCATAACCTAACAGCATACCTCACCAAAGGAAAGAAATCCGAAGGATTTGATGATATGATCAATTTCTTATGTCGATCAAAAATCTACTTTTCCCTCACCACCAACCCTACCATATATATCCCTCATATGGAGGATTTCTAGAGTACCGCCGTCTACTCTACCGAACAGGGATTCCCCAAATCAAAGCCAAAGTAGACGGAAAGGATATCACCATCTTGGAAGCCACACTCAGAAAACATCTTAAGCTTCAAGATGAGGGAGCAGCGATCTCATACTCGAAGGACGAATATATAAGGACCTTTGTCTCCATTGGATACACTGGAAATCAGACCTAGTATACGATCGAGAAGGCGCTGATGGGCCCTCCTTGGAAGTATCTCTGCCACACTCTTCTCCAATGCATATCTCAGAAGAGGAGTGGATGGCATCAGGTGAGCTCTGCACTTGCCTCCGCCTTCCATGGTATGGTCACTAACCAAGGCTTCAACTTTGCACACCTCATCTTTGAGGGTTTGAGATATAACCTTCAAGAGGGTGCAAAGCAGCAATTTTTTATGTACCCAAGATTCTTGTAGGAAGTTTTCAATCAAGAACAAAAATAACTTTTAAAACCTGCAAGAATCTACATCATGTTGGGTCATAAAAATAACATTTTTCAAAGCATGAGGACTGTTTCCAAAAAGTTCTCGGGGGTCACTGTTCCATTGTTATCTATAATGCTGAACATACAGAGTACCTCGGGTGACAGTTCAGCAATCCAGCTGATACTGATCCCACACCCTCCACCTCACATCCTGAACAACAATCTGCTTCTACCATTCGAACCCATGTGCATACTACTAAGGATGCACATGCACAAAAATTACTTACACCTCTTTTGGATGTTATCGTTCAACCGGAACACAGGGCCCCGGTTGCAACAACTTATACTAGAAAAAGGGGTAAGAGAATTCCTTCTTCTCTTGCCTCCAAGGCCCAAACCCAACCTAACAGCCCTCACTCAGAATCCCAACATTCTGGTGAGAATATCATAAGGGAAAGCCACATTATTAGGGACGCTTCTTCGGATGCCTCTCTATTAGGATCAGGATCACTTCCCGGATCTGTAGAACAGCCCCCTGAGCCCTTTCTTTCTCTTCTGAACTTAAGTGTTGAGGAACCTAATCAAGATGATGTACCTTCTCCAACTACCACTATATCGGAGGTACTGCTTGATCTTGTTTCCAACACACCCAACCCAAGTTCTTCTACCCTGAAGGTCCACTCTAGGAGTTATGAAAGAGTGGATGTGGAAGAGGCTGTCACTACTGTTGGTCCATCAAATGACCATGAGGACAGTGACAACATTGCTAAGACCTCAACCATGACAACTCACAGTGAGGGTGCTTCCTCGGAAACTCCCTTCACTGAGAGGAATCCCAGGTGCCAAGAAACCATGGGTGATGGGGATGAAGAGGCTAGGCCTAAGGCCCCATCTGGATCCAAGGATTCCACAACTGTGTATGAGGACAAACTAAAATTTCATAACCTGGAATTGACGTCCAGGGTAGCTATGCTAGAGGCTGAAGTGTCCAAACTAAGACACCAAGTCTCTATGCATGAAGCCCATCAATGCCCAACTGTACCTTCTCCCTCTCTTGTATCAATGGGCACCCAAACTGATGCTTATTTGTCCACTGATGCAACCAAAAAGGGAGAGATGGTCCCAATGGAGGAGGACAAAGACAGTCTTGACGACTGGATTCAAGAGCAGGCTATTTTTCAAAGTACACTTTTCAAGCCAGCTTTTGTACAGGTCCATGACTTGCCAGCTTTAGATAACGAAGAAGAAGAAACAACTGAAGACTGGAAGTTAGTCGTCAGGGCTGTTGATGAGGTGCTGAATGAAGCTGAAGACAAAGAATAAAAATATACAGCTTTCAGCATCCTCCCTGTAGCAGCAGCCATCATAAGTCAATCCATTACCCCCCAACTCTTTCAAACTTCACAAAAGCTAGAACTTAACTCCCTTCTAGCTTGGGGGTATGATGGATCAGCTGAGAGATTTTGGATTGGATGGGAGTTTAGTGGAGTAGAAGAGCAAAACTGGAACTCTCTCAATGCCCTCCAAGTCCTACAACTGTATTTAACTAACTGCATCAACACTTCATCAGATCTCTCAGCAGAACTTGCCATTGGCAGGTTCTATGACTTGATGGAGGATAATCTACCCAACTTTGAAAGACTCATACAAACAGCAAAACGGGTAGCTTATCCTGAATCTTCGGCGGCAGCAGAAAAAAGACTGACTCCTAGAAGACTTGAAATTATAAGGAGCAGTCTTCTCACTAAAGAAGAAGTTTGCTGCTTAAGAAGATTTCTTTACTCCTTCATTGTCAAAGACTTAGATGTGTTGGTATGGATAAACACTAAGTCTCTTGACCACACCTTCTTACTGAGCAACGGCTCCTCTCTCACCATCAACACCAGGAACATCCTGTCACTTCCTACAGACTTTCTCTACAAGATCTTTCAACTCAGGGCAAATATCTGCAATGTCAACTCCTTTGAAATCCAGGCAATGATAGCTACTATCAGAGCCCATCTTGTACAAGAAGGAAGAATTACTGAGGAAGTATATGTGTCAAACTCTGACACTGATACTGACTCAGCTTCCCCTCGAGTAGACATCTTTGCTGCAGCATATGAGTCAAGATCAACTATCAAAGAAATGCTGAAAGAATTCACAGGTCCTGAGTGCAAATCGGATGAAGCCAATGACCTTCCCTTGTTCACCTCTCAATGTGCCAATGAAGCTGAGGCTGAGATCCCAATAGCAGCACCATCATCTGCTGTTGTGGTCAGTGAAGCCGAAGAAGAGGCATCCAATATAAACAAGAGAAAGGGAATTATGACAGATGAAGATGAAGAGAGATTGCTAAAAGAGAAAAGAGAGAGGGAAGAGAAGAAGAAGAGAAGAAGAGGAGATGGCTTACATTAAAAAGGCTCAAGAAAAAAAAACAGCCGTTCTCCTCAGAGAACAAACCATCCAGCTGTATGCTAGACAGCTGGATGAACTGAAAAGAAAGATTCCTGCAGTTGACCAGATTGAAGAAGATGCAGCTCTTGCTCTTCAACTGCAGGAACAATTTAACAGAGAAGAGGAAGAATTGGAGAAGAAGAAGAAAGAAGAAGCTAAGTTTAGAATAACCGATTCTGAACTATCCAAAGAAATGAGGGAGGAGTGGGTAAAGGCTCTAGTTTCTCAAGGTGAGGATGCAGACTACCTTGAGAAACTATCAAATAAAGAAGTCTACAAAGCCTTCATGGGTCAGCAAGGTCAATTGGCAAAGAAGAAACAGGCTGAAGAAGAAGAAAAAGCCAAACAAAAGTCCAAGAAGACCATTGCCTTTAATAAACAGACCCATGAAGAAAGGAAGGTCATGATTGACTTCCTTAAGGATAGAGGAGAGAGTGGACAGAGGCTAGGTCCCATGAACTTCATAAACCTGCAAGCCCTCTACTTCAAAGTCAAGAAGGATGAGGAAGAGAGATTGGGGAAGAAGGGCTCCAAGAAAAGGGTACCTATTCAGGAAGAAGAAGAATCAAAAGCAAAGAAACACAAGCCTTCTCCCTCACCTACCTCTTCCTCAGTCCAACAACCTTCCACTCTCCTCCCTAAACCTTCCACTCCTCCACCCAAAAAATCCAAACCATCCAACCCAGCTCCCACTCATCAACAGCCTCCCTTAAAGAAATCCAAACCCACACCTAAACCAGAAGACTCAAGAGACATAGTTGATTGGGTCTATAACCCACAGGATCAAAGGTTTGAGATCTTCAGGGGGAGAACTGAAAGAAGAAGATCTATCTACAGATCTGTTGATGAAGTTCTGCAATTGCCAGATTCAGATCTTGACAGAATTTTGGAGCTGGGTGAAGCTCATGAGCCTGCAAATGAGGGTGGGAAACTTCTTGTGCTAGCCATCAAACACTAGTTCAACCATAGCAAAGATGTGATCATTGACATTAAACCACTCAAGTCCCACTCTCAATTTGTAAGTTGGTCCTATAATGCTGATTTGGATGAGTTCACTTTAACTGATGTAAGGAAGCAGAAGATGATATGTTCAAACAAAACAATCTACAAAATACCACATAAATACATCAAGACTTTGTCTGACTTCCACTGAACAATCCCAGCAAGGATCCAAGAGGCTATGAGGTTGAAAGGATAGTCAGCCACATGCAAAAGCTTCAGCAGCAAAGTGATTAGAAGAATTTTGGTTGCATCGGTCTAGGGGGAGTTTGTAGAACCAAAGACTGATTGCTACTAAATTGCTCTAAGTACAAATGCTGCTGATAGGCTTATCAGCAGCATTCAACACATGTTGTTGCTGATAGGCTTATCAGCAGCATTCAACACATGTTGCTGTTGCTAGGCTTATCAGCAGCATTCAACACTTGTTGCTGCTGATAAGCTTATCAGCAGCATCACTCTCATTCTTGATGCTGATAGCTGTGTTCCTTGAAGACAAATCTTTGCAGCTGACTATCCATGCCAAGCGTCACTGACAACTTTCTACAAAAGCGGCTGACACACTCAAAGCAGAAGGAACCTCAGTGGTGCAACCAATGACGGACGACAATGCTCTTCTCCACACATGCAAGCAATAATGCATAAAGAAGACGCTTCAATAAAGTTAACTAGATATAGACAAAACGTGTAATAGTTAGCTAGATACAACAGATCAACGGTCTGTGTTAGATCTGATCCTTAGAATCAAGGGGCTGTCTTGATTCTAAGTGAGTATAAATAATCCGTAAACACTTCATTGTAAGCGTGCTTCTTCACTGAGTTTTCATTTGTAATCGTTTATTCACAAAGCTTAATACAACGGTGATCTTATTAGTATTCACTCTGTTTACTCGATTATATTTGTGTAGTTGTTATTGTTTCCGCCAATCTCAACTAAGAACAGAACCATCTTGTAATTTAACGATCCTACAATATATATATATATATATATATATTTATAATGATGAGTTAATATTAATTAGAAACTCCAGGTAATTACATAATATTTACAATAATAAGGATATGATTGAATTTATTTTTATAATTATTCTAAAATAATTACGAGGTCGAAAAAAGGTTTAAATGATACTAATATTAAATTTATTTATGCAATTATTCTAAAAATAATTTATAAATAATTTATGAAATGAAAAGGGTTTTAAATAATTATTTTATGTGGATAAAATAACTAATTGCACTTATTTAAATAATCTCTTATAAATAGTTTATAAAAGAGTTATTAAATAAATATAAGTGTTAAATTAAATAAATTGAATTTGTATAATTATTTATCTAAAATAATAATTTAAGTATTTCTAAAATTTTAAAATGTTTTAAATAATTTTTTTATCAAAATAATTATTTATAAGTTAAAATGTGAGATAATAATGCTTAAACAATTAGTTAAAGTTTGTTTGATATTTACTATTTTATAAATAAGACAAGATAATTAGATTTGTCTAAATAAACCATTTAGACTGTTCATTTAGGAATTTAAAAAGTTTCTAATATGTTTTTAATATTTTAAAATAAATTGTAAGACCCCAAACCCGGGAGGCCTCACTTGTTGGATTTACTCATTCACAAATAGTTCTTAAACTTGAATATCAAATAACGCAGCGGAAAACTTTCATTCAAACATAGCATAACATCGTTCACCATGCGAAAGCGTAACATTGTCTAATACGTAAACATAACATAAACAACTCATACGGGATGCCAGTCTTCATGATCAACCGGGTAACCCCTTTCGCCAGCCAAGCATCACCGTTCAACTTCCATACATATCCTTAACCTGAATGTGCATACTAAGAGTCAGCTACGCTGGTGAGTTCTAGCTTTACGTAAAACATTAACTTTAAACATTTTGACAAAAACATAACTTATGTTAGGACATAGAATGTATGACAAAAGCTTTGATAGTTTAGGTCGTATTGTTTTTATATTTTTATGTAAATGTATAGATTTTGTCTAAGTGATAAAACAAGTTCTGTTAGAGGCGAACTTGTTAAGTTCGCCTAGCCTATTAGAGGCGAACTTGTTAAGTTCGCCTAGTCTCATGTGAGGCGAACTTGTTAAGTTCGCCTAGTCTATTTGAGGCGAACTTGTTAAGTTCGCCTACTGTAGAGCTTGTGTCTATAAATAGGTGTTTACAGATTCTGTTAAGAAGGAATGAACGATTGTATTCAGTGAATCTTGTAAACTCTGTGTTTTGGTGATATACAAAGAGAAAGTTTATTTACATGATGTTTCTATTGTTAATTCGTATACATACGTTAACACGAAGGATTCCGCACTCTGTGTTATCGATTCGTCCTGTCACGAGATCGATCTGAGATGAGTCATGTGGACCTACAAGTGGTATCAGAGCTTTTGCTCGTGATTTGTATTTGATTCTTTGTGATACTCAAGATGTTTCTAATTATCATTGTTATGGGTTCCAAGTCATTCTGGTTTCTCTGCAAATACAGCTTCTTCATCATCTGGAACACATAATATGAATAATAGAGTTGCTGATGATTATTTAGTGATGTTTTCTTCATTTATGGCTTCTTATGAAAATTTGATTGGAGGAAAGATTCATGATCCAGATGTTATTGAAGAGAATTTCAGACAAATTGATCCTGTTGATCTGGAAGAGATGAACATTCAATGGAACATGGCTATGTTGATGCGACAAGCAAAGGATTTTTTGAAGAAGAATGGAAGAAAGTATATTGGTTCTAACAATCGTTCACGTATGGGATTTGACAAAACCAAAGTCCGTTGCTATAATTGTCAGGAGTATGGTCATTTTGCGAAAGAATGTGTGAAACCAAAAGTTGAATTTGATTCTCAGAAGAAGCCTAATAACTTTCAGAACAATCGTAATCAGTCACATGGCTCCTCTGGCTCTGGAAATTCTAATCATGCATCTACATCATCTGCTTTGGTTGCTCAAAATGATGAAAATTATGACTGGGGTATTCACCTTGAAGATTTGGTTGGTACAGTAAGTCAAGCTTTTGTAGCTGAGATTCATTCTGTAAAATCTGAAGTGTCAACTGATGATGATAGTTCAAGTGATGGTGAGAGTTTGCCAATTGCTGATGAAGAGCATGATCAAGTACATAATGTTGAGTCTGATATTGCATCTGGAGTATCTGAAGATGATATAGTATTAACTTAAAATTCTTCTAATGGTGCTGATTCTGAAAATATTCTAATTGCAAAAGTCTTCATGGCAGATATGTCAGATCCTTCAAAGGTAAAAGATTTTGTCTGTCACATTTATTGCTCAAATTGCATCAGTATAAAAAATAAACTGCAAAAAGTAATGGATGATAATACAAATTTAATTTGTGATATGAAATCGATGCATTCAGTTAATCAAAAATTGATAGATAATGATAAATTGTGTATAGATAGAATTGAGTCTTTGAAAAGAGATTTGAACTCTTTGGGATTGAAATATAAGGAACAAGCATATCATCTGGATATGGCTTATGCTGAGATTGAGAAGCGAAATGAAATTGACGCTCAGAAAAACAAAGAAATTTCTGATAAAGAATCTGAAGTGATCAAATTACATAGAAAGCTGGAAAATTTTGAAAATTCATCTGTGGTATTGGATTACTTTAATGCTAATGCTGATCCTATAAAGATGGTTGCTTGAATTGGATTTGTTCCTCCACCATTCAATGCAAATTATGTGGTTGAACCTGAAATTATTCATGAAGAGGAAATTGATCCAAAGACAGTGTTGAAAGTAAATCCAGTAACTAGTGAATATATGATCTATGATCTATGTAGACACATGCATGACTTAACGTGATCCTGAGTGCCAACCTGAGAAAACATGTAAGAAAACGAGTCAACACTAGGTTGGTGAGTTCACAGGTTTCAATCATTTCAAATAAAGCATTTGCGGATTATGTACATTCAATATGCATATCAATAGGTTGCATGCCTATATTCATCTTTTGCTAAAGCGCTCGCAACTGAAACTGACAGTGTGTTTGTTTGTTTGCCTCCAGCCAGGTCTATCAACTCTGACTAATGTGTTAAGGTCAATATAACACCCGTTCGACCTCCAATCGAGTTAGCGCGACTAACACGGGTGGGGTTTGTCAAACCCAGTAGTACTACCAAAATTACCTCGTTCATACCATATTAACGGTCCGATGTGTGTGAGGACTTTTCATGATAGTGTGTTACGCTTAGCCTCAACAGTGATATCATATAAATTACAATAAACCAAAAAGGTTGTGACATGTTTTCTCCCCCAAAAAAAAACAGTAAAAGGGGCCGTGAAACTCACCTGCGTTGCGTAGTAGGTAGTATCACACAAGTATGAGATTTAAAATCTCAAGTGTTAGCCTGCACGGCTTACGTATGCCCTATAATTATAACACATAAGTTAGGGACATATGGGATTTGTGACGACGACACGAAATTTAGAACATCTTAACGCTTTCTAAGGATTTAAGAGTAGACGAACGTGTCTACGGAATTATATAAATTTCTTAATATAATCATTAAGGGAAAAGCGTTACGTGTCGTACGTTAATTACGAATAATAAATAAATAAATGCATTTGTACGTTAAGTTTACAAAAGTTAGGAAAATAATATAATATAATATATTATTTTTAGGTTCGAAGGATTAACTAAATAGTCATTTGTGTGGAAAAATAATAAATATATTATTTTTAATCGAGTATATAAACGTGGGTAAATAATATAACAATTATATTATTAATTGGTTTGAAACGTCACACGAGGTATAAAACGATACAAAATAATATACACATATATATTATTTAATAAGATTAGTCACGGTTTGAAAATAATATAAACATATTATTTTATACGAAGTTACGGTTTGAAAATAATATAAATATATTATTTTTATTCGATAATAACATAAATATATTATTTATAAAAGTGGGAAAGATAATAAAATGGATTAATTAATTAAACCCGAGCCTAGGGGTTGTTTTCCGGGTTAAAACACCTTAATATATAAATATAATAATATAGGAAAAGGTTTTATAATTAATTAATACTTAAAAATAAACAAAAACCAAAACAGGGGGAGGGAGACTCGAACCCGGGTCTCCTCCCTGCATGCACATGAGATTAACCAGTCCGCCCGCTAGGGTCATCGCAACATGGATCAGATTCAAATGGTTTTAATCAACGATTCCAGTGGGTTCTCCCCCCCCTTGCGCGAACCAAAGCCAACCCAGTCCCAAATCCATCGATCTCGATTACGATTTGATTCAAAAACATAGGGGTTTCGTTCAACATATGTTTGCGAATCTATATGTGAATTTAATTGCAAATCTAACAAGTTTAAAGCCGTTAATTCTCGTTTGAAAACACCGAAAAACCCTAGGTTGAACTTGGAATTAAATTGAACGAATCCTATAATAAAACTTGCTGGAATAATGGGGCTTTTAACAAAAAGGGAATTTCGAATCTGTTAGTATAATTTAATTGGATTTAAAAAGTGTCTAGACTAGTATTCGATTAACTCGAAGTGTATGAACCCTAGGTTCTGGATTTTGAAGGATTTGATGTTGTGAGATCAAATTAACATAGGGCTATTAATAAACAGTGAATTCCGAATCGAGCCATGTGGTTTAATTAGATTGAGACAATGATTTAGATCGAAACCCCCAAAACAGATTATGGATAAACCCTAGATTAGGGATTTTGTAAAATTCGATGATATAAGATTAAATTAATATGGGGTTTTTAAATAGTATCAGATTGCAAAGCAAATGGTGTCATTTGATTAGATTTACACAGGGTTTAAAACAGGGTTCGATTAAACCGGTATCATATGAACCCTAGGATTGGGTTCATGATCGATTCGATGTTTTAAGCCACGAATATGATAGGGCTTTCAATTGATGGGTAAAAACGAAACTGATAATGCAAGAATTTACCAAATTGAGGTTCGAATTGACTGTGCTCGACCAAAACAGGTGTCGACTTACGCGAGCTCAGTCTCCGGCGATCCTAATTGCTTCTCCGGCCGAATTGGAGTGTGCTAAAGGTTCTCTGAGACTCGTACAATGTGTGCAGAGATTCGATTTGTGATTTGGTATACATGAAATGGTGAATTTGATAGTATTTGTTAGTGAAGTCGGCGGTTACGACTATAGTGACATAATTGGGATTAATTCGGTAATTTAACGAGGATTAAAGGTTCAATGATGATCGTGATTGTCATTAAAGTCTATTTCGGTTACGAATTCCAATAGAATTCGGCTATACTTCGCGGATTAGCCTTAAGAACATAAGGTTTGACTTTCACAAGTCAAACAGGAATAAGAACTCTCGATTTTGACTTTCAGAGTCAACAGAAATAGAATTGGGCTAATTACAACTTGATCCCTGAAGTTTGAATCCAGATATTGACAGAATTAGTCCTTGGGATTTGAGATAAGTTAACTAGGTTAACTTTAACTGGATTTGTTAACGGAGTTAACTGGAAAAGTCCGGATTGTCACATCATCCCCTAGTTGAAAGAATTTTCGTCCCGAAAATTAAAATAATAAAAAAAAAATTTTTAGAGGTGTCACATCATCCCCTAGTTGAAAGAATTTTCGTCCCAAAAATTAAGATAGTACTTTAAGAGTTTGAAGTGGATTGCTTGAACAGATGTGAATACTTACGTATCACCTGTTCCTCGCGCTCCCACGTGAATTTCGGTCCGTGTTTCGAGTTCCAACGAACTCTGACAATAGGGATTTTACTGTGTTTTAACGTTTTGATTTCCCTATCTATGATGTTATCGGTTCTTCAACGAACCGCAGTTGTTCATCGGTTTGTAGTTCCTCAAGAGGAACTACGTGTGTTTCGTCTGCTAGACATTTCTTCAAGTTCGAGACAAGAAAGACATCGTGTACACCACTAAGTCCTTCAGGTAGGTCCAGTTGATACGCTACTGGGCCAATTCTCTTCACTATCTTGAATGGTCCAACATAACGGGTATTTAGTTTGCCTCGTTTCCCGAAGCGAATTACACCTTTCCAAGGTGAGACTTTGAATAGAACCATGTCGCCTACTTGAAACTCTAACGGTTTACGACGCTTATCGGCGTAGTTCTTTTGACGATCACGAACTGTCGTCATATGGTTTCGGATTTGAACGATCTTTTCAGAGGTTTCGAATACAAGTTCGGGACTTATAGGTTGGCTATCTCCAATTTCAGCCCAACAGATAAGAGATGGCATTTATGTCCGTACAATGCCTCGAATTGTGTCGCCCTGATACTAGTGTGGTAACTATTATATAGGAGAACTCCACTAGAGGTAAGTGAGACTATTATTTATGCATTCATGAAGGGTATAATGCCAATAATAGCACCACTCCTTTCGCCTTGGACGGAGAGAGTTCCTCTATTAGGAAGAGGAAGGCGAACGATTTTCTCGCGACAGATAATCTCAGCTTGGTTCTTAGATAATCAGTCCATTCCGACAATCACGTCGAAACTACCGAGTGTGACCGGCATGAGATCAAAGTCAATTTTGTGACTAGTCAGTTCGAGTTTACAACCCTTAAGATCATGGGTTGCTTCTATTATTTGTCCGTTGGTTATTTCTATGGTGTATCTGTCTTCTAACAGGGTTAGGGTTTTTCTTAGTAGGCTGCTAAGTTTATTAGTCATGAAATTCCTATCAACATCAGTGTCAAATAGTACAGAAGCAAAATATTTGTTTAAAAGGAACTTACCGGTAACCACGTTGTGGTCATAACGAGCTTCTCCGGATCCTAGCACAAAGGCTCGCCCCTTTGCACCATTCCCTGCATTATTTCCCTGGTTGTTATTATCGCCTTGGTGGTTGTTGTTGTTGTTGTTGTTGTCGTTTCCACCCCTCTTTAATTGTGGACAATCCTTTCGGAAGTGTCCCTCTTTTCCACATTCAAAACAACCTTTGGTAAAACCCAGTTGTTGGAAGGGCTGCTTGGCTTGTAATTCCCCTCTGCAGTCTTTGGCAGCATGGCCCACCTTGCCACACCGCTGGCAACGGTTTTTGTCACAAGAACCGAGGTGGTGGTAATTACATTTGTTACACCTGGGGTGTCTCCCAATATAACCACTTTGATGCTGACCCGAAGAGGTCGACTGGTTGAAGTTCTTCGTAGGTTCAAACCTATGTTGTTGTTGTTGCTGTGGCTAATTTGACTGAAATCCCATGTTGTCATTACTACTGTCAAACTTCCTCTTGTTGTTGTCAGTAGACTTGGATGCTGACTTCCTGGGAGGTAGTGTCCCTTGGGTAACGGCTTGGTCCGTCAGTTTGTGAGCAAGACGGATGGTTTGTTGAATGGTAGTGGGGTTGGATGAAGTAACCATGCTCTGGATTTGTGGTACTAATCCACTGATGAACATTTCAATTCTTTTGTAGGGTGGTGTGACCATGTGAGGACACATCCCCGCTAATTCATGCGAGCGAGTGGTGTAGAGTTCTATTTCAGAACCCTCCATTTTCAGATTCCAGAATTCTCCCTCGAGTTTCTGAATTTCATCCCTGGGACAGTACTCTTCCTTCATCAGGATCTTGAAATCTTCCCATGGTGATGCATTGGCCATGTCCAGACCTAGCATCTGGACCTGTGCATTCCACCATGTGAGGGCAGGACCCTCTAGAGTTCCCGATGCAAATTTGACTCGGTCGGCCACAGGGCAGTTACACATGGAGAACACAGATTCAATCTTTTCAAACCATTGAAGTAATCCGACAGCTCCCTCAGCTCCACTGAATGTGTGGGGCTTGCAGTCCATAAATGTCTTGAAGGTACAGACATGCTGATTGTTCTGTGGATTGTTCGCTTGCCCTGGATTAGAAAGAGTAGGTTGGGTTTAGGAAAGAGTTGAATAAATGTGTACAATTGGTTGTCTAGGGTTAACGGGTAACAGGTTTACCTGCAATGTGTGCTGCTAAGGCTTCAGCAACACTGTCATTAATTAACGCAGCCAGTTCGGCTGGTGTCAGGTTGATATTTCCACGACCACCGTTGCGACCGCCACGTCCACGTCCGGCCATGATTCTTCATATTCACATACACAAGAAATGAGTAAGTACATCGCATATTGACATCACTCAAGTGTAAGCAAACAGAAGGAGATGTGTAAAGACATGCAGGTTTATGATTTTAGTACAAGGCTAATTTAAATCACAAGGCCATAGAATAAATAGTTCAACTCAAACAGTTCACTAAGATTTTATTGGAATGGGAACATCCTTACCCATTTAGGTTTTTATTTGAAACATAAAGAAATGACAAAATAAGATAAGATAGAATGGAATGGAATATCAAGCTCCACTGCCGGCGGATGAGATGACTGACTCAGCATCATCCTCCTCTACTTCCTCGGGCTCATCCTCAGGCTCAAAATTGGGTACTTCGGCTGGCTCTAAAGCAGCTGCAAGTTGTATCTCTAATTCCCCAATTCTTTCCTGGGATTCTACCTCAGCCTCCTCGAGTACATTCACTCTAGCCTGCAACGCCCTTACCTCGTCCACTAATGCATTATGCAAGCGGTCAGTGCTTGCCAGTTCTGCTACTAGCAGATCTATCCTGTGATCCGTTTGTTTCTCTCCTCTTAACAGACCTGTGATTGCTCCTGTTGCGTCTTTCATATTCCGGATCTCTCGATCCATAGTTGCTACAAATGCTGCAAAGGCTTGCTCCAAGTGGCAAGGTAGCAATGGTAAACGTGGTTCTGATGACGATGAAGCTCCAAAGTAAGGTGATGGAACTCGTTCCTGTCTAACCCATTTGCTCAGTAAACCGGGGTACCAATCCCAGTCACTCCCATTCCGGATATGCATGGGCTCTTCATACACAATAGAGTTATCAATTGGTTCAAGCCTACGCCTCTTGGGCTCCGGTGATGCAATGGCAGGAATGTCATGTTCCTGATTGGTAGGTGGTGAAGATGGTGGTGTAGACATAATTCCTGAAACATAAGGAGTAAGTGTCTATGCCAAGTAACTAATGTGTGTGGCTATAGTCTAGAATGCAGTCCTAGTTCTCTATAACCAATGTCTCTGATACCAATCTGTCACACCCCCAAATTCCACTAACGGCGTTTTACCGTTTTGGGATGGTGACAAACCAGGATCTCAGACATCAGTTACTTCAAACGACACTATATGGGACTTGAAATGTAATAACATAAAAGTTCAAGGTTCAGAGTGTATATGCGGAAGCGTTAAACGAAAATAAATGCGCAAAACAACGCGCCCAAGTCCAATTACATACAAAAGATAAATATTATTCAGTAGATAATTATTTCAATTGGAGTCCAAGACACATGCATGACTTAACGTGATCCTGAGTGCCAACCTGAGAAAACATGTAAGAAAACGAGTCAACACTAGGTTGGTGAGTTCACAGGTTTCAATCATTTCAAATAAAGCATTTGCGGATTATGTACATTCAATATGCATATCAATAGGTTGCATGCCTATATTCATGTTTTGCTAAAGCGCTCGCAACCGAAACTGACAGTGTGTTTGTTTGTTTGCCTCCAGCCAGGTCTATCAACTCTGACTAATGTGTTAAGGTCAATATAACACCCGTTCGACCTCCAATCGAGTTAGCGCGACTAACACGGGTGGGGTTTGTCAAACCCAGTAGTACTACCAAAATTACCTCGTTCATACCATATTAACGGTCCGATGTGTGTGAGGACTTTTCATGATAGTGTGTTACGCTTAGCCTCAACAGTGATATCATATGAATTACAATAAACCAAAAAGGTTGTGACATGTTTTCTCCCCCAAATAAAAACAGTAAAAGGGGCCGTGAAACTCACCTGCGTTGCGTAGTAGGTAGTATCACACAAGTATGAGATTTAAAATCTCAAGTGTTAGCCTGCACGGCTTACGTATGCCCTATAATTATAACACATAAGTTAGGGACATATGGGATTTGTGATGACGACACGGAAGTTAGAACATCTTAACGCTTTCTAAGGATTTAAGAGTAGACGAACGTGTCTACGGAATTATATAAATTTCTTAATATAATCATTAAGGGAAAAGCGTTACGTGTCGTACGTTAATAACGAATAATA
Source organism: Smallanthus sonchifolius (assembly GCA_023525975.1). Lineage (NCBI taxonomy): Eukaryota > Viridiplantae > Streptophyta > Magnoliopsida > Asterales > Asteraceae > Smallanthus > Smallanthus sonchifolius. The sequence goes on along the minus strand of CM042030.1, from coordinate 44,512,016 downwards.
AATAAATAAATACATTCGTACGTTAAGTTTACAAAAGTTAGGAAAATAATATAATTTAATATATTATTTTTAGTTTCGAAGGATTAACTAAATAGTCATTTGTGTGGAAAAATAATAAATATATTATTTTTAATCGAGTATATAAACGTGGGTAAATAATATAACAATTATATTATTAATTGGTTTGAAACGTCACACGAGGTATAAAACGATACAAAATAATATACACATATATATTATTTAATAAGATTAGTCACGGTTTGAAAATAATGTAAACATATTATTTTATACGAAGTTACGGTTTGAAAATAATATAAATATATTATTTTTATTCGATAATAACATAAATATATTATTTATAAAAGTGGGAAAGATAATAAAATGGATTAATTAATTAAACCCGAGCCTAGGGGTTGTTTTTCGGGTTAAAACACCTTAATATATAAATATAATAATATAGGAAAAGGTTTTATAATTAATTAATACTTAAAAATAAACAAAACCAGAACAGGGGGAGGGAGACTCGAACCCGGGTCTCCTCCCTGCGTGCACATGAGATTAACCAGTCCGCCCGCTAGGGTCATCGCAACATGGATCAGATTCAAATGGTTTTAATCAACGATTCCAGTGGGTTCTCCCCCCCCTTGCGCGAACCGAAGCCAACCCAGTCCCAAATCCATCGATCTCGATTACGATTTCATTCAAAAGCATAGGGGTTTCGTTCAACAGATGTTTGCGAATCTATATGTGAATTTAATTGCAAATCTAACAAGTTTAAAACCGTTAATTCTCGTTTGAAAACACCGAAAAACCCTAGGTTGAACTTGGAATTAAATTGAACGAATCCTATAATAAAACTTGCTGGAATAATGGGGCTTTTAACAAAAAGGGAATTTCGAATCTGTTAGTATAATTTATTTGGATTTAAAAAGTGTCTAGACTAGTATTCGATTAACTCGAAGTGTATGAACCCTAGTTTCTGGATTTTGAAGGATTTGATGTTGTGAGATCAAATTAACATAGGGCTATTAATAAACAGTGAATTCCGAATCGAGCCATGTGGTTTAATTAGATTGAGACAGTGATTTAGATCGAAACCCCCAAAACAGATTATGGATAAACCCTAGATTACGGATTTTGTAAAATTCGATGATATAAGATTAAATTGATATGGGTTTTTAAATAGTATCAGATTGCAAAGCTAATGGTGTCATTTGATTAGATTTACACAGGGTTTAAAACAGGGTTCGATTAAACCGGTATCATATGAACCCTAGGATTGGGTTCATGATCGATTCGATGTTTTAAGCCACGAATATGATAGGGCTTTCAATTGATGGGTAAAAACGAAACTGATAATGCAAGAATTTACCAAATTGAGGTTCGAATTGACTGTGCTCGACCAAAACAGGTGTCGACTTGCGCGAGCTCGGTCTCCGGCGATCCTAATTGCTTCTCCGGCTGAATTGGAGTGTGCTAAAGGTTCTCTGAGACTCGTACAATGTGTGCAGAGATTCGATTTGTGATTTGGTATACATGAAATGGTGAATTTGATAGTATTTGTTAGTGAAGTCGGCGGTTACGACTATAGTGACATAATTGGGATTAATTCGGTAATTTAACTAGGATTAAAGGTTCAATGATGATCGTGATTGTCATTAAAGTCTATTTCGGTTACGAATTCCAATCGAATTCGGCTATACTTCGCGGATTAGCCTTAAGAACATAAGGTTTGACTTTCACAAGTCAAACAGGAATAAGAACTCTCGATTTTGACTTTCAGAGTCAACAGAAATAGAATAGGGCTAATTACAACTTGATCCCTGAAGTTTGAATCCAGATATTGACAGAATTAGTCCTTGGGATTTGAGATAAGTTAACTAGGTTAACTTTAACTGGATTTGTTAACGGAGTTAACTGGAAAAGTCCGGATTGTCACACTTGTCAATCATTTGCTAAATCTTCGGGATTTAAGTAACATGATAAGCATATTTCTAAACCAGTTGTTTTTCAAAATAAGTTTGAAATTCCACATGTTGGAATCCCAAAAGATTCTCAACCTGAGGTCAAACTTTCTAGACCACAACGAAGAAGACGTAACAGAAAATTAAAGAAATTTTTGGAAATATCTGAATTTGGTAATCATAAATCTAATAATGTTTTTCCAATTAATCATACTGTGTCTTCATTGAGAAGGTCTAATTGTGAATCTTATGTTCCAAAGGTTGATGACAATGTTGATTGTGAATTGCTTGAGATTGTTTATTTTGATCCATCTGGACGACCCAATACCACAATGGCTTGGGTTCCTATTTCTAACTGATTTTCTTTGTTTATGCGGGGACAACCAAGGAGGACTATCAACAATACGCGGTATGTGGATAGTGGTTGTTCTCGACATATGATAGGGAATATTCGTTTGCTGGAAGAAATTAATATTGATGGTGGTTATGTCGCTTTTGCTAGAAATAAAGGCGGGTACATAACTGGTCAGGGTACTTTGAAGAATGATAAGGTCAAATTTGAGAAAGTGAATTATGTGGAGCAACTTGAACACAATCTTTTGAGTGTATCTCAAGTGTGTGACAAGAAATTTTCATTTCATTTCAATGATTCTAAGTGTTATATCTTGAAACTGGGCTTTGTTATTCCTGGCGAATGAATTCTAATGAAGGCTCCGACGAGAAATGACACATATGTCCTAGACATGAGTGTTGCTACTACAATGGATTCAATTCCTACATGTTTACTCTCCAAGGCGTCTGAGTTAGATTCTATTTTGTGGCACAGGAAACTTGTTCACATCAATTATCGGAAAAGGAATTATCTCGTGAAAAATGATCTGGTTATTGGTGTTCCGAAAATGAAATTTTTCGTTCCTGATGACTATATTCCTTGCAAGAAGGGGAAATAACAGAAGAAGTTCCACAAATCTAAGACAAAGAATTCTATTGTGACTCCTTTGGAGCTACTACATATGGATTTGTTCGGACCGATTAGTATCAGGAGCATTGGCGGTAAATCTTATTGTCTGGTAGTAACAGATGATTTCTCTAGATTTTCATGGGTTAAATTCCTTGCTTCTAAAGCCGAAACCACAGAGTTGGTACAATTCTTAATACTGGGTTTAGAGAAATTGTGCAAACTGAAAGTCAGAAGAATTAGGAGTGACAATGGCAGCGAGTTTAAAAATAGCAAGATGGGTTTATTTTGTCTTCAAAAGGGAATTCATCATGAATTCAGTGCACCATATGTACCTCAACAAAATGGAGTTGCTGAACGAAAGAACAGGACTTTGGTTGAAACGACACGTACGATGCTTGCAAATTCTAAGCTTTCAGTTGCTTTTTGGGCTGAGGCTGTGAATACTGCGTGTCACGTTTTGAACAGAGTCTTGACCGTTAAGCGACACAACAAGACATGCTATGAGTTTCTTAATAATCGAAAGCCGAATTTGGAATATTTACTACCTTTTGGTAATCCATGCACCCTGTTGAAAGTTAGAGATGTCCCAACCAAGTTCAGTGCTAAGGCTATTCAAGGGATCTTTCTGGGGTATGTTGCAAATTCTACTACCAAGAGGGTTTATAATAAAGAGACTCGCCAGGTTGAAGAATGGTTTCATATTGACTGTTCTAATCGGTCTTTACCTCAAATGGCGATTGGACCAGACTGGGATTTTGATTATGAGAATTTATTCAAGTCTTTTCAATTACCTTCTGATATTTCTCCTGAGGAAGCTGCTGTATTATATGATTCATGTCAGGATGCACATAATAGTGGTTTTCTACCGACTGCAGTTCCACAATCATCTATTCCCTCTACATCTGGTCCAGTTCCTAATGTTACTTCTTGTTCGGAAACACAAGAGTCTGATAGTGAGGACGACAATTTTATTTTCCAAGATTCTTCTGTTGATCCTTTGTTAGTTGATGAACCTTCTAATTTGACACAGGCTCAGGGGGAGATTCCTACAAATCTGGACTCGAAGATACCAGTTAATCAAGATCTGTCTTATCAATCTGATACAACTCAAGTGATGTGTTGTCGGTTCCTGAGGTTGCATTAATCAAGGAACTCAAAGCTCATCTGATTACAAATATCATTGGAAATTTGCAAGATGGAGTGCAAACGCGTTCTATTATTGACAACACTTGCTTGTATACATGTATTAAGGATACTGGTATTCTTGATGTATGCTCACATTTCTGTTTTATTTCTCAGGTCGAACCAAAGAATGTCGAAATGGCGTTACGTGATACCAATTGGATAGAGGCCATGCAGGAAGAACTTGCTTAGTTTGACAAACTCAAAGTTTGGAATCTTGTAGATCTTCCAAAGGGTGTGTATCCAGTTGGTACAAAGTGGGTGTTTAAATGCAAGAAAGACGATCAAGGTGTTGTGGTGAGAAATAAGGCAAGATTAGTTATACAAGGTTTCAATCAACAAGAGGGAATTGATTACACTGAGGTTTATGCTCATGTTGCTAGGCTTGAAGCTATATGGTTGTTTCTTGCTTTTGCTTCATACAAAGGGTTTAAGGTGTTTCAATTAGATGTAAAAAGTGCTATCTTATATGGTAAAGTCAAGGAGGAGGTTTATGTGTGTCAACCGTCAGGGTTTGAAGATCCACTTAATCCGTCTAAAGTTTTCAAGCTTGATAAAGCTCTCTATGGTCTTCATCAATCTCCCAGAGCGTGGTATGAAACGTTGCCTACACATCTTATGGATAATGATTTTGTTCGTGGCCATATTGACTCTGCTTTATTCATTAAGAAAGCAACGGGAGAATATCTACTGGTACAGATATATGTAGATGATATTATTTTTGGCTCTACAAATGAAGGGTTGTGCAAAGAGTTTGAGAGTGTTATGAAATCGAAGTTTGAGATGTCAGCTATGGGAGGGTAATCATTTTTCCTAGGTCTTCAAGTTAATCAGAAGGAAGATGGTTTCTTTATTCATCAGTCCAAGTATGTAAAGGACATCTTGAGCCGGTTCAAGATGGAGGACTGTACCCCATATGATACTCCGATTCCGGTCAATAATAAATTGAATTCTGACCCGGATGCAAAAGAAGTTGATTGCCGACTCTACCGCGCAATGAATGGATCTCTCATTTACTTAACCTCTTCAAGGTCAGACATAATGTTCGCTATGTGTATTTGTTCCAGATTCTAAGCAAAACCAAAAGAGTCTCATTTGATTGAAGTAAAGAGAATCTTTCGTTATCTGAAAGGAAAACAAAGATTGGGACTATGGTTTCCACATGGTTTTAACTTTGAATTCAATGCATACACTGATTCTGATTTTGGTGGTTGTTGTTTGGACAGGAAATTTACTACAAGTGGTTGCCAGTTCTTGGGTAATCGTCTAGTTTCTTAACAATGCAAAAAAGCAAACTACGGTCTCCATTTCAACATGTGAAGCAGAATACATTGTTACTGCAAGTTGTTGTTCACAGATTTTGTGGATCCAACAACAATTAAGAGACTACGGTTTGAATTTTGCAGGAACCCCCATGTTTATTGATAATAATGCTACAATGTGTATCACAAATAATACTGTTAAGCACAGTAAAACAAAGCACATTGAAATTAGATATCATTTTATTCGTGATTGTGCAGATAAAAAGTTGATTGAAGTGGTGAAGGTACATACAGATGATAATTTTGCTGATCTTTTTACCAAGGCATTTGATCGTACCAGATTTGAATTTCTGATATGATCAATCCCGAATAAAAGGTTTTCAAAAACAATTTTTCATGGAAGATTTTGTTTTTTAAATTTCTTTTATTACTTTATTATATCTCTGCATTTTAAATTTCAGTCAAAAATTGTTATTTATAAAAATTCAAAACAAAATGAAAAATATGAAATTGACATCATTTGAAGTTAGAGAAGAAATGATAGTACATCAGTGAATAGTTTATTACACATGACCATAGTAGACCGTTGATATATGATAGTTTAAAGTAAATTGATTTGATCTAAATTTCAAAGTCTGCATAAATAAGAAATGATAGTGTTTTGAATGCTCTAATTTTGATAATATGTTTTAATTTGAATATGAGTTTGAAACTTGAATTGTCAATAGACTAGAAGCGTTTTTTAACCAATAGTAGTGTGAAAATTAAATATGATATGATTACATATCTGATTTGAATCCATTATATGCCTAGGTGTGTGTGTAAAAGATCATTATCATATGAAGAATATATGGGTTTAAGAATTTCATGAGACCAATATCGAATTATGTCTTTAGCACATTCTCTTTCAGTTCACTTTACTGCCCATGCCCCGAAAAACATGCAATGTGTTGCTGAACTAAGATATGTTTTCTAACAACATCTGTTGGAACATATACTAACCCTTGGATCAGTTAGATACATCATCTATTCTGATTTCATTGAAATTTATCCAGATAATAGTTGGATCCTCCTACCTGAATCTATTGATTCTCATTATAAAGTCATAACATTAGAATCTTTTGATTCTGAATCATTCTGATTCTTATATCCTTTGGGATCTGCTATTCTATACTTGTGCTAATAGAGATAATTTCATCTTGGAGATTGATCTAATCTTGTAATAAACTGTGTATGTCTTGAAGATAGTGAAAATTTAAATTTTTGTTGGCATATATGTGGGGTACACGATGTTTTTCATCTAAATGGTACTTAAGAATTCATGCTCTGTATTACAAATTCGGAATGAAAAATTGAGCATTACATGACCTGATCTTGTTAACATTGAAATTTATCACGTATCATTTCAAGTATTATTCAAATTGATTGAAAAAATTACATAAAATGAAAAAGATTCGAGTTACAAAAGAATGAGTTTGATTGTTTCATATAATTTTTTTTGTGCATATCATAGGTTACCTATAGTTGATAATAGACTATGTGATGAATTAATCATATACTAATATGATCTTTTTGCTCATGATGTTCATCCAAAAAAAATATGTGTTTTAGTTTGCTCAAATAAAAACCAAAAATATGTGATTCCGTTTGTACAGATAAAATCCAAAAATATTTTATTTCTATCTTCCATGAAAATTTTATTTTTTATTAAAATGACTCGGGATTGGATCGGATACATGCTACAGATGGAAGTTCACAAGAATGTGACGTGTTGAAAGTGACGAAATTGTTCAAGACAAAGGTTTGAAGCGAACTTACTATGTTCGCCTATTTCTGATTAAGCGAACTTAATATGTTCTCCTGGTGCTTGTTAAGCAAACTTAACAAGTTCGCCTAATGAAGCGAACTTAATTGTGTGAATAAATACTTTGTTCAGGCGAACTTATCCTTATTATAATTTTATGAGGGAGCGAACTTATTGAGCGAACTTACTGGGTTTTTAGCGAACTTGTGACATTTTTAACTAGGGTTTTAGATTTGAAATTTTCGTGTTTCTTTCTGGATCGGATTTGAATTGCGAGTTTATCTAAGGTAATTTCATGGATTTTTATCCGTTAAATCGATGGGAAACTGTTTTTTTAACTCTGTGTTCGTCGTTTTTGCTGTTCTTACGATTTTCTGAGTACATCAAGTTTATCTGGGTTTAATTCTTGAAATCGAAGCTTACTATTGTTTAGTTGTTGTAAATCGATGTCTATGATTTGTTTGATTTGAACATAGTTGACGATTTGGACATTTTGGGAATCTGCTGTAGAATTTGTATCGACATACTGGTTCAGGCGAACTTGTTTAGGCGAACTTATTATGTTCGCCTCTTGCAACACTAAGCGAACTTATTAAGTTCACCTAAGGGCTAAGCAGTGTTTGGACTTGTGATTTTTTTTGTGTGTGAAATTTTTTTGTGAAATTTTTTTTATGATTTTTTTTCTTTTGTTTGTTATATGACTAATGTGTGTTCTTTGTCCAATAAATTTACAGATGGCTCGTCGTGTTGAGTACAAACATAATCAAGTGGCGTTGTTTACATGTCTGAAGCTGTTAATTTCCATGGAATTATCAACTTCTTGAATCATTCACGTTTACATGTAGCCTTATCTGCAGATCCATACATAAGCCTACCGTATATCCAACAATTCTGGGATACAATACATCAAGACACAGATGTTGAACCTCATGTCCTTTGGGCTACGGTGAATAATACAGAGGTAGCTATTTCAGTGGAAACTATTCGTGCTGCTTTGGCATTGGGAGGTGCTAATGAAGATCCTATGTCTTATCCTGGAACACTGATTATGGGGTCTTTTCAGAGGATGGGTTACAGAGGCAGACCAAATGATACTCAAGCACGAAAAGGTTGTTTAGTTGGAGAATGGAGGTACTTTATGCATGTAATCATCCAATGTTTGTTTCCAAGAAAGGCTGGTACTGATGGTTTGAAGAGTGCGTTACAAGCTGCAATGGTTGCATTGACCCTGAACAAACGGTTTAACTTGGCTTTATATATATACCGTGAGTTGGTCATGCAAATCAATCCTCCAGAAGGTCAAGGGTTTCTTATGTACCCTAGGTTCTTCCAAATGATTCTGAACCATTTAATTCTAGATTTACCACAGCATCCAATACGTTTGACCTTAACTCTTATGTCCAAAAGAATCTTTACTGATTGCACTAAACTTAAACAACAAAATGTTGCTTTGATTCCTGTTCCGACTCCTTTGTTTGGTCACTTATTCAATCCTGATTATGTTGAGCCTCCTAATGATAATTGGTTTCATCCTGAGGAGTTAGTTCAAGGACAAGGCCAGAATCAACCACAACAACCACAACAAGTTCCTATTCCACAACAACAACAAGTTCCTATTCCACAACAACAAGTTCCTATTACACAACAACAAGTTCCTATTCCTCAAGTACAGGTTCATATTCCTGTTAATGAACCAGTTCAGGAAGATGTTGCTCAAGGAAATGAACAAGATTTGGGTATGAATATGGAAGATTTTGATAATGCAGTTGTGAACTCACCCATTCATGAAGCTGAAGGGAATGTGGTGGATACGAGTTCCGGTGATACTATTTTACCTGATTCTAAAGCTACTGATTTTGATTCTTCTAGAGATTTTAGCTCAGATCATTATGAGAGATTGGCTACTATACCATTGGCAAATGCGAGGAAACGTATTAAATCTAAAGCCAGAAAGCCGAGGCGTAAGTCTGTTCGGAATCCTCCTTCTGGATCAGTACTTGGCAAAAGAACATTAATCGATGAGAGCTCGGATTCTGATAGTGATGCACATCCGGTTCCAAAAGCTCATAAGCTTATGTCTGCTTCTATTGCTGCTGCTCATTCATCTGAAGGTGTTGAGGACGCTACTTTTGTTGCATCCTTACTGTTTACACCTCTTACATTTAAACATGCATCTCCGATGATTTCTCCACATGTTCCACATTCATCTGACGCTGGTCCTTCGAAGCCTTCTGATTCTGAAAGGATTACCTTCCTTGAATCACAGGTGCTTGCATTGCAGACTCAGGTAGATACTCTTGTGTCTACTGATACTCAGAGACGGTCCTTAGAGCTCAAGCTACACAGATTACTGACATGCAGTTACTGGTTTTCAAACTTGTTGAGCATCTTGACACTCAAGGGGAGTTAAGGATACAAGATACTTGTCATGCTAAGTCAATTCAACGAAATAATGATGATGACAATGATCCTAGTGGTAATATTAAGGGTGATCATCAATACACTGACGTGAATCCAATATCAAGAGTTCAGGGGGAGTCTACATCAGGTAATATTGAAGGAACCAAGAATGATTCTAGAGTGAATGAAGATATTTTATTATTAGAATTCTTTGCTGATTCTAAAGAAGAAGAAGCTGAGAAGTTAGAATATCTGGATGATATTGATGAATTATTTGATGATATTGAAGAGGATGTGTTGGATAATGAAGTTGAAGAAGGAGAGATTGTAGAGATTGAGATAGAAAAGAGTAAAAATAAAGTTACATATGAAGGCAGTGATGGTCTGAATGTACCGTATAACTTCATCCAAGATGATGTTATTCCTGAGTTTTCTTATGAAGGAGTAACAGATTCTATGGACTCTGTTGAAGATATCACTACACCTGATATACTGCTCAATCCAAGATAGATTCGGATGTTGATACTACTCATCCTGTGTCTCCTAAGAAGAATGATGAACCTATGATGTATACAAAGACAGGAATGACTAGAGAATAGTGGAGAGAAATAGTCAACAGTTGGATGAAAGTACTACCCAAGTCACCTATACAACCTGTTTAGAAAGAAAGATATGTAAATAAAGAGAGGTGTATTGGAAGAATCATTAGTTGGTTTTATGACGATGACACGAAGTTGTTTGCTCTTAAGAGATCTGATGGTGTTCAGTACTTAAAGCCTATGATCAAGTATTTCAATACCTTGCCAAGGTGTGAAATGAATGGTCTAGCTACGAAACCACTGATAATAGATCAAAGTGTGGATTAGCTGATGTGATTTCTAACTTGATTAAAAGAGAAGGTGGATCAGGGAAGTATGAAAGATTACAACCATAGAAAGGAAAAAGAGTGAAGATTGTAGATCAAAAGACTGAGATTGTGACCCGGAAGTATAAGTTCAATCCAATACATGCTGTACAGAAGATACCATTGAAGAAAATACCACAAGATTTTCTAGGAAATATGAAATGGTGGTACGTAGATGTGAATATTGGTGAAGCTAGGATTGATGATAAAGATAATAAGGTCATTGTTAATTTCTATGATGCAATGAATCTTATTAACTTCTCAAAGAAAGATCAGAGGATGTTAAGAAGGAATGAGATTATGTTTACTGATGAATGGAGATAACAAGGATTTCAGTATAAAAGAGTGTTAGGACATAGAATGTATGACAAAAGCTTTGTAATAGTTTAGGTCTTATTGTCTTTATGTTTTCATGTAAATGTATAGATTTTGTCTAAGTGATAGAACAAGTTCTGCTAGAGGCGAACTTGTTAAGTTCGTCTAGCCTACTAGAGGCGAACTTGTTAAGTTCGCCTAGTCTCATGTGAGGCGAACTTGTTAAGTTCGCCTAGTCTATTTGAGGCGAACTTGTGATGTTCGCCTACTGCAGATCTTGTGTCTATAAATAGGTGTTTACAGATTCTGTGAAGAAGGAATGAACGATTATATTCAGTGAATATTGTAAACTCTGTGTTTTGGTGATATACAAAGAGAGAGTTTATTTACATGTTGTTTCTATTGTCAATTCATATACATACGTTAACACGAAGGATTTCGCATTCCGTGTTATCGATACGTCCTGTCACGAGATCGATCTAAGATGAGTCATGCGGACCTACAACTTCAAACTTCATTTAATAAAAACGTACGTAAATAATGCAGTAACATAAACATAAAACATAAGTCAATAATAAACCGAATGTGTGCCTTCTCGTAACTGTCAATTCCCTTCAAGTACGGTACTTCATAGAGTACCCATACCAACTTCAAGCACGGTGCCTCATAGAGCGCACGTACCAACATAAACCATTGGTAACCATACATAGTCGTCAATTCCATTCAAGCACTGCGTCCAAAAGGATAGCACGTACCAAACTTCAAGCAATGTTAATCCCCTTGATGACCGTCGTCACCCCTTTCCCACCCAGTTATACAATCGTTGGCCAGCCACAAATACCCCTATAAAGGTAAGGCCTTTACATAACATACATACTTCGATTCCCAAAGGAACCATGGAAGATTCGTTCATTTTAGTAACTTTCATAAAACCTACTTCACTTCAGTTAAAGCATCATACGTTTTATTAAATAACATTTCGTTCGTAAACACTTCTTAGACCTTACGTAAACTTATTTGGCAAAACATTTCGTAATCACCATTCAAAACCTTCACTTTTGAAATGTCTTTCAATAACATCGTATCATAAAACATCGTTTCGCAAGCAACACTTCATAAACATCATTTCGTAAACATCATTTCGTATGTATGCACACCAGCCTAAAAATATTATTAAAACATTTAAAAGACGGCTTCTAGAACTCACCTGAGATGAACAGGGTCAAAGGTCTCTAAAGGATCTTCTAACCTGTACATACACAACCTAACCTTAGCTTCACATACAATTCGTTACATTTCATCTCTTTATACCGAGAACCTAGGGGTACACGGTTTCTTCCCGTGAACTTAGGAGTTCACGGCTCAAGGGGAGTGCTCAGGAGTTTACCTGTGAACTAGGCCCGAGAACCTCAGCCGTGAGCTATACACGAGACTCCCACTGTGTACCATTCTAGGGAATCCCAGCCGTGAATAGGCGTGAATCCTACCCTTGAACCCTAGCCTTGAACCCCGTGAACCCTACCCGTGAACTATACAGCTCTATAATTATTAACGAAAATCGGACGGACACCTGTTTGTTTCTGGTCTAAACCCGACAATTCTATTTGTCTATTTCCATCCCAAATCAACCAATAATAATCCATAACAACCGTGTATTAATTACTAACATTAATAACCATCTCTCTATACATTTATCAATTATAAAAAAATAATAAATCTTGTCGGTTATTGTTTGTTATTTATATATATATAACTCTACACGCCCACCCCCTCGAACACGACATTCTTGACCCGAGTCAATAATAATAATAATTAATATTCTACTGGTTATAAGGAATGTACCTCCACAAACGCGGCTCCAAGAACACGAACCAGTATCGTACCCGAAACTCAACCATACGGACTCCGAATCGGGTGAGTCGAAAGTCCACAAACTCGACACGCCGGTTACCGTAAGATAGAACTCGTTGTCGTCAACCTTGTCATACTCTTATTACCATCATGCCATGAAACCATCATCATTTCCATTTTCATAGAACCACCACGAACCATCACAAGGCCGCTAACAGCCACCACTACCATCATGAAGCTCACCATGAGTCAACATCACTCAAGGTTGATGTTCGTGTCAGGAACAGGAGCAATCGAGTCGCCTCTTCTATCCATGATCGATTTGATGATATGTCTATAACTAGTGACAAACCAAATAGTGAAATCAGTATCATCCTAACTTGAATTCAACTTGTAAATGGATTTGGGTCAGGTTCCTTTCCTGAAACTTGTCAATGGAACCTTCAAAAATCTCGACCGAGTCCAAAGCACGGTTCAAACATCGAATCTGCCGTGAACTGACCACCACCCTATCACCGTAAACCTAAAGCTTATACAACCAACATGAATCACTAACAACCACCATATGGAAATTGCCGTGAAACCGCCGTGAAGTTTAACATTTCCGACGTGAACTCCCTCCCAGACTTATCGTCGTCGTTAAGCTCACTATCAACAACCGCTGTCATCAGGCCTTAACAGCCCTGGTCACCCCCATCATGAGATCACCACCACCGTGAAACTCATCCCGTAGAACCTACCCCGCACCGCCATCTCCGCCCGACTGTTGAACCTCTCCCAGCCACCATCACTACTATGAGCTTGCACCACACCATCTTCGGGTTCTTTTCCAGTACCGATCCCATACCACAACCCATTTTCCACCACCGAGTCACCTTCCACCACCTCATACAGTTTCGACATTGCTGCTACCATCGGAGTACACCACGTCGTCGTCGTGAACTCTCCCACAGATTTCTCTCATCGTCGTCTTTGTGAGCTTGGAACAGAAGCGAGCTCTCCCATGTAAACCGATCAAGCTATGGTGGCTAATCGGTTGGATTTGGGTTCTCATGTGGAGGGGTTGCATGGATTGAGCCGCCGAGAAAGGAGTACGAGGAAAAAGGCAAGTGGCGGCTGCAATCTTAATATGGTGTTTAGGTTTTTGATAATTTTTCCTTTCACCCCCTTTACTTTTCCATAATGGCACATTGGGCCCTTATAATTCCACCAATTATCACTCTTTTTCCTTAACTTTAAATCTAGTTAATTAGGTTATAGTTATGTTTAAACTTTTAAAACTTTGGGATGTTACAAGTCTACCCTCCTTATAAGAATTTCGTCCTCGAAATTCGATCCTTCTAATAATATAAATTAAACCCCGTGTCTCTTACTAGGTAGTCTCTCAGGTTCCTTTGAACCAACATGACCTGCATTATCCGATACACGAACACTCGTTGTCATACGCGTACTGGACGTAGTTAAGGTTTATACCATCTCTTGGAATGAATACACAATGAATACCTGACACTACTATCTCTTCTATCTTCACAACAAACATCACTTGATGTTGTCTTGAATAAATTTATCTATTTGGCTCTCATACGTGTTTCACGGATGTGACTTAACTCGAATTCACTAAACTCTTATGAGGCTTTGACAGGTGGAGCAAGCCACGCATTCCTTTCAACACTTGGGGGTGTCTCTTAGGAGTTTTAGTATGCCGTTGAATCTAGCGTCTTTCAACCGAACCAATACTTGAGTACTGTCATTGATCAGACTTTTCTTATCCATTGCTAGATTTTTGTGTAGCCTTGACTTCACCTTTCTAATTCCTGATGAACATTATGTCTATCAGCAAGGCACAATCCAAGTTGAACTTTTACATCTAACCGTTAGGGTTCTCACCTCGTCATTCTATGTGAACTATCTTTTCCAGCTCAGAGTCGTCCACCGAAGATTCCATTAACATAAATTAATCTCCTCGTTAAGTTTTTCTACCCTGTCATCATCTCTTGAATGTTTGGATCATTGTGCATACCTCATAAGCTATCCATGGTGCATACAACCTCGAAGGACCATACCATGTCGTTCTCGAATGGATCGTACCATCCTGTTCCCGAATGAATCCTTCTATCATGTTTTCGAAGGTACCGTACCGTCTCATTCCCGAAGGAACCACATCGTCTCGTTGCCGAAAGAACCATATCGCTTCGTTCCTGATGGAACTGTATCGTCTCATTCCCAAAGGAACCGTATCACGTCGTTCCCAAAGGAACCATATGAAGTATTACCCATCATACTCAACTCGTCAGGAAAATATTCATTCAGACAAAACACTTGGTATACGACCCTTTTCATTCATATTTTTTTATACACAATCTTCTTCTAGTCTTTCATTCAAGCATACTTGTCAGGGTTCTACATTTCACATCATCGATTTGTTGTACCCATTCTTCTTTCATACCACAGTATAGTCTTAGGCATTGGCATCCCCTCACGACCTAATAGTATACAATCTATAACCTCTCGTGACCGTTAGCATTTTCCGTACGTGATTCTTTTTTTAAAGTCACCTTCGTTGGTCTCATTACGGGTAGATGACATGTGTGGTGACACCCGTTCATTCTTTTCCTTTCCGATTTCATTGGGTCCATTAAAGGCTTTCTAAATCTAACAACCCACGCAGTTATTGATTAGACTATGCTATGGTAGAGC
Source organism: Smallanthus sonchifolius (assembly GCA_023525975.1). Taxonomy (NCBI): domain Eukaryota; kingdom Viridiplantae; phylum Streptophyta; class Magnoliopsida; order Asterales; family Asteraceae; genus Smallanthus; species Smallanthus sonchifolius. The sequence continues at coordinate 44,496,676 of CM042030.1, read as the reverse complement.
GTTCTCTGAGTCGTCTTGAATTTATTCTTAGTGCCCGTGCCTTACTTCACATTTTGGGTCAAAGATTGTCCTTCTCATTCATTCTGAACAAACAATCCTTGGGTCGGACCTGGTTTCATTTGGTTTAACCTGCACGCCCTAATTAACATCGCGGTTCCTGTTACTTGTTGTTATTGGTATATATATCTTCTCGTTTCAGGAGATACTCCTATTAGTTGTGTGGGAACGCCTTTACACGGAGAGTTGCCATTTGTGCATTCGTGCACTCATATATTCCTTGGACATACAGTTGTGCGGTTATTTCTTTCATATTCATGCATACATCAACAGTAGACCGATTTTTGTTCACCATAACGCGTTTGTGCTAAGCATAGTCCACACTAGTTCTTTGGCTTTATTCATATGTATGCTCGTCTGTCTTGTGTAAAATTAAAGTTTCACTCCTCATCTTGCCCGTGGCTCGTACTTGCTGACATCATTCATCTTGTAAGGTACACCATCCTTGACATCGTTACTATTACTAATGATGTTCATCAATCTCTTTAAATCGTTACTCGGGTGACTAACATCTCGTAGTCATAGTTGAGTAATTGGGTCAACTCTGATACGTAAGCATTAATCAACACCATAAGATTCGCTATCATGCACGTGCACCTGTAAATTCACAATTTCGCGGATCCAAACGGAATTGCCAATTTACCTTACTCGAGCATTCTAGTTCCTCTTATAATATTTCATAATACTCGCGTCTCTTCAAAGTTGAGATTTTGTCCCGGTATTCTTCTCAACACCTCTTACCTCTCCCGCGCTAAGTCCACACAACATATGACAACTCGGAACACACTCGTACGGTCTCATGCACACTACCTTCCGGTTCTGCGTGAACACTTGCCTCTTTATTGTAAACTTGGTGGGCTGGCATCCTACCGTTTCGTCTGGTACGACCCCCACCACACCTTCCGCCTATTCTACCCGCCATTTCGTTGTATAAGAGAAGGAATCTAATGTCATCACGCTAGTTAGCAAATAGAATTCAACAAGTACTGTTAGACGTTAATATACACTAGCCATCTACAATTAACCATTACAGTACCTCTCGATTTCTATTTGACCACCTTTGTGATTCCATCAGAACACAAGTCCTATCCTAACACTTCTAAGGCATACTATATATGTAAATATATATACTACCTTCATACCTGATGCTGTGGCTCGAGTTATCCGTACTGGCATTTGCTTTCGGTCCCATTCACACTTTAAGTTTAGACACTAGGAGTGTCCAAATCTCTCAAACTATTGCTCTGATATTAACTTGTAAGGCCCCAAACCCAGGAGGCCTCAATTGTTGGATTTACTCATTCACAAACAGTTCTTAAACTTGAATATCAAATAACGCAGCGAAAAACTTTCATTCAAACATAACATAACATCGTTCACCATGCAGAAGCTTAACATTGTATAATACGTAAACATAACAAAAACAACTCATACGGGATGCCAATCTTCATGATCAACCGGGTAACTCCTTTTGCCAGCCAAGCATCACCATTCAACTTCTATACCTGTCCTTAACCTGAATGTGCATACTAAAAGTCAGCTACGCTGGTGAGTTCTAGCTTTACGTAAAACATTAACTTTAAACATTTTGCCAAAAACATAACTTCAAACTTCATTTAATAAAAACGTACGTAAATAATGCAGTAACATAAACATAAAACATAAGTCAATAATAAACCGAATATGCGCCTTCTCGTAACCGTCAATTCCCTTCAAGTACGGTACTTCATAGAGTACCCGTACCAACTTCAAGCACGATGGTTCATAGAGCGCACTTACCAACATAAACCATTCGTAACCATACATAGTCGTCAATTCCCATCAAGCACCGTGTCCCAAAGGATATCACGTACCAAACTTCAAGCACCGTTCCCTCATAGAGAATGATACTTACTTCAAGGATAATGGTAATCACCTTGATGACCGTCATCACCCCTTTCCCACCCAGTTGTACAATCGTTGGCCATCCACAAATGCCCCTATAAAGGTAAGGCCTTTACATAACATACATACTTCAATTCCCAAAGGAACCATGGAAGATTCGTTCATTTTAGTGACTTTCATAAAACCTTTACTTCACTTCAGTTAAATCATGATACTTTTTATTAAATAACATTTCGTTCATAAACACTTCTTAGACCTTACGTAAACTTCTTTGGCAAAACATTTCGTAATCACCTTTCAAAGCCTTTGTTTTTAAACGTCTTTTAATAGCATTGTATCATAAAACATCGTTTCGCAAACATCACTTCATTAACATCATTTCGTAAACATCATTTTGTATGTATGCACACTAGGCCAAAAATATTATTAAAACATTTAAAAGCGGGCTTCTCGAACTCACCTGAGATGAACAGGGTCAAAGGTCTCTAAAGGATCTTCTAACCTGTACGTACACAACCTAACCTTAGCTTCACATACAATTCGTTACATTTCATCTCTTTATACTGAGAACCTAGGGGTACACGGCTTCTTCCTCTGAACTTAGGAGTTCACGGCTCAAGGGGAGTGCTCGGGAGTTTACACATGAACTAGGCCCGAGAACCTCAGCCGTGAGCTATACACGAGACTCCCACCGTAAACCGTTCCGGGGAATCCCAGCCGTGAACAGGCGTGAACCCTACCCGTGAAACCCCAGTCGTGAACCCTACACGTGAACCCCCAACCGTGAACCCTGCCCGTGAACTATACAACTCTATAATTCTTAACGAAAAAAGGACAGAGACCCGTTTGTTTCTGGTCTAAACCCGAAAATTCTATTTGTCTATTTCCATCCCAAATCAACCAACAATAATCCACAACAACCGTGTATTAATTACAAACATTAATAACCATCTCTCTATACGTTTATCATTTATAAAAAAAAATAATAAATCTTACCGGTTATTGTTTGTTATTTATATATATATATAACTCTACATGCCCACCCCCTCGAACACGACATTCTTGACCCGAGTCAATAATAATAATAAATATTCTACGGGTTATAAGGAATGTATCTCCATGAACGTGGCTCCAAGAACACGAACCCGTATCGTACCCGAAACTCAACCATACGGACTTCGAATCGGGTGAGTTGAAAGTCCACAAACTCGACACGCCGGTTACCATAAGATAAAACCCGTAGTCGTCAACCTTTTCATACTCTTATTACCATCATTCCATGAAACCATCATCATTTCCATTTTCATAGAACCACCATGAATCACAAGGCCGCTAACAGCCGCCACTACCATCATGAAGCTCACCATGATTCAACATCACTCCAGGTTGTTGTTCGGTTCAGGAACATGAGCAACCGAGTCGCCTCTTCTATCCATGACCGATTCGACGATATGTCTATAACTCTTGACAAACCAAATAGTGAAATCAATATCATCCTAACTCGAATTCATCTTGTAAATGGATTTGGGTCAGGTTCCTTACCAGAAACTTGTCAATGGAACCTTCAAAAATCTCGACCGAGTCCAAAGCACGGTTCAAACTTCGAATCTGACGTGAACTCACCACCACCCTGTCAACGTGAACCTAAAGCTTATACAACCAACATGAATCACTAACAGCCACCATATGGAAATTTCCGTGAAACCACCATGAAGTTTAACATCTCCAACGTGAACTCCCTCCCAGACTCATCGTTGTCGTGAAGCTCACTATCAACCACCGTTGTCATCAGGCCTTAACAGCCCTGGTCACCCCCATCGTGAGATAACCACCACCGTGAAACCCATCCCACAGAACCTACCCTGCGCCGCCATATCTGCCCGGCTATTGAACCTCTCCCAGCCACCATCACTACTGTGAACTTGCACCAATCCATCTTTGGGTTATTTTCCAGTACCGATCCCATACCACAACCCATTTTCTGCCACCGAGTCACCTTCCACCACCTCATACGGTTCCGACATTGCTGCTACCATCAGAGTACACCATGTCGTCGTCGTGAACTCTCCCACATATTCCTCTCATCGTCGTCTTCGTGAGCTTGGAACAGAAGCGAGCTCTCCCATGTAAACAAATCAAGCTATGGTGGCTAATCGGTCGGATTTGGGTTCTAATGTGGAGGGGTTGCGTGGATTGAGCCGGCCAGAAAGGAGTACGAGGAAAAGGGCAAGTGGTGACTCCAATCTTAATATGGTGTTTAGGTTTTTGATAATTTTTCCTTTCACCCCTTCACTTTTCCATAATGGCACATTGGGCCCTTATAATTCCACGAATTATCACTCTTTTTCCTTAACTTAATCTAGTTAATTAGGTTATAGTTATGTTTAAACTTTTAAAACTTTGGGATGTTACAAGTCTACCCTCCTTATAAGAATTTCGCCCTCGAAATTCAATCCCTCTAATAATATAAATTAAACCCCGTATCTCTTACTTGGTAGTCTCTCAGGTTCCTTTGAACCAACATGACCTGAATTATTCGAAACACGATCACTCGTTGTCATACGCGTACTGGACGTAGTTAAGGTTTGTACCATCGCTTGGAATGAATATAGAATGAATAACTGACACTACTATCTTTTCTATCATCACAACAAGCATCACTTGATGTTGTCTTGAATAACTTTATCTATTTGGCTCTCATACGTGTTTCACGGGTGTGACTTAACTCGAATCCACTAAACTCTTATGTGGCTTTGACAGGTGGAGCAAGCCACGCATTCCTTTCAACACTTGGGGGTGTCTCTTAGGAGTTTTAGTATGCAGTTGAATCTAGCGTAATTTAACCGAACTAATACTAGAGCACTGTCATTGATCAGAATTTTCTTTTCCATTGCTAGATTTTTGCGTAGCCTTGACTTCACCTTCTAATTCCCGATGAACATTATGTCTATCAACAAGGCACAATCCAAGTCAAAGTTTTACATCTAACCGTTAGGGTTCTCATCTCGTCATTCTATGTGAACTATCTTGTCCAGCTCAAAGTCGTCCACCAAAGACTCCATTAACATAAATTAATCTCCTCGTTATTTTTTCTACTCTGTCATCATCTCTCGAATGTTTGGATCATTGTGAATACCTCATAAGCTATCCATGGTGCATACGTCCTCGAAGGACCATACCATGTCGTTCTTGAATGGATCGTACCATCATGTTCCCGAATGAATCCTTCTATCAAGTTTTTGAAGGTACCGTACCGTCTCATTCCCGAAGGAACCACATCGTCTCGTTCCCGAAAGAACCATATCGCTTCGTTCCTGAAGGAACTGTAACGTCTCATTCCCGAAGGAACCATATCACGTCGTCCCGAAGGAACCATATGAAGGATTACCCATCATACTCAACTCGTCAGGAAAATATTCATTCAGACAAAACACTTGGTATACGACCCTTTTCATTCGTATTTTGTTATACACAATCTTCTTCTAGTCTTTCTTTCAAGCATACTTGTCACGGTTCTGCATTTCACATCATCGATTTGTTGTACCCATTCTTCTTTCATACCTCTGGATAGTCTTAAGCATTGGCATCCCCTCACGACCTAATAGTATACAATCTATAACCTCTCGTGACCGTTAGAATTTTTCGTACGTGATTCTTTTTTTAAAGTCACCTTCGTTGGTCCCATTACGGGTAGATGACACGTGTGGTGACACCCGTTCTTTCTTTTCCTTTCTGGTTTCAATGGGTCCATTAAAGGCTTTCCAAATCTAACAACCCATGAAGTTGTTGATTAGACTATGCCGTGGTAGAGCGTTCTCTGAGTCGTCTAGAATTTCTTCTTAGTGCCCGTGCCTTACTTCACATTGTTGGTCAAAGCTTGTCCTTCTCATTTATTCTGAACAAACAATCCTTGGGTCGGACCTAGTTTCATTTGGTTTAGCCTGCACGCCCTAATTAACATCGCGGTTCCTGTTACTTGTTGTTATTGGTATATCTATCGTCTCGTTTCAGGAGATACTCCTATTCGTTGTGTGGGATCGCCTTTACATGGAGAATTGCCATTTGTGCATTCGTGCACTCATATATTCCTTGGACATACACTTGTGCGGTTATTTCCTTCATATTCATACATACTTCGACAGTAGACAGATTTTTGTTCACCGTAAAGCGTTTGTGCTATGCGTAGTACACACTAATTCCTTGGCATTATTCATATGTATGCTCGTCTGTCTTGTGTAAAATTGAAGTTTCACTCCTCCTCTTGCCCGTGGCTCGTACTTGCTGACATCATTCATCTTGTAAGGTACACCATCCTTGACATCGTTACTATTACTAATGATGTTCATCAATCTTTTTAAATCGTTACTCGGGTGACTAACATCTCGTAGTCATAGTTGAGTAATTGGGTCAACTCTGATACGTAAGCATTAATCAACACCATAAGATTCGCTATCATGCACGTGCACCTGTAAATTCACAATTTCACGGATCCAAACGAAATTGCCAATTTACCTTACTCGAGCATTCTAGTTCCTCTTATAATATTACATAATACTCGCATCTCTTCAAAGTTGAGATTTTGTCCCGGTATTCTTCTCAACACCTCTTACCTCTCCCGCGCTAAGTCCGCACAACATATGACAACTCAGAACACACTCGTACGGTCTCATGCACACTACCTTCCGGTTCTGCGTGAACACTTGCCTCTTTACTGTAAAGTTGGTGGGCGGGCATCCTACGGTGTGGTCTGGTATCTGGTACGACCCCCACCACACCTTTCGCCTATTCTACCCGCCATTTCGTTGTATAAGAGAAGGAATCTAATGTCATCACGCTAGTTAACAAATAGAATTCAACAAGTACTGTAAGATGTTAATATACACTAGCCATCTACAATTAACCATTACACTACCTATCGATTTCTATTTGACCACCTTTGTGATTCCATCAGAACACAAGTCCTATCCAAACACTTCTAAGGCATACTATATATGTAAATATATATACTACCTTCATACCTGATGTTGTGGCTCGAGTTATCCGTACTAGCAACCGCTTTCGGTCCCATTTACATTTTAAGTTTAGACAATAGGAGTGTCCAAATCTCTCAAACTATTGCTCTGATATTAACTTGTAAGGCCCCAAACCCAGGAGGCCTCACTTGTTGTATTTACTAATTCACAAACAGTTCTTAAACTTGAATATCCAATAACGCAGCGGAAAACTTTCATTCAAACATAACATAACATCATTCACCATGTGGAAGATTAACATTGTCTAATACGTAAACATAACATAAACAACTCATACGGGATGCCAATCTTCATGATCAACCGGGTAACTCCTTTTGCTAGCCAAGCATCACCGTTCAACTTCCATACCTGTCCTTAACCTGAATGTGCATACTAAAAGTCAGCTTCGCTGGTGAGTTCTAGCTTTACGTAAAACATTAACTTTAAACATTTTGCCAAAAATATAACTTCACACTTCATTTAATAAAAATGTACGTAAATAATGCAGTAACATAAACATAAAAACATAAGTCAATAATAAAATGAATATGCGCCTTCTCGTAACCGTTAATTCCCTTCAAGTACGGTACTTCATAGAGTACCAGTACCAACTTCAAGCACGGTGCTTCATAGAGCGCACGTACCAACATAAACCACTCGTAACCATACATAGTCGTCAATTCCCTTCAAGCACCGCGTCCCAAAGTATATCACGTACCAAACTTCAAGCACCGTTCCCTCATAGAGAATGATACTTACTTCAAGGATCATGGTAATCACTTTGATGACCGTCGTCACCCCTTTCCCACCAGTTGTACAATCGTTGGCCAGCCACAAATGCCTCTATAAAGGTAAGGCCTTTTACATAAAATACATACTTCGATTCCCAAAGGAACCATGGAAGATTCGTTCATTTTAGTGACTTTCATAAAACCTTTACTTCACTTCAGTTAAAGCATCATACTTTTTATTAAATAACCTTTCTTTCATAAACACTTCTTAGACTTTATGTAAACTTCTTTGGCAAAGCATTTCGTAATCACCTTTCAAAACCTTCGCTTTTTAAACGTCTTTCAATAGCATTGTATCATAAAACATCGTTTCGCAAACATCACTTCATTAACATCATTTCGTAAACATCATTTCGTATGTATGCACACCAGCCCAAAAATATTATTAAAACAATTAAAAGCGGGCTTCTAGAACTCACCTGAGATGAACAGGGTCAAAGGTCTCTAAATGATCTTCTAACATGTACATACACAACCTAACCTTTGCTTCGCATACAATTCGTTACATTTCATCTCTTTATACCGAGAACCTAGGGGTACACAGTTTCTTCCTGTGAACTTAGGAGTTCACGGCTCAAGGGGAGTGCTCGGGAGTTTACCCATGAACTATGCTCGAGAACCTTAGCCGTGAGCTATACACGAGACTCCCACCGTGAACCGTTCGGGAAATCCCAGCCGTGTACAGGCGTGAACCCTACCCGTTAACCCCCAGTCGTGAACCCTACACGTGAACCCCTAACCGTGAACCCTTCCCGTGAACTATACAACTCTATAATTCTTAACGAAAAAAGGACAGAGACCCGTTTGTTTCTGGTCTAAACCCGAAAATTCTATTTGTCTATTTCCATCCCAAATCAACCAACAATAATCCACAACAACCGTGTATAAATTACTAATATTAATAATCATCTCTCTATATGTTTATCATTTATAAAAAATAATAAATCTTACAGGTTATTGTTTGTTATTTATATATATATATATATATAACTCTTCATGCCCAGCCCCTCGAACACGGCATTCTTGACCCGAGTCAATAATAATAATAATTAATATTCTACGGGTCATAAGGAATGTATCTCCATGAACGCGGCTCCAAGAACACGAACCCGTATCGTACCCGAAACTCAACCATACGGACTCCGAATCGGGTGAGTCGAAAGTCCACAAACTCGACACGCCGGTTACCATAAGATAAAACTCGTAGTCGTCAACCTTGTCATACTCTTATTACCATCATTCCATGAAACCATCATCATTTCCATTTTCATAGAACCACCATGAATCACAAGGCCGCTAACAGCCACCACTACCATCATGAATGTCACACCCCGACCGATGGCGGAATCATCGGGGCGGGACATGTAGACTGTTCATGAGCACAAGGTTTACTAAATTGTAATATATTAAACATCAATTTCATTTCAAATAATTCAAACACAACCAAATCCAAGAAAAAACATAATTTGAAATACATAAAATTCTTTATTCAAATTAACTAAGTCCCAAGGCCTATGTGACGCAAATCTTGATCAAATCACACATTAATACCTGAAACATGAATAAAATAAGGTCAACTAAAAAGTTGGTGAGCATACACAGGTTTGTATATAGATAGCATATAGTTTGTAAATAAACAAATCCTTACATATCATGATAAAATAAGGCATTTATGGGGAGTAGCTATTGTGTAACCAAGTACAATCAAACCTTTGTAACTAGCATGCAAAATTGTGTTATCGGTAACAATCACCCTACCTGGGTGGGTTTGTCAGACTCAATAGATCTATCATTGTTAACCGTCAGCTTGAATAGTTAATGATTGCATATAAATCGCACACAAAAGTTAGCACAACTAGCACTCGGGCATAAAGCTCAAATTGCACACATGAATGTAAAGAGGATTTGTACTTCTGTAGTTTGTGTAAGTGTAAGCAATAGTGTTGTATATTGTTCATGTTCCACCCCAAAAGTGTAAAAGAGTAAAAGGGGCTATGTAATACTCACTTGGTTTGAAGACGTAGCTAACACGAGATACTAGATAGTAACGATGTCCTCGTAATGCACAACGTTAACCTAGAGTGTAATATGTATTGAATCAATAGTGTGCACAATAGTCTATGTCTAAGTCTAAGGTTGAATTGGATGTGTGTATAAGGAATTGAAGTTGTAGGTGTTAGTGGTTTGTACTTGAATGGTGTTGTATAAAATTTAGGTTTGAGTTTGGAATAACTAAGTAAATAAATTACATAATTATTATTTATTTACTTGGTTATAAAAATAATGTAGGTATTAGGGGTAATTAAGTATAACCTAAATAAATAATTTTTGTTTAAATATAAATTAAATAAATAATTGTTACCTTATTTATTTATTTATAAAATATGTAACTTATTCATTTAGTTATAAAATGTATTGATTGTTTTATGTTAAATATAAACTCTTCTTACTTTATTTTCATAAAGATATGTAATTAAGTTGTATAAATAATATTTAAATGTAGGGTTTAACAATAAATATACATTAAACTTTGTTAGTTTTAAATAAACAATTTCTATTTATTTATTTTATAAAATCAATTATTTTTATTTAAAAATTAGTTTGAAATACTTATTGTTTTTAAATTATGGAATTAATTATTCTGTCAAAACTTTTCTCACACACACGACCGTGCCTGGGACAGACCACGATCGTGCTAGAACCACGCGACCGTGCTAGTCAGGGACGCGGCCGTGTTGACCAAACAGAAGGCATAACTAGGATGTTTACTAGGCACGATCGTGTCTTGGGCCAGGCACGACCGTGTCTAGGGTTTTGAGGCACGACCAAGTCTAGCCAAGGGCATGACCGGGTCTGAGTGTGGGAGGCACGACCGCGTTGGTATTTGGCGCGTCCGTGTCTCATGAAGCACGACCGCTCTAGAATGCTAGCGCGACCGTGTCTGTTCCAAAACAGATTCAATTTGACTAATTCTTATATTGTTAATGTTGGAATTCATGGGGCTTTCACCCATTAGATCATCACGAGTCTTTTTTTATAGATTAACTGTATTTAAAACGTGTCTAAGGTTCGATTCGATTAAATCATTTTTGAACGAAATATAGATTCGGGTTCGTGGTGATTTCCATATTGCAAGCCCAAATTAAGATGGGGCTTTTGATCTATAGACTAAAACGAGTGGGTATGAGATTTCAATTACCCGAAAGGACGATGAATTGATGGTGTACGGTAGAAACGAGTTCCGGCGACGACGGGCTTGATCTCCGGCGTCTTCTGCTGTAACTCCGGCTAAATCACGTGTTCAGGAACTTCAGAAAGGATCGACAGTGCGTTTGCTTGAGAGAATTGCAAACAAATTGGGGAATTCGATGGTCTCGTGAACGAATTTGATGATTATGAGATGAATTGATGTAATTCAGTTTATTTGTTGTAATTATGATGATCAAGAGGCTTAACTCTGTTCGTTAATAGTTGGAACGTGTAGAACGGTTACGAAATCGAACATCTATGTGATTAAAGGCTGCATTTATGTTTCAACTGATGAGAGGCGCGACCGTTCCAAAGCAGGGCGCGCGATCGTGCCAAAGCACTTGGAGCGACCGTGCCAGAACGAGGCGTGACCATGCCTATTAGGGTTTCTTGTTACTTTTCAACATAAGACCTTGTAACTTTAGTCTTTGACATATTTGTGTAAATAGATACTTATGTAGTGTTTAGTAGGTTATAACCGAGTAAAATTTGTGGATTTGCATTAAAATATAGTATTTAATTGATGGTACGAATAGAACAAAACAATGCACTAGAATTGGGTTTGAAATACATTACATTGAATTGAAATACAGATACTAAAAATCAGAAATGTTATAGTCTCCCCATGTTGAGGGAATTTCTTAACGAAATTTAGCTAGAGGAAGCGACGGCATCAGTAAAAAGATGGGGGTACTTGAGCTTCATCTGGTCCTCTCGTTCCCAAGTAAATTCAGGACCACACTTAGATTCCCAACGAACTTTGACAATAGGAATACGACTTCGCTTGAGCTGTTTGATTTCACGATCCATGATTTGCACTGGTCTCTCAACGAAGTGCATCGTTTCATCAATGTGCACGTTGTCAAGAGGTATGTGAAGATTCTCATCAGCAAGACATTTCTTTAGATTAGACACGTGAAAAGTAGGATGCACATTGCCAAGTGATGGAGGTAAGTCGAGTTTGTAAGCCACTTTCCCAATTCTTTCAAGGATCTTAAATGGACCCACATAGCGAGGTGATAATTTGCCTTTCTTTCCAAAATGGATCACACCCTTCCACGGAGACACCTTTAGAAGAACGAGGTCACCGACTTGGAATTCCAAGGGTTTTCGTCGTTTGTCGGCATAACTCTTTTGCCGACTTCTCGCTACTCGAATGTGGTCACGAATTTGGATAATCTTGTCGGATGTTTCTTGAATTAGCTCGGGACCGATGATTTGTGCTTCACCAATCTCGTTCCAACAGATAGGAGAACGACACTTGCGACCATAGAGAGCTTCGAATGGAGCCATATTGATACTCGTGTGGTAGCTATTATTGTAGGAGAACTCGATTAGGGATAGATGTGAATCCCAATTGCCACCAAAATCAATTACACTAGCTCTAAGCATACCTCAAGATTTTGGATTGTTCGCTCGGTCTGACCATCAGTTTGGGGATGGTAAGCCGTGCTCAAATCCAATCGTGTACCAAGAGCCGTTTGGAGAGATTGCCAAAAGCGAGAGGTGAACCGAGCATCCCTATCGGAGATTATGTTTAAGGGAACACCATGCCGGCTCACAATTTCATCAATGTAAATTTGAGCTAGTTTCTCAACTCGATAGTCTTCACGGATAGGCAAGAAATGAGCAGATTTGGTGAGACGATCAATGATTGCCCAAATACTATCATAACCACTTGATGTGCGAGGAAGTTTGGTAATGAAATCCATAGTTAAGTTCTCCCATTTCCACACGGGAATTTCCGATTGTTCAAGTAATCTGGAAGGACGTTGGTGTTCGGCTTTGACCTTGGAGCACGTTAGACATTTGGCAACATAGAGAGCAATGTCCTTTTTCATACCGGGCCACCAATATTGTTGGCGAAGATCTTGGTACATTTTATCCGCACCAGGATGAATAGAATAACGAGTCTTGTGAGCCTCGTTCATAAGAAATGTACAGAGATCATTGCGATCGGGAACCCAAATACGGTTCAAGTAATAAAGTAAACCATTTGGTTTTGTGTCAAGCTGAAGTTCAACACCACATGACATTTCCTCATACATGTTACCCTCGGTGACTGAGGCATGTTGAGCTTCTATGATGCGGTTTTGAATGTCGGTTTGAATACGGACACATTGAATCATGACATGGTCCTTTCGACTCAAGGCGTCGGCTACAACATTCGCTTTGCCGGGATGGTAACGAATCTCGCAGTCATAGTCGTTAAGGAGTTCAACCCAACGTCGTTGCTGCATATTGAGTTCTTTTGGTTGAAGATGTGTTGAAGACTTTTGTGGTCCATGAACACCACACATTTCGTGCCATAGAGGTAATGTCTCCAAATCTTCAATGCGAATACGACCGCATCCAACTCGAGGTCGTGCGTCGTATAATTCTTCTCGTGAATCTTGAGTTGTCTTGATGCATAAGCGATTACTTTGCCTCGTTGCATGAGGAAACAACTGAGACCTTGGTTGGAAGCATCACAGTAGACCACTAGATCATCATTCCCATCAGGGAGAGTCAAGATAGGAGCATTGCACAACTTTTGCTTGAGAGTTTGGAACGCTTCTTCTTGTTTTGGTCCCCATTCATAAGTTTTACCCTTGTGGGTCAAAGCGGTAAGAGGGACAGCAATCTTAGAGAAATTTGAGATGAAGCGACGGTAATATCCCACAAGACCAAGAAATGAACGAACTTCAGTGGGAGTCTTCGGGGCATTCCAATTCTTAACCGTTTTGATCTTAGCAGGGTCAACATGAATACCCTTGTCGTTGACGATATGACAAAGAAATTGAACTTCCTTTCACCAAAATTCATATTTGGAGAACTTGGCATATAGTTGCTCCTTTCTCAAGAGATCCAAAACCAATCTAAGGTGGTGCTCATGGTCAGCTTTAGTCTTGGAATAGATTAAGATGTCATCGATGAAGACGATCACGAACTTATCAAGGTACGGTTTGCACACACGATTCATGAGGTCCATGAAAATTGCGGGTGCATTGGTTAGCCCAAAAGGCATAACCATGAACTCGTAATGACCATACCTTGTTCGGAAGGCAGTCTTTGGAATATCAACTTCTTGTACACGGAGTTGGTGATAACCGGATCGAAGATCAATCTTCGAGAAGCAAGTAGAACCTTGAAGTTGATCAAAGAGGTCATCAATTCTAGGTAAAGGATAACGGTTTTTGATAGTAAGCTTGTATTGTGGTTGTTGTAGTTGATTGTGGACTTGTCCTTGAACTAACTCCTCAGGATGAAACCAATTATCATTAGGAGGCTCAATATAATCAGGATTGATTAAATGGCCAAACAAAGGAGTCGGAACTGGAATCAAAGCAACATTTTGTTGTTTAACCTTGGTATAATCAGTAAAGATTCTTTTGGACATAGGAGTCAAGGTCAAACGTATTGGATGTTGTGGTAAATCTGGAATTAAAAGGTTCAGAATCATTTGCAAGAACCTTGGGTATATAAGAAACCCTTGACCTTCTGGAGGATTGATTTGCATGACCAACTCACGGTATATATACAAAGCAAAGTTAAACCGTTTGTTCAGGGTCAATGCAACCATTGCAGCTTGTAACGCACTCTTCAACCATCAGTACCAGCCTTTCTTGGAGATAAACATTGGATGATTACGTGCATAAAATACCTCCATTCTCCAACTAAACCACCTTTTCGTGCTTGAGTATCATTTGGTCTGCCTCTGTAGCCCATCCTCTGAAAACACCCCATAATCAGTGTTCCAGGATAAGACATAGGATCTTCATTAGCACCTCCCAATGCAAAAGCAGCACGAATAGTTTCCACTGAAATAGCTACCTCTGTATTATTCACCGTTGCAAGAAGGACTCGAGGTTCAACATCTGTGTCTTGATGTACTGTATCCCAAAATTGTTGGATATACGGTAAGCTGATGTACAGATCTGCGGATAAGGCCACATGTAAACGTGAATGATTCAAGAAATTCATAATTCCTTGGAAATTAACAGCCTCAGACATATTTGGATCTAACAACGCCACTTGATTATGTTTGTACTCAACACGACGAGCCATCTGTAAATGTATTGGACATAGTATCAAACATTAGTAATAGTACACACACGTATATGATACACACATTAGTCATATAACAAACAAAAAAACAAAAAATAATTTCACAAAAAAAAATTACAAGTCCACACACTGCTTAGCCCTTAGGCGAACTTAATAAGTTCGCTTAGTGTTGCAAGAGGCGCACATAATAAGTTCGCCTAAACAAGTTCGCCTGAACCAGTTTGTCGATACAAATTCAACAGCATATTCCAAATTGTTCAAATCGTCAAATATTTTCAAATCAAACACAGTATCAGCATCGGTTTACAACAAGTAATCTATATTAAGCTTCAATTTCAAGATTTACACCCAGATAAACGTGATTTACTCACACAATCGTATGAACATCAAAATACGAAGAACACGGGGTTAAAGGAGCAATTTCCCATCGATTTAACGGATAAAAATCCATGAAAGTACCTTAGATAGACTCGCAATTCAAATCCGATCCAGAAACAGACACGAAAATTTCAAATCGAAACACATGAATTCAAAATTTCACAAGTTCGCTAAAACCCAATAAGTTCGTTCACAGAAGTTCGCTAACACAGTGAAACTGGTAATAAGGATAAGTTCGCCTGAACAAAATATTTATTCACACAAATAAGTTCGCTTCATTAGGCAAACTTGTTAAGTTCGCTTAACAAGCCCTAGGCGAACATATTAAGTTCGCTTAATCAGGAACAAGCGAACATATTAAGTTCACTTCAAACCTTTGCCTTGAACAATTTCGTCAACTTTCAACACGTCACATTCTTGTGAACTTCCATCTGTAGCTTGTATCCGATCTAATCCCGAATCATTTTAATAAAAAATAAAATTTTCATGGAAGATAGAAACAAACTATTTTTGGATTTTATCTGTACAAACGGAATCACATATTTTTGGTTTTTATCTGAGCAAACTGAAACACATATTTTTGATTTTTATATGAGCAAACTAAAACACATATTTTTGGTTTAACATCATGAGCAAGAAGATCATATCAGTATAAGAGCAATTCATCACACAGTCTATCATCAACTATGGGTAACCTATGATATACAAAAAAAATGATATGAAACAATCAAACTCATTCTTATGTAACTCGTATATTTTTCATTTTTATGTAATTTTTGCAATTAATATTTATAAATTCGTCATATTCACTTTTCAACTTTTCAATCAATTTGAATAATACCTGAAATGATACACGATAAATTTCAATGTAAACAAGATCAGGTCATTTTTCTTCCAATTTCATGTGAGTTAGTACCATTTAGATGAAAAACATCGTGTACCCCACATATATGCCAACAGAAATTTAAATTTGCACTATCTTCAAAACATACACAGTTTATTGCAAGATTAGATCAATCTCCAAGATGAAATTATCTCTATTAGCACAAGTATAGAATATCAGATCCCAAAGGATATAAGAATCAGGATGATTCATAATCAAAAGATTCTAATAAATTGGCTTTATAATGAGAATCAGTAGATTCAGGTAGGAGGATCCAACTATTATCTAGATAATTTTCAATGAAATCAGAATAGATGATGTATCTAACTTATCCAAGGGCTAGTATATGTTCCAACAGATGTTGTTAGAAAGCATATCTTAGTTCAGCAACACATTGCATGTTTTTCGAGGCATGGGCTGTGAAGTGAACTGAAAGAGTTTGTGCTAAAGATATAATTCGATATTGGTCTCATGAAATTCTTAAAATCATATATTCTTTATCTGATAATGATCTTTTACTTACACACCCAGGCATATAATGGATTCAAATCACAGATGTAATCATATCATATTTAATTTTCACACTACTATTGGTTCAAAAACGCTTCTAGTCTATTAACAATTCAAGTTTCAAACTAATATTCAAATTAAAACATATTATCAAGATTAGAGCATTCAAAACACTATCATTTCTCATTTATGCAGACTTTGAAATTTAGATCAAATCAAATTACTTTAAACTATCATATATCAAAGGTCTACTATGGTCATGTGTAATGAACTATTCACTGATGTACTATCATTTCTTCTCTAACTTCAAATGATGTCAATTTTAAATTTTTCATTTTGTTTTGAATTTTTATAAATAACATTTTTTGACTGAAATTTAAAATGCAGAAATGTAATAAAGCAATAAAAGAAGTTTAAAAAACAAAATCTCCCATGAAAAATTGTTTTTGAAAAACTTTTATTCGGGATTGATCATACCGATCATTTTGATCAGAAATTCAAACCTGGTACGATCAAATGCCTTAGGAAAAAGATTAGCAAAATTATCATCTGTATGTACCTTCACCAGCTCAATAAACTTTTTATTTGCACAATCACGGATAAAATGATATCTAATTTCAATGTGCTTTGTTTTACTGTGCTTAACAGGATTATTTGTGATAGACATTGTAGCATTATTATCAATAAACATGGGGGTTCTTGTAAAATTCAAATCGTAGTCTCTTAATTGCTGTTGTATCCACAAGATCTGTGAACAACAACTTGCAGCAGCAATGTATTCTGCTTCACATGTTGAAATGGAGACCATAGTTTGCTTTTTTCATTGCTAGAAAACTAGAAATTAACCAAGAACTGGCAACCACCTG
The DNA here is from genome assembly GCA_023525975.1 of Smallanthus sonchifolius. Lineage (NCBI taxonomy): Eukaryota > Viridiplantae > Streptophyta > Magnoliopsida > Asterales > Asteraceae > Smallanthus > Smallanthus sonchifolius. The sequence goes on along the minus strand of CM042030.1, from coordinate 44,478,999 downwards.
TAGTAGATTTCCTGTCCAAACAACAACCACCAAAATCAGAATCAGTGTATGCATTGAATTCAAAGTTAGAACCATGTGGAAACCATAGTCCCAATCTTTGTTTTCTTTTCAGATAACGAAAGATTCTCTTTACTGCAATCAAATGAGACTCTTTTGGTTTTGCTTAGAATCTGGAACAAATACACACAGCAACATTATGTCTGGCCTTGAAGCGGTTAAGTACATGAGAGATCCAATCATTGCACGGTAGAGTCGGCAATCAACTTCTTTTCCATCCGGGTCAGAATTCAATTTTGATTGACCGGAATCGAAGTATCATATGGGGTATAGTCCTCCATCTTGAGCCGGCTCAAGATGTCTTTTACATACTTGGACTGATGAATAAAGAAAACATCTTCCTTCTGATTAACTTGAAGACCTAGGAAAAATGACAACTCTCCCATAGCTGACATCTCAAACTTCGATTTCATAACACTCTCAAACTCTTTGCACAACCCTTCATTTGTAGAGCCAAAAATAATATCATCTACATATATCTGCACCGGTAGGTATTCTCCCTCTACTTTCTTAATGAATAAAGTCGAATCAATTTGGCCACGAACAAAATCATTATCCATAAGATGTGTAGACAACATTTCATACCATGCTCGGGGAGCTTGATGAAGACCATAGAGAGCCTTATCAAGCGTGAAAACTTTAGATGGATTTAATGGATCTTCAAATCCCGGCGGCTGACACACATAAACCTCCTCCTTGACTTTACCATATAAGAAAGCACTATTTACATCTAATTGAAACACCTTAAACCCTTTGTATGAAGCAAAAGCAAGAAAAAACTGTATAGCTTCAAGCCTAGCAACAGGAGCATAAACCTCGGTGTAATCAATTCCCTCTTGTTGATTGAAACCTTGTACAACTAATCTTGCCTTATTTCTCACCACAACACCTCGATCGTCTTTCTTGCATTTAAACACCCACTTTGTACCAATTGGATACACACCCTTTGGAAGATCTACAAGATTCCAAACTTTAAGTTTATCAAACTGAGCAAGTTCTTCCTGCATGGCCTCTATCCAATTGTTATCACGTAACGCCATTTCGACATTCTTTGGTACGACCTGAGAAATAAAACAGGAATGTGAGCATACATCAAGAACAGCAGTATCCTTAATACCTGTATACAATCAAGTGTTTTCACTAATAGAACGCCTTTGCACTCCATCTCGCAAATTCCCAATGATATTTGTAATCGGATGAGCTTTGAGTTCCTTGATTGATGCAACCTCAGGAACCGGCAACACATCAACTTGAGTTGTATCAGATTGATAAGACATATCCTGATTAACTGGTATCTCCGAGTCCAGATTTGTAGGAATCCCCCATGAGCCTGTATCGAATTAGAAGGTTCATCAACTAACAAAGGATCAACAGAAGAATCTTGGAAAATAACATTGTCGTCCTCACTATCAGACTCTTGTGTTCCCGAACAAGAAGCAACATTAGGATCTGGAGCAGATGTAGAGGGAACAGATGATTGTGGAACCACAGTCGGTAGAAAACCACTATTTTGTGCATCATGACATGAATCATATAATACAGCAACTTCCTCAGGAGAAATATCAGAAGGTAATTGAAAAGACTTGAATAAATTGTCATAATCAAAAACCTAGTTTGGTCTAATCGCCATTTGAGGTAAAGACCGATTATAACAGTCAATATGAAACCATTCCTCAACCTGACGAGTCTCTTTGTTATAAACCCTCTTGGTAGTAGAATTTGCAACATACCCCAGAAAGATCCCTTCAATAGCTTTAGCACTGAACTTGGTTGGGACATCTCGAACTTTCAAAAGGGTGCATGGATTACCAAAAGGTAGTAAATATTCCAGATTCGGCTTACGATTATTAAGCAACTCGTAGCATGTTTTGTTGTGTCACTTAACGGTCAAGACTCGATTCAAAACGTGACACGCAGTATTCACTTCCTCAGCCCAAAAAGTAACTGGAAGCTTAGAATCTGCAAGCATCGTACGTGCCGTTTCAACCAAAGTCCCGTTCTTTCGTTCAGCAACCCCATTTTGTTGAGGTACATATGGCGCACTGAATTCATGATGAATTCCCTTTTGAAGATAGAATAAACCCATCTTGCTATTCTTAAACTCGCTGCCATTGTAACTCCTAATTCTTCTGACTTTCTGTTTGCACAAAATCTCTAAACCCAGAATTAAGAATTGTACCAACTCTGTGGTTTCGGCTTTAGAAGCAAGGAACTTAACCCATGAAAATCTAGAGAAATCATATGTTACTACCAGACAGTAAGATTTACCGCCAATGCTCCTGATACTAATCGGTCCGAACAAATCCATATGCAGTAGCTCCAAAGGAGTCACAATTGAATTCTTTAACTTAGATTTGTGGGACTTCTTGTGTTGTTTCCCTTTCTTGCAAGGTCTACAGTCATCAGGAACAGAGAATTTCATCTTCGGAACACCAATAACCAGATCATTCTTCACGAGATAATTCATTTTCCGATAATTGATGTCAGCAAGTTTCCTGTGCCACAAAATAGAATCCGACTTAGACGCCTTGGAGAGTAAACATGTAGGAATTGAATTCGTTGTTGTAGCAACACTCATGTCTAAGACATATGTGTCATTTCTCCTTAGAGCCTTCATTAGAATCCATTTGTCAGGAATAACAAAGCCCAGTTTCAAGATATAACACTCAGAATCATTGAAATGAAATGAAAACTTCTTGTCACACACTTGAGATACACTCACAAGATTGTGTTCAAGTTGCTCCACATTGTTCACTTTCTCAAATTTGACTTTATCATTCTTCAAAGTACCCTGACCAGTTATGTACCCGCCTTTATTTCCAGCAAAAGCGACATAACCACCATCAATATTAATAACATCCTCCAGCAAACGAATATTCCATGTCATATGTCGAGAACAACCACTATCCACATACCACGTATTGTTGATAGTCCTCCTTGGTTGCCCCTACATAAACAAAGAAAATCAGTTAGAAATAGAAACCCAAGTCATTGTGTCTTGGGTCGTCCAGATAGATCAAAATAAACAACTTCAAGCAGTTCACAATCAACATTGTCATCAACCTTTGGAACATAAGATTCTCAATTAGACCTTGTCAATGAAGACACAATATGATTAATTGGAAAAACATTATTTGATTTATGATTATCAGATTCAGATATTTCCAAAAGTTTCTTTAATTTTCTATTAAGTCTTCTTCGTTGTGGTCTAGAAAGTTTGACCTTAGGTTGAGAATCTTTAGGAATTCCAACATGTGGAATCTCAAACTTATTTTGAAAAACAACTGGTTTAGAAATATGCTTATCATGTTGCTTAAATCCTGAAGATTTAGCAAATGATTGACAAGGCACATTCTTTACAACACTAGAAGTAGGCTTTCCCACATTTGGTCTTTTCAGAATCGTCACCACTCGTTGTTGTGAGGGAACACTCTTTAATTTGCCTTGATTCTTATAAGGACAGTGAATCAGAATATGACCAGCCTCATTACAGTGAAAGCAAACTCTTCTATCTTGATGATTTCTTATAGAAGGAGTTTTTCTTGAATTTAATGACCCTTCCAATGAACAAGCTTCAGAAGATTTTACTGAACAGTTGACTGGCTTCTTTTGAACAAAAACTTGTTTAGTCACCGTTGATGAATTCTTCTTCTGATGACTAGCATCAACAAAACCACTTGATTGTAACATTTTGGAAAGGTTATGTTGATCAACTTTCACTTCATCAGCTTCTGTTAAAATGCATCTATCACGGGTAACTTGTTTCACCACCTTTGGTTCAACAGTTTTCAATTCCTTAGGAATGCCTTCAACCTTTTAATCATCAAAAACTTCATTCTCAGAATCAGAATCATAGATCATATCTTCACCAGTTACTGGATTTTTTTTCAACACCGTCTTTGGATCAATTTCCTCTTCATGAATAATTTCTGGTTCAACCACATAATTTGCATTGAATGGTGGAGGGACAAATCCAATTTCAGCAACCCTCTTTGTAGGATCAGCATTAACATTAACGTAATCCAATACCACACATGAATTTTCAAAATTCTCCTGCTTTCTATGTAATTTGATCACTTCAGATTCTTTGTCAGAAATCTCTTTGTTCTTCTGAGCGACAATTTTATTTCGCTTCACAATCTCAGCATAAGCCATATCCAGATGATATGCTTGTTCCTTATATTTCAACAAAGAGTTCAAATCTCTTTTCAAAGACTCAATTCTATCTATACACAATTTATCATTATCTTTCAATTTTTGATTAACTGAATGCATCGATTTCATATCACAAATTAAATTTGTGTTATCATCCATTACTTTTTGCAGTTTATCTTTTATACTGATGCAATTAGAGCAATAAATGTGACAGACAGAATCTTTTACCTTTGAAGGATCTGACATATCTGTCATGAAGACTTTTTCAATCGAAATATTTTCAGAATCAGCACCATCAGAAGAATTTTGAGTTAATACTATATCATCTTCAGATACACCAGATGCAATATCAGACTCAACATTTTGTACTTGATCATGGTCTTCATCAGCACTTGGCAAACTCTCACTTGAGCTATCATCATCAGTTGACTCTTAAGATTTTGCAGAATGAATTTCACCTACAAAAGCTTGACTTACAGTACCAAACAAATCTTCAAGATGAATACCCCAGTCATAATTTTCATCATTCTGAGCAACCAAAGCAGATGATGCAGATGCATGATTAGAATTTCCAGAACCAGAGAAGCCATGTGACTGATTATGATTGTTCTGAAAGTTATTAGGCTTTTTCTGAGAATCAAAATCAACTTTTGGCTTCACACATTCTTTGGCGAAATGACCATACTCCTGACAATTATAGCAACGAACTTTGGTTTTGTCAAATCCCATACGTGAACGACCGTTAGAACCAATATACTTTTTTCTAGTCTTATTCAAAAAATCATTTGCTTGTCGCATCAGCATAGCCATGTTCCATTGAATGTTCATCTCTTCCAGATCATCAGGATCAATTTGTCCGAAATCCTCTTCAATAACATCTGGATCATGAATCTTTCCTCTAATAAAATTTTCATAAGAAGCTATAAAGGAAGAAAACATCGCTAAATAATCATCAGCAACTCTTTGATTCATATTATGTGTACCTGATGATGAAGAAGCTGTATTGGCAGAGAAACCAGAATGACTTGGAACCCCAGAACAATGATCATTAGAAACATCTTGAGTATCACCAGAAAAGAACGCAACCCCTGCACCAGTTTTGCCAGAAGTCTTAGCAAAATACATTGAAGGTTCTTGAATATGCTCCATATTGGTTTCCTTCTTCTTCATATTCAAATCATGTGATTGAATCTTGCCAAGAACCTCTTCAAGAGACATAGTTTTATACTTAACATTTTCTTTTATCAAAACTAAATACACATCAAACTTAGATGGTAATGCCTCCAAGAACTTATCATTTATCTCTTCAGTCTCATAAACCACTGAAGCACTTGACAATTCACTCAGCAAATGATAGAATCTCGTTGCAAGATCATCTAAAGATTCATTTTGAAAGTGCTTGAATACTAAGAACTGCTTCTTCAGTAATTCTTTTCTGCTTTTCTTAACATCCAAACTACCTTCACACCGCTTTTGTAACGCCTCCCATAATTGTTGAGAAGTCTTGAATTGTTTAAAGCTATGATAAATTTCTTTTGGAAGAGACATTGAGATACTATCCATAGCCTTCTTTTCCCTATCAAACAATATTTTTTCTTCTTTGGTTAACGCAGATACCGATTTAGGAACATCATCCTTTCCCATCCAAGTGTATGTCGGATGAATATAACCTTCCAAGATTGGAATCCATAAACTTGTATCAGTAAAGGACATGAACTGATCAAACCGATCTTTCCAGTTAGAATAATCTGCAAGACTTAACAATTTGGGTGGTTTCTGAGATGTACCAATCTCGTTATCGTAATTTAACATGTTAGTCACTTGCACCATATTAGCCATTTTCAGAAAAATTTCCAAGTCTTAAACAAGTACTCCCCTCAGACGAAGATAATAAGTTCGCTTCAAATCCAAACAAGCACTTGATATCAAGCGAACTTGATAAGTTCGCTTAAAACAAGAAAATCCGATAAGTTCGCCTACTGAATAAGTTCGCTTAAACTGAGAGAAGCGAACTTGATAAGTTCGCTTGCTAAGTTCGTCTGTAACAAAATCTCAGCAAGTTCGCTTGCTTCAGCTGTAACAAACTCAGGAAGAACTTCAACCCAAATACGAACAAACATCACCGAAAATCATCATTTCTCACATATTAGAAGGAATTTGAAGAAATTGGACCGTAGGATTTAGTATTTTATGAATTAGAATACTTCTATCGGATTAATTTCACCAAAATCCACGAATTCAGCAACAAAATCAAGTTCAAGAACTTGAAAACCCCATGGATACAAAAACTTGAAAAATCAACAATTTCTTGTCAAATTGTACACAAAATCATCTCTAATCACCAAGAATCAAACACAAATGACGAGCAAAAGCTCTGATACAACTTGTAGGTCCACATGACTCATCTGCAGATCGATCTCGTGACAGGACGTCTCAATAACACGGAGTGCGGAATCCTACCGTGTTAACGTTTGTATACGAATTGACAATAGAAACAGCAGGTAAATAAACTTCTCTTTGTATTCCAGCAAAACATAGAGTTTACAAGAATTACAGAATACAATCGTTCAACCCTTTTCTCTCTCTAGAATAGAATCTGTAAACTCCTATTTATAGACACAAACATGCTATAGGCGAACTTAACAAGTTCGCCTCAAATAGACGAGGCGAACTTAATGAGACTAGGTGAACTAGACAAGTTCGCCTCTAGCATAACTTGTTCCAACACTTAGATAAAATCTATACAATTACATAAAAAACATAAAGACAATAAGACCTAAACTATTACAAAGCTTTTGTCATACATTCTATGTCCTAACAGAGGAGGGTTTAGGTGTTTGGGTCCGGGTTAGGATTCGATGAGACGGTTCCAACGCCGCTGGAATGAGCTCAATCGGAGTTTGTTTGACTCACTTCTTAGTATTTCTTAGCGAAAAACCACTTATTAGTGGAACCGTCCCCTATATATATGTACTTTTATTTACAAAAAACTAGTAATTAGAGATCTCTTGAAAGAATCTATAAAAAATTGGGTTTATTAACTATAACATGATAATAATATATATATATATATATATATATATATATATATAAATGTGTTTGTGCGCCAAGATCAAGTACAACAACACAAAAAAGGAAAAATAAAGAAAAGGGGGCAACCACATGTCTAGAACTCGTGACCCTTGAGTAGGGTGCCAAGAGGTTAAACCATCAGACGAAGCCTTGAATGTGATTAGTAACACAGAAAATAAATATTTAACCCATTTATACAGTTGCTCATCTTCCTTAACATCCCAGGTCATGAACTGAGTTTTCCCCATTCAAATCCTAATCCCCAAATCGATTTAGAACTCAGCGATGGAACAAGAGGAAGTGCATAACAGCAAAATCGTTTACCTTTTGTTATTACGTGATCACGAATTGAAGGGAAAATGGGATGCTAACGATCGTGGGAGCCCCAGATTTGATGCGTCGATCGGCAAACAGGGAGGAAAATGTGACAATCCGAACTTTTGTCATTTGTCATGACAAATTGTTCGCCTTCCTCTCCCTAGTGGAGAAGACTTTTCTGTCCAAGACGAAAAGAGTGGTGTTGTTGTAGGCATCATATCTTTCATGAAGGCACATAAATGTTGGCGTAAGGGTCATACCACCATTCTGGCTCTTGTAGACGAACTACCATCCGAGGAGAAGAAGATTGATGATATTCCGATCGAACGTGATTTTCTAGAAGTATTTCCCGAAGACTTGCCTAGTCTTCCGCCGCATCGTTAGGTCAAATTCCAAATTGATCTAGCACCCGGAGCAGCGCCTATTGCTCGGGCACTGTATAGACTCGCAACTGCAGGAGTTGTTAGATAAAGGTTTCATTCGACCTAGCTAATCGCCATGGGGAGCTCCAGTCCTATTCTTCAAGAAGAAAGACGGGACTTTCCACATGTGCATTGACTACCGTGAGCTTAACAAAGTAACCATCAAGAACCGTTATCCTTTACCCCACATTGATGATATGTTTGATCAACTCCAGGGATCAAGCTTCTATTCCAAGATAGATCTTAGATCTGGTTATCATCAATTCAGAGTCCAAGATGAAGACATCTCAAAGACAACATTCAGGACTAGGTATGGTCACTACGAATTCATGGTCATGCCATTCGGACTGACCAACACATCCGTGGTATTCATGGATCTCATGAACCGTGTGTGTAAACCTTACCTTGATCACTTCATTATCATTTTCATTGATGACATCCTCATCTATTCTAAGAACAAGAAAGAATATGAGGAGCATCTGCGTTTAATCCTTGAATTGCTAAAGCAAGAGCAATTGTATGCCAAATTTTCAATATGAGAATTTTGGATTCGCGAAGTTCAATTCCTAGGGAATGTAGTCAACGAGAAAGGAATACATGTCGATCTAGCTAAAGTAGAAGCCATCAAGAATTGGGCGGCACCAACGACTCCGACAGAGGTGCGACAATTTCTGGGATCAGCTGGCTACTACCGCCGATTCATCAAAGGATTCTCGAAGATTGCTCAACCTCTCACTGCCGTAACTCAAAAGGGTAAACCCTACAACTGGAGCGATACTCAGGAATCCGCATTCCAACTGCTGAAACAGAAACTCTGTAGTGCACCCATCATATCTCTTCTAGAGGGAACGGATGGCTTTGTAGTGTATTGCGATGCCTCTATTCAAAGTCTTGGTTGTGTGTTGATGCAACGTGAAAAGGTTATCGCATACGCTTCCCGTCAATTGAAAGTTAATGAGAAGAACTACACTACCCATGATTTGGAATTGGGAGTTGTAGTATTTGCACTGAAAATCTTGAGACATTACTTGTACGGTACTAAGTGCACCATTTACACCGACCACAAGAGTCTTCAGCACATCTTCGAATACAAAGAGTTGAACATGCGACTACGTCGTTGGATAGAACTCTTGAATGACTATGATTGTGCAATCAAGTACCATCCGGGCAAGGCTAATGTAGTAGCCGATGCCCTAAGCCGAAAGGAAACCAAACCCAAATGGGTTCCAGCGTATGGAAACTTAAGGGAACTGGTTATGGATGAAGCTCACAAATCACGATACTCTATCCATCCAGCATCCGACAAGATGTACCATGACCTAAAGGTGCTATACTGGTGGCCGAAGGGGGAAGCCGATATAGCTACCTACGTGACCAAGTGTCTGACTTGCACAAAGGTCAAAGTGGAATACCAAAAACCTTCTGGTTTGCTCCTACAACTAGAGATTCCGATGTGGAAATGGGAGCAGATTTCCATGGATTTTATCACCAAATTGCCCCGAACTCCTAGCGGATGCGACATCATCTAGGTGATCGTCGATCGCTTAACAAAATCCGCTCACTTCCTAGCAATCAAAGAGACAGACAAAATGGAGAAACTTACTCGTATTTACTTAAAGGAAGTAGTCTCTCGGCACGGAGTGCCAATTTCTATTATTTCGGATCGAGACGCTCGATTCACCTTGCGGTGATGGCAATCATTGCAAAAAGCTCTAGGCATGCGTCTAGACATGAGCACAGCATATCATCCACAAACAGATGGCCAGACGGAACGTACCATTCAAACCTTAGAGGACATGCTACGAGCTTTTGTGATTGATTTCGGTAACAGTTGGGAAACTCACTTGCCCTTAGTGGAGTTTTCCTACATTAACATTTATCACACTAGCCTCAAGACAACACCATTCGAAGCATTATACCGACGTAAATGCCAATCACCTATCTATTGGGCTGAAGTTGGGGATAGCCAACTTACGGGTCCTGAACTTGTATTCGAAACTTCTAAAAAGATTGTTCAAATTCGAAACCGTATGGCAGCAGCTCGTGTCGTCAAAAGAGCTATGCCGATAAACGTCATAAACTGTTAGAATGTCAAGTAGCCGATATGGTTCTATTGAAAGTCTATGGTTCTATTGAAAGTCTCACCTTGAAAAGGTGTAATCCGCTTCGGGAAATGAGGCAAACTGAATCCTCGTTATGTTGGACCGTTCAAGATAGTGAAGAGAATTGCCCCAGTAGCGTACCAACTGGACCTACCTGAAGGACTGAGTGGTGTACATGATGTCTTTCATGTCTCGAACTTGAAGAAATGTCTTGCAGATGAGACACTCATGGTTACTTTTGAGGAACTACAAATCGATGAACAATTGCGTTTCATTGAAGAACCGGTAGAAATCATGGATAGGGAAGTCAAAACGCTCAAACACAGTAAAATCCCTATTGTCAGAGTTCGTTGGAACTCGAAATGCAGAACGGAATTCACATGGGAGCGCGAGGATCAGATGATGCGCAAGTATCCTCATCTGTTCAAGCACTCCACGTCAAAAACTTAAGGTACTATTCTAATTTTCGGGACGAAAATTCTTTCAACTAGGGGATGGCGTGACACCTAGAAATTTTTTTTTTCATTTTAAATTTCAGGACGAAAATTCTTTCAACTAGGGGATGATGTGAAATCCGAACTTTTCAGGTTAACTCCGTTAACCAAATTCTGTTAAATCTTAACCGTATCAACTCATCTCAAACCCTAGGGACTAAACCTGCCATTTCTCAAACTCTAATTCACATAAAACTGCAAGTACTAATTGTGTAATTAGCCTAAATCCAATTCTAATTGACTTTGTAAAGTCAAAATCCAATATTTAAGTTTTCGTTGACTTTGTAAGTCAACTAACCAAGTTCTAACTCAATTATAAAATAGAGGGACTAATCCTGTATTTTGCCCAATCTTGATTTCGTTGTCTTTAGAAAGTCAATCCGACTATTCTTGAGTCCAATTCGCATGCTACGATCGTTTCTATGTGAAATTGTAACTGATATTGCACGAATTATGACATTAACAGCCGTAACCACCATTTTAATCATCGTCATTGTCGAATTAAATCACTTAATGGCTAATCAAACCATAACCGTCGAAACCCACCTCCATTTCAAACGAATTCAACCATTCTGCCTATCATCCTCTCAATTCATCACCTGCACACCTCAAACGAATCCATCTGAAGCTATTGCACGCTCGAATTTCATCGAAGAAAGAATCAGAGTCGCCGGAGACCAATTCAGTTACAGCCGGGATCTTTTTTAACCAATCACGCTCAATTCAAGCATGAATCTGGTAAATTCTTATAACCCTAGCTTCGTTCTTATCCATAGAGTGAAAGCCCTATGCCAATTGGCGCTCATAACATCAATTCGATCGAATCCAAGATTCTAGGATTCATGTGAAACCGGTTTAATCGAACGCCACCTTTGACCCTGTTTTAATCCACTTAATCAATACCATTCGATTCGTAATACTCTGTTTTATGAAAGCCCTCTGTTAATTCAACCTACTAACAACGAATTGTTCATGATTCGTAAATTAGGGTTTGTTCATAAACGAAATTGGGGTTTTTGATCTTAAACACATCCTTAATCAAATTAAACTACTCCAATGGTCTCGCAAGGTCTTAACTTACAAAAGCCACATGAATCCAGCCATTTTTAATATCAGAATCAAGGAAATCGATTTGGTGTTCTTAACCTAGGGTTCTAATGTTCGAACACGAAATTAACAGTCTTAAACTTAACGATTTTAGAAATAAATCACACCTACTGACTCGTAATCGATTGTTGAACAAAAGCCCTATGAATCTTTCTCCTGTCACGATCGAATGAAGGGGTTTTGGGACTGGTTTTGGCTTCGGTCTGCTAAGGGAGAGGATCAGAGGGGACATACTTGTTATAAGCAATTGAATCCGGACTTGTATGTGATTGCCCTAGCGGGTGTGATGGTTAAGTGTGTGTGCTGTTGTGGGAGAGACCCGGGTTCGAGTCTCTCCACCCACTTTTACTTTTAAAATTGATTTTTGTTATTATTTTGAATATAAAAACTTTCCCTATATTATTATATTTATATATTAATATGTTTTGAACTCGTAAACTACCCGTAGGCTCGGGTTTAGTTTTATAACCTATATCTAATATTTTCCCCACTTTCAAAATAATATATATATATATATATATATTATTTTCAAACCACGACTCCGAATAAAATAATATATTTATATTATTTTCAGCCCATGACTCCAATTAAAAATAATATATTTATATATTATTTTCGCAACGTTAATAAACATTGTGTAATGGTTCAAACTAATAAATAATATAATTGTTTATATTATTTACCCACGTATATGTTCTCGAATAAAAATAATATATTTATTGTTTTTGTCACGAAATTTATTATGGTGTTATTTCCCTAAACTTAAAAATAATATATTAGGTTATATTATTTTCCAATATCATTATTAAATGGTACAAACCCACGAATATTTGCTAAATAATATTATTCGTAATTAGAGACGTCTGACATGAAACACATTTATCTTAATTATTATAAATTAAGAAATCGTTATTCCCTTGGGCAAGTTCATCTACTCGTTGATCCTAAGTATGTTCTAGGACGTTCAAAACTTTCGCGTCGTCGTCACAAAAATCCCATGTGTCCCTAACTATTATGCTTGTAATTCTAGGGCATTTGTAGACCGTTCACAGGCAAACCAATTATGGTTTCTGTTGCTTCCCTGTGTGGTGCTAACTGCTATCTACTACTCAACTCAGGTGAGTTTTCATGGCCCCTTTTACCGTTTTAAACTGGGGGAGAAACATGCATACAAACGAACATCATTTTACTTGTTTTCCCGTTGGGGAGAAACATGCATACAAAAGAACATCATTTTACTTGTTTTCCCGTCGGGGAGAAACATGCATACAATTGTTTTCCCGTTGGGGAGAAACATGCATACAAATGAATATCATTTTTACTTGTTTTCCCGTCGGGGAGAAACATGGATCACATAGTATTTCACTACCACTTGTGTACTTAAGCGTAACACACTATCATTGAAAGTCCTCACACACATCGGACCGTTAATACAGATTTAGCGAGGTAATGTTTGGTAGTACTACTGGGTTTGACAAACCCCACCCGGGCTAGTCGTCTTGTTCGATTGGAGGTCGAACGGGTGTAATACTGACCTAAACACATTCGCCATGGTAGATAGACCTGGCGGGAGACATTCAAAAACAAACAGTCAGCTTCGGTTGCGAGCGCTTAGAGTAACTTGTACATTGTCTAGCTAGCAATAGGTGTGACTTACGTATGTGGATCCTGCAAACACACAAACAGTTTATTTACTTACAAACCTGTGAAATCACCAATCTCGTGTTAACACTTTTTCTTACATGTTTCTTAGGTCACTAAGGCACAAGTTGCACACCTAGGACATGCACGGAGTCCTACTGTTATTGCATTCTCATGCAAACATTTATTGCATTTAACTCTGAACATCTAACGGTTTTGCTTAATCCCATATAGTGTCGTTTGATGTAACTAATGACTGAGATCCTGGTTTGTCACACTCTAAACGGTAAAACTCCGTTAGTGGAATTTGGGGGTGTGATAGATTGGTATCAGAGCCATTGGTTATAGAGAACTAGTATTGCATATTAGACTAAAACTGCACACATGCATTAGTTACACGACATAGACACTCATACATGATACACATAGCAGCCTTACATACAGTGCAATGCAATCATGTTAACATCATTCATTTCACCCTCTGCTGACGAGGAACACGTCATTCGCATTGCATCATCATTCGTAGTGGCGACACTCGAGGAATCATTAGAATAACATCCACTCCCGTCTGAGGGCAGCAAGACGGAGCCTTCGGAGTAGTCACTCACACCACCATCATCTGCACCCTTGTTACACCACCAGAGCCGAAGATAACACCGTCTTGAGCCAATCGATGACACAATCAGAAATGGTGGGCCTTCTTAAGTCCGTGTTAGTGAAGACACATAGCACTAGTACATGTCTCTTTGGGAGTTGGATTCGTTGGGGGCGAGTCCCTCCTGTACCCACTAACAACAAAACCCCAATCTCACTAGCTTTATGTGACTATCCGGACTTTTTTTAGTCCAACTCCGTTAACTATTCCAGTTAAATCCTAACTTGTTATTAACCAAACTCAAACCCAAGGACCTATTCTACCAATTCCCTGAACTCATTGCAGGGACTAAACCTGTAATTAGTTCATTTTTAATCTGGTTGACTTTTGAAAGTCAAATTCGTAGCCAAGGATTCAAATTCAAGTTCTGAAACCCTTTTCCGTTGGAATTGAAACTGATAATGCACAATTATGACTTAAACACTCATCGTTAACAAATTAATCACAACATTAGTTCGAATTCAAATCAAATAATGAGAATTTAAAGTGTAACCGTCGAACTCAATGTTTAACCGATCGAATTCATCCGTATCAGTCATTGATCTCACGAATTAGAGGCCGGAACAACTTAGTCGCACCACACAGAAGCTTTTTCCTGCAACAATTCATCTAAAGACGGGGTCGGGATCGCCGGAGACTAGCCGCTTGTAGTCGGACCTGCGTTTTGATCGTACGCTACCAATCCTTCATCCATTCTGGTAATTACGTACCTCTTTAGCTTCGTTTTAGTCTGTTAATCATTAGCCCTATGCTAATTCGGCTCCATATCATCGAAATTAACAAGAACCCGATTCTAGGGTTCATTTGAATGTTATGTAATCGAATCCAATCAATCCGATAATTAAAAATGAAATTGATCATGCCCACAGACTCGCCTCGACATCTAGATCAAAAGCCCTATGTTATTTGGGGCTTACATGATCAAATTGATCGTGATCGAGAATCTAGGGTTCATACGATTCGGGTTTAATCGAACCCTAACCTAAACACAATCTTAATCCAATTAATTGTTACGATTACATTCGAAATCCTTTATTCTTTGAAAGTCCTATACCAATTGAATCAAATAACATCGAAATTATTATAAACCGTAAACTAGGGTTCATGCATATTTATGTTTAATCAAACTCTTACCTACACCCGTTTGAAATGAAATTAAACTACATCATCAGTTTCGCAACACCCTGATTAGTAAAAGCCCTATGATTTAAACATATTTTATCATTTGAATTGTTCAAATCGATTCTGACTTTATAAACTAGGGTTTCGATCATTCTTTCAGAAATTAAACGACCTTAATCTTACCGTTTTTGCAATTAAACCCATACATAGGATCGTGATTATCAATCTACCAAAACCCCTATATTCCCTTGATTTATCGAAGTCGAAATCGAGAGTATTGGGACAGTCTCGATCGCGAATGGATGTGGGGAAGGAACTCACGAGAGCTCCTTGATAAAACCATTCCAAGTTGGATTAGTTCGCAATACCCTAGCGGGCGGGACTGGTTAGAGACTGGTGCGTGTGTGGGAGAGACCCGGGTTCGAGACCGGGCTCCCACAATTAATTTTTGAACATTTTCTGATAATATTTAATTAATAAAAATCAAACCTTATATTTTTTATTATATTAAATACACGTATTTTAGCCCGGGAAACAACCCGTGGGCTCGGGTTTGAACCTTATAACCAATTTTACTATTCCTCTCCACTTTTAAAAATAATGTATTTATATATTTTTCAAACCTTAACCTTGTATAAAATAATATAATTATATTATTTTCAAACCGCGTTCAACGTTAATAAAATAGTATATATATATTATATTATTTCGACTCATTTAATTATCCTGTGTAGCATTTCTTGAAAGTATAAATAATATAAATAGTTATATTATTTACCTACGTTATTTACCTCGATTAAAAACAATATATTTTTAATTTTTCTACTCCAAGGATTATCTAGTCAATCTCTCGAATTTAAAAATAATATATTAAATTATATTATTTCCCTAACCTTTGTAATCGACTCAAACGCCTGAAAATAATTATTTATTTATTATTCGTTATCAACTTTCGGCGTGTAAAGCAAATTTCCTAAAATCATTATAATAAGATATATATAATTATATATATAAAAAGCTCCGTCGACACGTTCGTTTATGCCTAAATCCTTAGAATGCATTAGGACGTTCTAATTTTTCTGTGTCGTTGTCACAATTCCTATTATTATCCCTAATTTATGTGTTTATAATCTTAGGGCATTCGTAAGTCTTTTGAGACTTACACACGTGGTTCCAACTTATCCTTTGTGTGATACTACCTACAACGCAACGAAGGTGAGTTTTCACGGCCCCTTTTTACTGTTTTAACTTGGGGGAGAAAACATAGTTAAACGATTTTGAGATTTTGTAATTCGTATGATATCGATGTTAAAGCTAAGGGTAACACGCTATCACAGAAAGTTCTCATCTTATATCGGACCGTTAATATGGATCTTAGCGAGGTAATATTTAGTAGTACTACTGGGTTTGACAAATCCCACCCGTGTTAGTCGCGCTAACTAGATTAGAGATCGAACGGGTGAAATGTTAGCCTACTCACACCGCCAGTGTTGATAGACCTGGCATGAGGCAAATAAACAAACAGTCAGCTTCGGTTACGAGCGCTTGAGTTAAACATGAACATAGGTTAGCTACCTATAGATACATATTGAATGATCATAAATCTGGTAAACGATTTTCATTATATATTGAAACCTGTGAACTCACCAACCTCGTGTTGACATATTTTCTTACATGTTTTCTCAGGTCGCTAAGATAAGGTACAGGTGCACATTAGGGCATACATGGGATTCATCTAATTTGATTGTGCTTATTTATGTTTGATTGGATTATTTTGTATTGTACTTGGTTCGTTTGGACTTTTGGTTTGGGCGCATGTACTTTGCGCATTTACTTTTCTTTACGCTTCCGCATTGAAACTTTGATAGATATGATATTTTCATTTGAGTCCCATGTAGAGTCGTTCAAAGTAACTGATGTCTGAAATCCTGGTTCGTCACTCCCTAAACGGTAAAACTCCTTTAGTTGAAATTTGGGGGTGTGACAGAATGGTATCAGAGCCATTGGTTTTAGAGAACTAGGATTGCATACTAGACTATAGCCTCATACATTAGTTACATGTCATTTGGATGTTTGGCACTTATATATATTGTTACAGGAACATGTCGTCAACTCCACCTCCATCACCTAAGGCACCAGGACATAAGGCACCTATCCTATCATACCCGGAGCCCAAAAGGCGCCGGACTAGTTCCAGTGACTATTCAGTTGACCAGCGGGAAACGAGCAGCGCGCAAGCAATGAATCCTGCTCGCAATTGGAACGCATACCCGCAAATGATCCAAAGATGGATCGAAATGGGAAATGTCCCCTCACCTTAATGATCCAAAGAAAGAAGAAGCTAAGTTTAGAATAACCGATTCTGAACTATCCAAAGAAATGAGGGAGGAGTGGGTAAAGGCTCTAGTTTCTCAAGGTGAGGATGCAGACTACCTTGAGAAACTATCAAATAAAGAAGTCTACAAAGCCTTCATGGGTCAGCAAGGTCAATTGGCAAAGAAGAAACAGGCTGAAGAAGAAGAAAAAGCCAAACAAAAGTCCAAGAAGACCATTGCCTTTAATAAACAGACCCATGAAGAAAGGAAGGTCATGATTGACTTCCTTAAGGATAGAGGAGAGAGTGGACAGAGGCTAGGTCCCATGAACTTCATAAACCTGCAAGCCCTCTACTTCAAAGTCAAGAAGGATGAGGAAGAGAGATTGGGGAAGAAGGGCTCCAAGAAAAGGGTACCTATTCAGGAAGAAGAAGAAGAATCAAAAGCAAAGAAACACAAGCCTTCTCCCTCACCTACCTCTTCCTCAGTCCAATAACCTTCCACTCTCCTCCCTAAACCTTCCACTCCTCCACCCAAAAAATCCAAACCATCCAACCCAGCTCCCACTCATCAACAGCCTCCCTTAAAGAAATCCAAACCCACACCTAAACCAGAAGACTCAAGAGACATAGTTGATTGGGTCTATAACCCACAGGATCAAAGGTTTGAGATCTTCAGGGGGAGAACTGAAAGAAGAAGATCTATCTACAGATCTGTTGATGAAGTTCTGCAATTGCCAGATTCAGATCTTGACAGAATTTTGGAGCTGGGTGAAGCTCATGAGCCTGCAAATGAGGGTGGGAAACTTCTTGTGCTAGCCATCAAACACTAGTTCAACCATAGCAAAGATGTGATCATTGACATTAAACCACTCAAGTCCCACTCTCAATTTGTAAGTTGGTCCTATAATGCTGATTTGGATGAGTTCACTTTAACTGATGTAAGGAAGCAGAAGATGATATGTTCAAACAAAACAATCTACAAAATGCAACATAAATACATCAAGACTTTGTCTGACTTCCACTGAACAATCCCAGCAAGGATCCAAGAGGCTATGAGGTTGAAAGGATAGTCAGCCACATGCAAAAGCTTCAGCAGCAAAGTGATTAGAAGAATTTTGGTTGCATCGGTCTAGGGGGAGTTTGTAGAACCAAAGACTGATTGCTACTAAATTGCTCTAAGTACAAATGCTGCTGATAGGCTTATCAGCAGCATTCAACACATGTTGTTGCTGATAGGCTTATCAGCAGCATCACTCTCATTCTTGATGCTGATAGCTGTGTTCCTTGAAGACAAATCTTTGCAGCTGACTATCCATGCCAAGCGTCACTGACAACTTTCTACAAAAGCGACTGACACACTCAAAGCAGAAGGAACCTCAGTGGTGCAACCAATGACGGACGACAATGCTCTTCTCCACACATGCAAGCAATAATGCATAAAGAAGACGCTTCAATAAAGTTAACTAGATATAGACAAAACGTGTAATAGTTAGCTAGATACAACAGATCAACGGTCTGTGTTAGATCTGATCCTTAGAATCAAGGGGCTGTCTTGATTCTAAGTGAGTATAAATAATCTGTAAACACTTCATTGTAAGCGTGCTTCTTCACTGAGTTTTCATTTGTAATCGTTTATTCACAAAGCTTAATACAACGGTGATCTTATTAGTATTCACTCTGTTTACTCGATTATATTTGTGTAGTTGTTATTGTTTCCGCCAATCTCAACTAAGAACAGAACCATCTTGTAATTTAACGATCCTACAATATATATATATATATATATATATATATATATATATATATTTATAATGATGAGTTAATATTAATTAGAAACTCTAGGTA
This sequence comes from Smallanthus sonchifolius, assembly GCA_023525975.1. Classification (NCBI taxonomy): domain Eukaryota; kingdom Viridiplantae; phylum Streptophyta; class Magnoliopsida; order Asterales; family Asteraceae; genus Smallanthus; species Smallanthus sonchifolius. Next base: position 44,459,692 of record CM042030.1, on the reverse strand, counting down.
ATTACATAATATTTACAATAATAAGGATATGATTGAATTTATTTTTATAATTATTCTAAAATAATTACGAGGTCGAAAAAAGGTTTAAATGATACTAATATTAGATTTATTTATGCAATTATTCTAAAAATAATTTATAAATAATTTATGAAATGAAAAGGGTTTTAAATAATTATTTTATGTGGATAAAATAACTAATTACACTTATTTAAATAATCTCTTATAAATAGTTTATAAAAGAGTTATTAAATAAATATAAGTGTTAAATTAAATAAATTGAATTTGTATAATTATTTATCTAAAATAATAATTTAAGTATTTCTAAAATTTTAAAATGTTTTAAATAATTTTTTTATCAAAATAATTATTTATAAGTTAAAATGTGAGATAATAATGCTTAAACAATTAGTTAAAGTTTGTTTAATATTTACTATTTTATAAATAAGACAAGATAATTAGATTTGTCTAAATAAACCATTTATACTGTTCATTTAGGAATTTAAAAAGTTTCTAATATGTTTTTAATATTTTAAAATAAATTGTAAGACCCTAAACCCGGGAGGCCTCACTTGTTGGATTTACTCATTCACAAATAGTTCTTAAACTTGAATATCAAATAACGTAGCGGAAAACTTTCATTCAAACATAGCATAACATCGTTCACCATGCGAAAGCGTAACATTGTCTAATACGTAAACATAACATAAACAACTCATACGGGATGCCAGTCTTCATGATCAACCGGGTAACCCCTTTCGCCAGCCAAGCATCACCGTTCAACTTCCATACATATCCTTAACCTGAATGTGCATACTAAGAGTCAGCTACGCTGGTGAGTTCTAGCTTTACGTAAAACATTAACTTCAAACATTTTGACAAAAACATAACTTATGTTAAGACATAGAATGTATGACAAAAGCTTTGATAGTTTAGGTCTTATTGTTTTTATATTTTTATGTAAATGTATAGATTTTGTCTAAGTGATAAAACAAGTTCTGTTAGAGGCGAACTTGTTAAGTTCGCCTAGCCTATTAGAGGCGAACTTGTTATGTTCGCCTAGTCTCATGTGAGGCGAACTTGTTAAGTTCGCCTAGTCTATTTGAGGCGAACTTGTTAAGTTCGCCTACTGTAGAGCTTGTGTCTATAAATAGGTGTTTACAGATTCTGTTAAGAAGGAATGAACGATTGTATTCAGTGAATCTTGTAAACTCTGTGTTTTGGTGATATACAAAGAGAAAGTTTATTTACATGATGTTTCTATTGTCAATTCGTATACATACGTTAACACGAAGGATTCCGCACTCTGTGTTATCGATTCGTCCTGTCACGAGATCGATCTGAGATGAGTCATGTGGACCTACAAGTGGTATCAGAGCTTTTGCTCGTGATTTGTATTTGATTCTTTGTGATACTCAAGATGTTTCTAATTATCATTGTTATGGGGTTCCAAGTCATTCTGGTTTCTCTGCAAATACAGCTTCTTCATCATCTGGAACACATAATATGAATAATAGAGTTGCTGATGATTATTTAGTGATGTTTTCTTCATTTATGGCTTCTTATGAAAATTTGATTGGAGGAAAGATTCATGATCCAGATGTTATTGAAGAGAATTTCAGACAAATTGATCCTGTTGATCTGGAAGAGATGAACATTCAATGGAACATGGCTATGTTGATGCGACAAGCAAAGGATTTTTTGAAGAAGAATGGAAGAAAGTATATTGGTTCTAACAGTCGTTCACGTATGGGATTTGACAAAACCAAAGTTCGTTGCTATAATTGTCAGGAGTATGGTCATTTTGCGAAAGAATGTGTGAAACCAAAAGTTGAATTTGATTCTCAGAAGAAGCCTAATAACTTTCAGAACAATCGTAATCAGTCACATGGCTCCTCTGGCTCTAGAAATTCTAATCATGCATCTACATCATCTGCTTTGGTTGCTCAAAATGATGAAAATTATGACTGGGGTATTCACCTTGAAGATTTGGTTGGTACAGTAAGTCAAGCTTTTGTAGCTGAGATTCATTCTGTAAAATCTGAAGTGTCAACTGATGATGATAGTTCAAGTGATGGTGAGAGTTTGCCAATTGCTGATGAAGAGCATGATCAAGTACATAATGTTGAGTCTGATATTGCATCTGGAGTATCTGAAGAGGATATAGTATTAACTTAAAATTCTTCTAATGGTGCTGATTCTGAAAATATTCTGATTGCAAAAGTCTTCATGACAGATATGTCAGATCCTTCAAAGGTAAAAGATTCTGTCTATCACATTTATTGCTCAAATTGCATCAGTATAAAAAATAAACTGCAAAAAGTAATGGATGATAATACAAATTTAATTTGTGATATGAAATCGATGCATTCAGTTAATCAAAAATTGATAGATAATGATAAATTGTGTATAGATAGAATTGAGTCTTTGAAAAGAGATTTGAACTCTTTGGGATTGAAATATAAGGAACAAGCATATCATCTGGATATGGCTTATGCTGAGATTGAGAAGCGAAATGAAATTGACGCTTAGAAAAACAAAGAAATTTCTGATAAAGAATCTGAAGTGATCAAATTACATAGAAAGCTGGAAAATTTTGAAAATTCATCTGTGGTATTGGATTACTTTAATGCTAATGCTGATCCTATAAAGATGGTTGCTTGAATTGGATTTGTTCCTCCACCATTCAATGCAAATTATGTGGTTGAACCTGAAATTATTCATGAAGAGGAAATTGATCCAAAGACGGTGTTGAAAGTAAATCCAGTAACTAGTGAATATATGATCTATGATCTATGATTCTGAGGATGAAGTTTTTGATGATAAAAAGGTTGTAGGCATTCCTAAGGAAGTGAAACTTGATGAACCAAAGGTAGTGAAAAATGTTTCTCGTGATAGATGCATTTTATCAGAACCTGATGAAGTGAAAGTTGATCCACCTAAAATTTCCAAAATGTTACAATCAAGTGGTTTTGTTGCTGCTGGTCATCAGAAGAAGAATTCATCAACGGTGACTAAACAAGTTTTTGTTTAAAAGAAGCCAGTCAATTGTTCGGTAAAATATTCTTAAGATTGTTCATCGGAAGGGTCATTAAATTCAAGAAAAACTCCTTATATTAGAAATCATCAAGATAGAAGAGTTTGCTTTCACTGTAATGAGGCTGGTCATATTCTGATTCACTGTCCTTATAAGAATCAAGGAAAATTAAAGAGTGTTTCCTCACAACAACGAGTGGTGACGATTTTGAAAAGACCAAATGTGGGAAAGCCTACGTCTAGTGTTGTAAAGAATGTGCCTTGTTGTCACACCCCCAAATTCCACTAACGGAGTTTTACCGTTTTGGGATGGTGACAAACCCGGATCTCAGACATCAGTTAGTTCAAACGATACTATATGGGACTTGAAATGTAATAACATAAAAGTTCAAGGTTCAGAGTGTATATGCGGAAGCGTTAAACGAAAATAAATGCGCAAAACAACGCGCCCAAGTCCAATTACAAACAAAAGATAAATATTATTCAGTAGATAATTATTTCAATTGGAGTCCAAGACACATGCATGACTTAACGTGATCCTGAGTGCCAACCTGAGAAAACATGTAAGAAAACGAGTCAACACTAGGTTGGTGAGTTCACAGGTTTCAATCATTTCAAATAAAGCATTTGCGGATTATGTACATTCAATATGCATATCAATAGGTTGCATGCCTATATTCATGTTTTGCTAAAGCGCTCGCAACTGAAACTGACAGTGTGTTTGTTTGTTTGCCTCCAGCCAGGTCTATCAACTCTGACTAATGTGTTAAGGTCAATATAACACCAGTTCGACCTCCAATCGAGTTAGCGCGACTAACACGGGTGGGGTTTGTCAAACCCAGTAGTACTACCAAAATTACCTCGTTCATACCATATTAACAGTCCGATGTGTGTGAGGACTTTTCATGATAGTGTGTTACGCTTAGCCTCAACAGTGATATCATATAAATTACAATAAACCAAAAAGGTTGTGACATGTTTTCTCCCCCAAATAAAAACAGTAAAAGGGGCCGTGAAACTCACCTGCGTTGCGTAGTAGGTAGTATCACACAAGTATGAGATTTAAAATCTCAAGTGTTAGCCTGCACGGCTTACGTATGCCCTATAATTATAACACATAAGTTAGGGACATATGGGATTTGTGACGACGACACGAAAGTTAGAACATCTTAACGCTTTCTAAGGATTTAAGAGTAGATGAACGTGTCTACGGAATTATATAAATTTCTTAATATAATCATTAAGGGAAAAGCGTTACGTGTCGTACGTTAATTACGAATAATAAATAAATAAATGCATTTGTACGTTAAGTTTACAAAAGTTAGGAAAATAATATAATTTAATATATTATTTTTAGGTTCGAAGGATTAACTAAATAGTCATTTGTGTGGAAAAATAATAAATATATTATTTTTAATCGAGTATATAAACGTGGGTAAATAATATAACAATTATATTATTAATTGGTTTGAAACGTCACACGAGGTATAAAACGATACAAAATAATATACACATATATATTATTTAATAAGATTAGTCACGGTTTGAAAATAATATAAACATATTATTTTATACGAAGTTACGGTTTGAAAATAATATAAATATATTATTTTTATTCGATAATAACATAAATATATTATTTATAAAAGTGGGAAAGATAATAAAATGGATTAATTAATTAAACCAGAGCCTAGGGGTTGTTTTCCGAGTTAAAACACCTTAATATATAAATATAATAATATAGGAAAAGGTTTTATAATTAACTAATACTTAAAAATAAACAAAAACCAAAACAGGGGGAGGGAGACTCGAACCCGGGTCTCCTCCCTGCATGCACATGAGATTAACCAGTCCGCCCGCTAGGGTCATCGCAACATGGATCAGATTCAAATGGTTTTAATCAACGATTCCAGTGGGTTCTCCCCCCCCTTGCGCGAACCGAAGCCAACCCAGTCCCAAATCCATCGATCTCGATTACGATTTGATTCAAAAACATAGGGGTTTCGTTCAACATATGTTTGCGAATCTATATGTGAATTTAATTGCAAATCTAACTAGTTTAAAGCCTTTAATTCTCGTTTGAAAACACCGAAAAACCCTAGGTTGAACTTGGAATTAAATTGAACGAATCCTATAATAAAACTTGCTGGAATAATGGGGCTTTTAACAAAAAGGGAATTTCGAATCTGTTAGTATAATTTAATTGGATTTAAAAAGTGTCTAGACTAGTATTCGATTAACTCGAAGTGTATGAACCCTAGTTTCTGGATTTTGAAGGATTTGATGTTGTGAGATCAAATTAACATAGGGCTATTAATAAACAGTGAATTCCGAATCGAGCCATGTGGTTTAATTAGATTGAGACAATGATTTAGATAGAAACCCCCAAAACAGATTATGGATAAACCCTAGATTACGGATTTTGTAAAATTCGATGATATAAGATTAAATTGATATGGGGTTTTTAAATAGTATCAGATTGCAAAGCTAATGGTGTCATTTGATTAGATTTACACAGGGTTTAAAACAGGGTTCGATTAAACCGGTATCATATGAACCCTAGGATTGGGTTCATGATCGATTCGATGTTTTAAGCCACGAATATGATAGGGCTTTCAATTGATGGGTAAAAACGAAACTGATAATGCAAGAATTTACCAAATTGAGGTTCGAATTGACTGTGCTCGACCAAAACAGGTGTCGACTTACGCGAGCTCAGTCTCCGGCGATCCTAATTGCTTCTCCGGCCGAATTGGAGTGTGCTAAAGGTTCTCTGAGACTCGTACAATGTGTGCAGAGATTCGATTTGTGATTTGGTATACATGAAATGGTGAATTTGATAGTATTTGTTAGTGAAGTCGGCGGTTACGACTATAGTGACATAATTGGGATTAATTCGGTAATTTAACGAGGATTAAAGGTTCAATGATGATCGTGATTGTCATTAAAGTCTATTTCGGTTACGAATTCCAATAGAATTCGGCTATACTTCGCGGATTAGCCTTAAGAACATAAGGTTTGACTTTCACAAGTCAAACAGGAATAAGAACTCTCGATTTTGACTTTCAGAGTCAACAGAAATAGAATTGGGCTAATTACAACTTGATCCCTGAAGTTTGAATCCAGATATTGACAGAATTAGTCCTTGGGATTTGAGATAAGTTAACTAGGTTAAATTTAACTGGATTTGTTAACGGAGTTAACTGGAAAAGTCCGGATTGTCACATCATCCCCTAGTTGAAAGAATTTTCGTCCCGAAAATTAAAATAATAAAAAAAAAATTTTTAGAGGTGTCACATCATCCCCTAGTTGAAAGAATTTTCGTCCCAAAAATTAAGATAGTACTTTAAGAGTTTGAAGTGGATTGCTTGAACAGATGTGAATACTTACGTATCACCTGTTCCTCGCGCTCCCACGTGAATTTCGGTCCGTGTTTCGAGTTCCAACGAACTCTGACAATAGGGATTTTACTGTGTTTTAACGTTTTGATTTCCCTATCTATGATGTTATCGGTTCTTCAACGAACCGTAGTTGTTCATCGGTTTGTAGTTCCTCAAGAGGAACTACGTGTGTTTCGTCTGCTAGACATTTCTTCAAGTTCGAGACAAGAAAGACATCGTGTACACCACTAAGTCCTTCAGGTAGGTCCAGTTGATACGCTACTGGGCCAATTCTCTTCACTATCTTGAATGGTCCAACATAACGGGTATTTAGTTTGCCTCGTTTCCCGAAGCGAATTACACCTTTCCAAGGTGAGACTTTGAATAGAACCATGTCGCCTACTTGAAACTCTAACGGTTTACGACGCTTATCGGCGTAGTTCTTTTGACGATCACGAACTGTCGTCATATGGTTTCGGATTTGAACGATCTTTTCAGAGGTTTCGAATACAAGTTCGGGACTTATAGGTTGGCTATCTCCAATTTCAGCCCAACAGATAAGAGATGGCATTTATGTCCGTACAATGCCTCGAATTGTGTCGCCCTGATACTAGTGTGGTAACTATTATATAGGAGAACTCCACTAGAGGTAAGTGAGACTATTATTTATGCATTCATGAAGGGTATAATGCCAATAATAGCACCACTCCTTTCGCCTTGGACGGAGAGAGTTCCTCCATTAGGAAGAGGAAGGCGAACGATTTTCTCGCGACAGATAATCTCAGCTTGGTTCTTAGATAATCAGTCCATTCCGACAATCACGTCAAAACTACCGAGTGTGACCGGCATGAGATCAAAGTCAATTTTGTGACTAGTCAGTTCGAGTTTACAACCCTTAAGATCATGGGTTGCTTCTATTATTTGTCCGTTGGTTATTTCTATGGTGTATCTGTCTTCTAACAGGGTTAGGGTTTTTCTTAGTAGGCTGCTAAGTTTATTAGTCATGAAATTCCTATCAACATCAGTGTCAAATAGTACAGAAGCAAAATATTTGTTTAAAAGGAACTTACCGGTAACCACGTTGTGGTCATAACGAGCTTCTCCGGATCCTAGCACAAAGGCTCGCCCCTTTGCACCATTCCCTGCATTATTTCCCTGGTTGTTATTATCGCCTTGGTGGTTGTTGTTGTTGTTGTTGTTGTTGTCGTTTCCACCCCTCTTTAATTGTAGACAATCCTTTCGGAAGTGTCCCTCTTTTCCACATTCAAAACAACCCGGTTGTTGGAAGGGCTGCTTGGCTTGTAATTCCCCTCTGTAGTCTTTGGCAGCATGGCCCACCTTGCCACACCGCTGGCAACGGTTTTTGTCACAAGAACCGAGGTGGTGGTAATTATATTTGTTACACCTGGGGTGTCTCCCAATATAACCACTTTGATGCTGACCCGAAGAGGTCGACTGGTTGAAGTTCTTCGTAGGTTCAAACCTATGTTGTTGTTGCTGTGGCTAATTTGACTGAAATCCCATGTTGTTATTGCTACTGTCAAACTTCCTCTTGTTGTTGTCAGTAGACTTGGATGCTGACTTCCTGGGAGGTAGTGTCCCTTGGGTAACGGCTTGGTCCGTCAGTTTGTGAGCAAGACGGATGGTTTGTTGAATGGTAGTGGGGTTGGATGAAGTAACCATGCTCTGTATTTGTGGTACTAATCCACTGATGAACATTTCAATTCTTTTGTAGGGTGGTGTGACCATGTGAGGACACATCCCCGCTAATTCATGCGAGCGAGTGGTGTAGAGTTCTATTTCAGAACCCTCCATTTTCAGATTCCAGAATTCTCCCTCGAGTTTCTGAATTTCATCCCTGGGACAGTACTCTTCCTTCATCAGGATCTTGAAATCTTCCCATGGTGATGCATTGGCCATGTCCAGACCTAGCATCTGGACCTGTGCATTCCACCATGTGAGGGCAGGACCCTCTAGAGTTCCCGATGCAAATTTGACTCGGTCGGCCACAGGGCAGTTACACATGGAGAACACAGATTCAATCTTTTCAAACCATCGGAGTAATCCGACAGCTCCCTCAGCTCCACTGAATGTGTGGGGCTTGCAGTCCATAAATGTCTTGAAGGTACAGACATGCTGATTGTTCTGTGGATTGTTCGCTTGCCCTGGATTAGAAAGAGTAGGTTGGGTTTAGGAAAGAGTTGAATAAATGTGTACAGTTGGTTGTCTAGGGTTAACGGGTAACAGGTTTACCTGCAATGTGTGCTGCTAAGGCTTCAGCAACACTGTCATTAATTAACGCAGCCAGTTCGGCTGGTGTCAGGTTGATATTTCCACGACCACCGTTGCGACCGCCACGTCCACGTCCGGCCATGATTCTTCATATTCACATACACAAGAAATGAGTAAATACATCGCATATTGACATCACTCAAGTGTAAGCAAACAGAAGGAGATGTGTAAAGACATGCAAGTTTATGATTTTAGTACAAGGCTAACTTAAATCACAAGGCCATAGAATAAATAGTTCAACTCAAACAGTTCACTAAAATTTTATTGGAATGGGAACATCCTTACCCATTTAGGTTTTTATTTGAAACATAAAGAAATGACAAAATAAGATAAGATAGAATGGAATGGAATATCAAGCTCCACTGCCGGCGGATGAGATGACTGACTCAGCATCATCCTCCTCTACTTCCTCGGGCTCATCCTCAGGCTCAAAATTGGGTACTTCGGCTGGCTCTAAAGCAGCTGCAAGTTGTATCTCTAATTCCCCAATTCTTTCCTGGGATTCTACCTCAGCCTCCTCGAGTACATTCACTCTAGCCTGCAACGCCCTTACCTCGTCCACTAATGCATTATGCAAGCGGTCAGTGCTTGCCAGTTCTGCTACTAGCAGATCTATCCTGTGATCCGTTTGTTTCTCTCCTCTTAACAGACCTGTGATTGCTCCTGTTGCGTCTTTCATATTCCGGATCTCTCGATCCATAGTTGCTACAAATGCTGCAAAGGCTTGCTCCAAGTGGCAAGGTAGCAATGGTAAACGTGGTTCTGATGACGATGAAGCTCCAAAGTAAGGTGATGGAACTCGTTCCTGTCTAACCCATTTGCTCAGTAAACCGGGGTACCAATCCCAGTCACTCCCATTCCGGATATGCATGGGCTCTTCATACACAATAGAGTTATCAATTGGTTCAAGCCTACGCCTCTTGGGCTCCGGTGATGCAATGGCAGGAATGTCATGTTCCTGATTGGTAGGTGGTGAAGATGGTGGTGTAGACATAATTCCTGAAACATAAGGAGTAAGTGTCTATGCCAAGTAACTAATGTGTGTGGCTATAGTCTAGAATGCAGTCCTAGTTCTCTATAACCAATGTCTCTGATACCAATCTGTCACACCCCCAAATTCCACTAACGGCGTTTTACCGTTTTGGGATGGTGACAAACCAGGATCTCAGACATCAGTTACTTCAAACGACACTATATGGGACTTGAAATGTAATAACATAAAAGTTCAAGGTTCAGAGTGTATATGCGGAAGCGTTAAACGAAAATAAATGCGCAAAACAACGCGCCCAAGTCCAATTACATACAAAAGATAAATATTATTCAGTAGATAATTATTTCAATTAGAGTCCAAGACACATGCATGACTTAACGTGATCCTGAGTGCCAACCTGAGAAAACATGTAAGAAAACGAGTCAACACTAGGTTGGTGAGTTCACAGGTTTCAATCATTTCAAATAAAGCATTTGCGGATTATGTACATTCAATATGCATATCAATAGGTTGCATGCCTATATTCATGTTTTGCTAAAGCGCTCGCAACCGAAACTGACAGTGTGTTTGTTTGTTTGCCTCCAGCCAGGTCTATCAACTCTGACTAATGTGTTAAGGTCAATATAACACCCGTTCGACCTCCAATCGAGTTAGCGCGACTAACACGGGTGGGGTTTGTCAAACCCAGTAGTACTACCAAAATTACCTCGTTCATACCATATTAACGGTCCGATGTGTGTGAGGACTTTTCATGATAGTGTGTTACGCTTAGCCTCAACAGTGATATCATATGAATTACAATAAACCAAAAAGGTTGTGACATGTTTTCTCCCCCAAATAAAAACAGTAAAAGGGGCCGTGAAACTCACCTGCGTTGCGTAGTAGGTAGTATCACACAAGTATGAGATTTAAAATCTCAAGTGTTAGCCTGCACGGCTTACGTATGCCCTATAATTATAACACATAAGTTAGGGACATATGGGATTTGTGATGACGACACGGAAGTTAGAACATCTTAACGCTTTCTAAGGATTTAAGAGTAGACGAACGTGTCTACGGAATTATATAAATTTCTTAATATAATCATTAAGGGAAAAGCGTTACGTGTCGTACGTTAATAACGAATAATAAATAAATAAATACATTCGTACGTTAAGTTTACAAAAGTTAGGAAAATAATATAATTTAATATATTATTTTTAGGTTCGAAGGATTAACTAAATAGTCATTTGTGTGGAAAAATAATAAATATATTATTTTTAATCGAGTATATAAACGTGGGTAAATAATATAACAATTATATTATTAATTGGTTTGAAACGTCACACGAGGTATAAAACGATACAAAATAATATACACATATATATTATTTAATAAGATTAGTCACGGTTTGAAAATAATATAAACATATTATTTTATACGAAGTTACGGTTTGAAAATAATATAAATATATTATTTTTATTCGATAATAACATAAATATATTATTTATAAAAGTGGGAAAGATAATAAAATGGATTAATTAATTAAACCCGAGCCTAGGGGTTGTTTTTCGGGTTAAAACACCTTAATATATAAATATAATAATATAGGAAAAGGTTTTATAATTAATTAATACTTAAAAATAAACAAAACCAAAACAGGGGGAGGGAGACTCGAACCCGGGTCTCCTCCCTGCATGCACATGAGATTAACCAGTCTGCCCGCTAGGGTCATCGCAACATGGATCAGATTCAAATGCTTTTAATCAACGATTCCAGTGGGTTCTCCCCCCCCTTGCGCGAACCGAAGCCAACCCAATCCCAAATCCATCGATCTCGATTACGATTTCATTCAAAAGCATAGGGGTTTCGTTCAACAGATGTTTGCGAATCTATATGTGAATTTAATTGCAAATCTAACAAGTTTAAAGCCGTTAATTCTCGTTTGAAAACACCGAAAAACCCTAGGTTGAACTTGGAATTAAATTGAACGAATCCTATAATAAAACTTGCTGGAATAATGGGGCTTTTAACAAAAAGGGAATTTCGAATCTGTTAGTATAATTTATTTGGATTTAAAAAGTGTCTAGACTAGTATTCGATTAACTCGAAGTGTATGAACCCTAGTTTCTGGATTTTGAAGGATTTGATGTTGTGAGATCAAATTAACATAGGGCTATTAATAAACAGTGAATTCCGAATCGAGCCATGTGGTTTAATTAGATTGAGACAATGATTTAGATAGAAACCCCCAAAACAGATTATGGATAAACCCTAGATTACGGATTTTGTAAAATTCGATGATATAAGATTAAATTGATATGGGGTTTTTAAATAGTATCAGATTGCAAAGCTAATGGTGTCATTTGATTAGATTTACACAGGGTTTAAAACAGGGTTCGATTAAACCGGTATCATATGAACCCTAGGATTGGGTTCATGATCGATTCGATGTTTTAAGCCACGAATATGATAGGGCTTTCAATTGATGGGTAAAAACGAAACTGATAATGCAAGAATTTACCAAATTGAGGTTCGAATTGACTGTGCTCGACCAAAACAGGTGTCGACTTACGCGAGCTCGGTCTCCGGCGATCCTAATTGCTTCTCCGGCTGAATTGGAGTGTGCTAAAGGTTCTCTGAGACTCGTACAATGTGTGCAGAGATTCGATTTGTGATTTGGTATACATGAAATGGTGAATTTGATAGTATTTGTTAGTGAAGTCGGCGGTTACGACTATAGTGACATAATTGGGATTAATTCGGTAATTTAACTAGGATTAAAGGTTCAATGATGATCGTGATTGTCATTAAAGTCTATTTCGGTTACGAATTCGGCTATACTTCTCGGATTAGCCTTAAGAACATAAGGTTTGACTTTCACAAGTCAAACATGAATAAGAACTCTCGATTTTGACTTTCAGAGTCAACAGAAATAGAATTGGGCTAATTACAACTTGATCCCTGAAGTTTGAATCCAGATATTGACAGAATTAGTCCTTGGGATTTGAGATAAGTTAACTAGGTTAACTTTAACTGGATTTGTTAACGGAGTTAACTGGAAAAGTCCGGATTGTCACACTTGTCAATCATTTGCTAAATCTTCGGGATTTAAGTAACATGATAAGCATATTTCTAAACCAGTTGTTTTTCAAAATAAGTTTGAAATTCCACATGTTGGAATCCCAAAAGATTCTCAACCTGAGGTCAAACTTTCTAGACCACAACGAAGAAGACGTAACAGAAAATTAAAGAAATTTTTGGAAATATCTGAATCTGGTAATCATAAATCTAATAATGTTTTTCCAATTAATCATACTGTGTCTTCATTGAGAAGGTCTAATTGTGAATCTTATGTTCCAAAGGTTGATGACAATGTTGATTGTGAATTGCTTGAGATTGTTTATTTTGATCCATCTGGACGACCCAATACCACAATGGCTTGGGTTCCTATTTCTAACTGATTTTCTTTGTTTATGCGGGGACAACCAAGGAGGACTATCAACAATACGCGGTATGTGGATAGTGGTTGTTCTCGACATATGATAGGGAATATTCGTTTGCTGGAAGATATTAATATTGATGGTGGTTATGTCGCTTTTGCTAGAAATAAAGGCGGGTACATAACTGGTCAGGGTACTTTGAAGAATGATAAGGTCAAATTTGAGAAAGTGAATTATGTGGAGCAACTTGAACACAATCTTTTGAGTGTATCTCAAGTGTGTGACAAGAAATTTTCATTTCATTTCAATGATTCTAAGTGTTATATCTTGAAACTGGGCTTTGTTATTCCTTGCGAATGAATTCTAATGAAGGCTCCGACGAGAAATGACACATATGTCCTAGACATGAGTGTTGCTACTACAATGGATTCAATTCCTACATGTTTACTCTCCAAGGCGTCTGAGTCAGATTCTATTTTGTGGCACAGGAAACTTGTTCACATCAATTATCGGAAAAGGAATTATCTCGTGAAAAATGATCTGGTTATTGGTGTTCCGAAAATGAAATTTTTCGTTCCTGATGACTATATTCCTTGCAAGAAGGGGAAATAACAGAAGAAGTCCCACAAATCTAAGACAAAGAATTCTATTGTGACTCCTTTGGAGCTACTACATATGGATTTGTTCGGACCGATTAGTATCAGGAGCATTGGCGGTAAATCTTATTGTCTGGTAGTAACAGATGATTTCTCTAGATTTTCATGGGTTAAATTCCTTGCTTCTAAAGCCGAAACCACAGAGTTGGTACAATTCTTAATACTGGGTTTAGAGAAATTGTGCAAACTGAAAGTCAGAAGAATTAGGAGTGACAATGGCAGCGAGTTTAAAAATAGCAAGATGGGTTTATTTTGTCTTCAAAAGGGAATTCATCATGAATTCAGTGCACCATATGTACCTCAACAAAATGGAGTTGCTGAACGAAAGAACAGGACTTTGGTTGAAACGACACGTACGATGCTTGCAAATTCTAAGCTTTCAGTTGCTTTTTGGGCTGAGGCTGTGAATACTGCGTGTCACGTTTTGAACAGAGTCTTGACCGTTAAGCGACACAACAAGACATGCTATGAGTTTCTTAATAATCGAAAGCCGAATTTGGAATATTTACTACCTTTTGGTAATCCATGCACCCTGTTGAAAGTTAGAGATGTCCCAACCAAGTTCAGTGCTAAGGCTATTCAAGGGATCTTTCTGGGGTATGTTGCAAATTCTACTACCAAGAGGGTTTATAATAAAGAGACTCGCCAGGTTGAAGAATGGTTTCATATTGACTGTTCTAATCGGTCTTTACCTCAAATGGCGATTGGACCAGACTGGGATTTTGATTATGAGAATTTATTCAAGTCTTTTCAATTACCTTCTGATATTTCTCCTGAGGAAGCTGCTGTATTATATGATTCATGTCAGGATGCACAGAATAGTGGTTTTCTACCGACTGCAGTTCCACAATCATCTATTCCCTCTACATCTGGTCCAGTTCCTAATGTTGCTTCTTGTTCGGAAACACAAGAGTCTGATAGTGAGGACGACAATTTTATTTTCCAAGATTCTTCTGTTGATCCTTTGTTAGTTGATGAACCTTCTAATTTGACACAGGCTCAGGGGGAGATTCCTACAAATCTGGACTCGAAGATACCAGTTAATCAAGATCTGTCTTATCAATCTGATACAACTTAAGTGATGTGTTGTCGGTTCCTGAGGTTGCATTAATCAAGGAACTCAAAGCTCATCTGATTACAAATATCATTGGAAATTTGCAAGATGGAGTGCAAACGCGTTCTATTATTGACAACACTTGCTTGTATACATGTATTAAGGATACTGGTATTCTTGATGTATGCTCACATTTCTGTTTTATTTCTCAGGTCGAACCAAAGAATGTCGAAATGGCGTTACGTGATACCAATTGGATAGAGGCCATGCAGGAAGAACTTGCTTAGTTTGACAAACTCAAAGTTTGGAATCTTGTAGATCTTCCAAAGGGTGTGTATCCAGTTGGTACAAAGTGGGTGTTTAAATGCAAGAAAGACGATCAAGGTGTTGTGGTGAGAAATAAGGCAAGATTAGTTGTACAAGGTTTCAATCAACAAGAGGGAATTGATTACACTGAGGTTTATGCTCATGTTGCTAGGCTTGAAGCTATATGGTTGTTTCTTGCTTTTGCTTCATACAAAGGGTTTAAGGTGTTTCAATTAGATGTAAAAAGTGCTATCTTATATGGTAAAGTCAAGGAGGAGGTTTATGTGTGTCAACCGCCGGGGTTTGAAGATCCACTTAATCCGTCTAAAGTTTTCAAGCTTGATAAAGCTCTCTATGGTCTTCATCAATCTCCCAGAGCGTGGTATGAAACGTTGCCTACACATCTTATGGATAATGATTTTGTTCGTGGCCATATTGACTCTGCTTTATTCATTAAGAAAGCAACGGGAGAATATCTACTGGTACAGATATATGTAGATGATATTATTTTTGGCTCTACAAATGAAGGGTTGTGCAAAGAGTTTGAGAGTGTTATGAAATCGAAGTTTGAGATGTCAGCTATGGGAGGGTAATCATTTTTCCTAGGTCTTCAAGTTAATCAGAAGGAAGATGGTTTCTTTATTCATCAGTCCAAGTATGTAAAGGACATCTTGAGCCGGTTCAAGATGGAGGACTGTACCCCATATGATACTCCGATTCCGGTCAATAATAAATTGAATTCTGACCCGGATGCAAAAGAAGTTGATTGCCGACTCTACCGCGCAATGAATGGATCTCTCATTTACTTAACCTCTTCAAGGTCAGACATAATGTTCGCTATGTGTATTTGTTCCAGATTCCAAGCAAAACCAAAAGAGTCTCATTTGATTGAAGTAAAGAGAATCTTTCGTTATCTGAAAGGAAAACAAAGATTGGGACTATGGTTTCCACATGGTTTTAACTTTGAATTCAATGCATACACTGATTCTGATTTTGGTGGTTGTTGTTTGGACAGGAAATTTACTACAAGTGGTTGCCAGTTCTTGGGTAATCGTCTAGTTTCTTAACAATGCAAAAAAGCAAACTACGGTCTCCATTTCAACATGTGAAGCAGAATACATTGTTACTGCAAGTTGTTGTTCACAGATTTTGTGGATCCAACAACAATTAAGAGACTACGGTTTGAATTTTGCAGGAACCCCCATGTTTATTGATAATAATGCTACAATGTGTATCACAAATAATCCTGTTAAGCACAGTAAAACAAAGCACATTGAAATTAGATATCATTTTATTCGTGATTGTGCAGATAAAAAGTTGATTGAAGTGGTGAAGGTACATACAGATGATAATTTTGCTGATCTTTTTACCAAGGCATTTGATCGTACCAGATTTGAATTTCTGATATGATCAATCCCGAATAAAAGGTTTTCAAAAACAAATTTTCATGGAAGATTTTGTTTTTTAAATTTCTTTTATTGCTTTATTATATTTCTGCATTTTAAATTTCAGTCAAAAATTGTTATTTATAAAAATTCAAAACAAAATGAAAAATATGAAATTGACATCATTTGAAGTTAGAGAAGAAATGATAGTACATCAGTGAATAGTTTATTACACATGACCATAGTAGACCGTTGATATATGATAGTTTAAAGTAAATTGATTTGATCTAAATTTCAAAGTCTGCATAAATAAGAAATGATAGTGTTTTGAATGCTCTAATTTTGATAATATGTTTTAATTTGAATATGAGTTTGAAACTTGAATTGTCAATAGACTAGAAGCGTTTTTTAACCAATAGTAGTGTGAAAATTAAATATGATATGATTACATATCTGATTTGAATCCATTATATGCCTAGGTGTGTGTGTAAAAGATCATTATCATATGAAGAATATATGGGTTTAAGAATTTCATGAGACCAATATCGAATTATGTCTTTAGCACATTCTCTTTCAGTTCACTTTACTGCCCATGCCCCGAAAAACATGCAATGTGTTGCTGAACTAAGATATGTTTTCTAACAACATCTGTTGGAACATATACTAACCCTTGGATCAGTTAGATACATCATCTATTCTGATTTCATTGAAATTTATCCAGATAATAGTTGGATCCTCCTACCTGAATCTATTGATTCTCATTATAAAGTCATAACATTAGAATCTTTTGATTCTGAATCATTCTGATTCTTATATCCTTTGGGATCTGCTATTCTATACTTGTGCTAATAGAGATAATTTCATCTTGGAGATTGATCTAATCTTGTAATAAACTGTGTATGTCTTGAAGATAGTGAAAATTTAAATTTTTGTTGGCATATATGTGGGGTACACGATGTTTTTCATCTAAATGGTACTTAAGAATTCATGCTCTGTATTACAAATTCGGAATGAAAAATTGAGCATTACATGACCTGATCTTGTTAACATTGAAATTTATCACGTATCATTTCAAGTATTATTCAAATTGATTGAAAAAATTACATAAAATGAAAAAGATTCGAGTTACAAAAGAATGAGTTTGATTGTTTCATATAATTTTTTTTTGTGCATATCATAGGTTACCTATAGTTGATAATAGACTATGTGATGAATTAATCATATACTGATATGATCTTTTTGCTCATGATGTTCATCCAAAAAAAATATGTGTTTTAGTTTGCTCAAATAAAAACCAAAAATATGTGATTCCGTTTGTACAGATAAAATCTAAAAATATTTTATTTCTATCTCCCATGAAATTTTATTTTTTATTAAAATGACTCGGGATTGGATCGGATACATGCTACAGATGGAAGTTCACAAGAATGTGACGTGTTGAAAGTGACGAAATTGTTCAAGACAAAGGTTTGAAGCGAACTTACTATGTTCGCCTATTTCTGATTAAGCGAACTTAATATGTTCTCCTGGTGCTTGTTAAGCAAACTTAACAAGTTCGCCTAATGAAGCGAACTTAATTGTGTGAATAAATACTTTGTTCAGGCGAACTTATCCTTATTATAATTTTATGAGGGAGCGAACTTATTGAGCGAACTTACTGGGTTTTTAGCGAACTTGTGACATTTTTAACTAGGGTTTTAGATTTGAAATTTTCGTGTTTCTTTCTGGATCGGATTTGAATTGCGAGTTTATCTAAGGTAATTTCATGGATTTTTATCCGTTAAATCGATGGGAAAGTGTTTTTTTAACTCTGTGTTCGTCGTTTTTGCTGTTCTTACGATTTTCTGAGTACATCAAGTTTATCTGGGTTTAATTCTTGAAATCGAAGCTTACTATTGTTTAGTTGTTGTAAATCGATGTCTATGATTTGTTTGATTTGAACATAGTTGACGATTTGGACATTTTGGGAATCTGCTGTAGAATTTGTATCGACATACTGGTTCAGGCGAACTTGTTTAGGCGAACTTATTATGTTCGCCTCTTGCAACACTAAGCGAACTTATTAAGTTCACCTAAGGGCTAAGCAGTGTTTGGACTTGTGATTTTTTTTTTGTGTGAAATTTTTTTGTGAAATTTTTTTTATGATTTTTTTTTTGTTTGTTATATGACTAATGTGTGTTCTTTGTCCAATAAATTTACAGATGGCTCGTCGTGTTGAGTACAAACATAATCAAGTGGCGTTGTTTACATGTCTGAAGCTGTTAATTTCCATGGAATTATCAACTTCTTGAATCATTCACGTTTACATGTAGCCTTATCTGCAGATCCATACATAAGCCTACCGTATATCCAACAATTCTGGGATACAATACATCAAGACACAGATGTTGAACCTCATGTCCTTTGGGCTACGGTGAATAATACAGAGGTAGCTATTTCAGTGGAAACTATTCGTGCTGCTTTGGCATTGGGAGGTGCTAATGAAGATCCTATGTCTTATCCTGGAACACTGATTATGGGGTCTTTTCAGAGGATGGGTTACAGAGGCAGACCAAATGATACTCAAGCACGAAAAGGTTGTTTAGTTGGAGAATGGAGGTACTTTATGCATGTAATCATCCAATGTTTGTTTCCAAGAAAGGCTGGTACTGATGGTTTGAAGAGTGCGTTACAAGCTGCAATGGTTGCATTGACCCTGAACAAACGGTTTAACTTGGCTTTATATATATACCGTGAGTTGGTCATGCAAATCAATCCTCCAGAAGGTCAAGGGTTTCTTATGTACCCTAGGTTCTTCCAAATGATTCTGAACCATTTAATTCTAGATTTACCACAGCATCCAATACGTTTGACCTTAACTCTTATGTCCAAAAGAATCTTTACTGATTGCACTAAACTTAAACAACAAAATGTTGCTTTGATTCCTGTTCCGACTCCTTTGTTTGGTCACTTATTCAATCCTGATTATGTTGAGCCTCCTAATGATAATTGGTTTCATCCTGAGGAGTTAGTTCAAGGACAAGTCCAGAATCAACCACAACAACCACAACAAGTTCCTATTCCACAACAACAACAAGTTCCTATTCCACAACAACAAGTTCCTATTACACAACAACAAGTTCCTATTCCTCAAGTACAGGTTCATATTCCTGTTAATGAACCAGTTCAGGAAGATGTTGCTCAAGGAAATGAACAAGATTTGGGTATGAATATGGAAGATTTTGATAATGCAGTTGTGAACTCACCCATTCATGAAGCTGAAGGGAATGTGGTGGATACGAGTTCCGGTGATACTATTTTACCTGATTCTAAAGCTACTGATTTTGATTCTTCCAGAGATTTTAGCTCAGATCATTATGAGAGATTGGCTACTATACCATTGGCAAATGCGAGGAAACGTATTAAATCTAAAGCCAGAAAGCCGAGGCGTAAGTCTGTTCGGAATCCTCCTTCTGGATCAGTACTTGGCAAAAGAACATTAATCGATGAGAGCTCGGATTCTGATAGTGATGCACATCCGGTTCCAAAAGCTCAGAAGCTTATGTCTGCTTCTATTGCTGCTGCTCATTCATCTGAAGGTGTTGAGGACGCTACTTTTGTTGCATCCTTACTGTTTACACCTCCTACATTTAAACATGCATCTCCGATGATTTCTCCACATGTTCCACATTCATCTGACGCTGGTCCTTCGAAGCCTTCTGATTCTGAAAGGATTACCTTCCTTGAATCACAGGTGCTTGCATTGCAGACTCAGGTAGATACTCTTGTGTCTACTGATACTCAGAGACGGTCCTTAGAGCTCAAGCTACACAGATTACTGACATGCAGTTACTGGTTTTCAAACTTGTTGAGCGTCTTGACACTCAAGGGGAGTTAAGGATACAAGATACTTGTCATGCTAAGTCAATTCAACGAAATAATGATGATGACAATGATCCTAGTGGTAATATTAAGGGTGATCATCAATACACTGACGTGAATCCAATATCAAGAGTTCAGGGGGAGTCTACATCAGGTAATATTGAAGGAACCAAGAATGATTCTAGAGTGAATGAAGATATTTTATTATTAGAATTCTTTGCTGATTCTGAAGAAGAAGAAGCTGAGAAGTTAGAATATCTGGATGATATTGATGAATTATTTGATGATATTGAAGAGGATGTGTTGGATAATGAAGTTGAAGAAGGAGAGATTGTAGAGATTGAGATAGAAAAGAGTAAAAATAAAGTTACATATGAAGGCAGTGATGGTCTGAATGTACCGTATAACTTCATCCAAGATGATGTTATTCCTGAGTTTTCTTATGAAGGAGTAACAGATTCTATGGACTCTGTTGAAGATATCACTACACCTGATATACTACTCAATCCAAGATAGATTCGGATGTTGATACTACTCATCCTGTGTCTCCTAAGAAGAATGATGAACCTATGATGTATACAAAGACAGGAATGACTAGAGAATAGTGGAGAGAAATAGTCAACAGTTGGATGAAAGTACTACCCAAGTCACCTATACAACCTGTTTAGAAAGAAAGATATGTAAATAAAGAGAGGTGTATTGGAAGAATCATTAGTTGGTTTTATGACGATGACACGAAGTTGTTTGCTCTTAAGAGATCTGATGGTGTTCAGTACTTAAAGCCTATGATCAAGTATTTCAATACCTTGCCAAGGTGTGAAATGAATGGTCTAGCTACGAAACCACTGATAATAGATCAAAGTGTGGATTAGCTGATGTGATTTCTAACTTGATTAAAAGAGAAGGTGGATCAGGGAAGTATGAAAGATTACAACCATAGAAAGGAAAAAGAGTGAAGATTGTAGATCAAAAGACTGAGATTGTGACCCGGAAGTATAAGTTCAATCCAATACAGGCTGTACAGAAGATACCATTGAAGAAAATACCACAAGATTTTCTAGGAAATATGAAATGGTGGTACGTAGATGTGAATATTGGTGAAGCTAGGATTGATGATAAAGATAATAAGGTCATTGTTAATTTCTATGATGCAATGAATCTTATTAACTTCTCAAAGAAAGATCAGAGGATGTTAAGAAGGAATGAGATTATGTTTACTGATGAATGGAGATAACAAGGATTTCAGTATAAAAGAGTGTTAGGACATAGAATGTATGACAAAAGCTTTGTAATAGTTTAGGTCTTATTGTCTTTATGTTTTCATGTAAATGTATAGATTTTGTCTAAGTGATAGAACAAGTTCTGCTAGAGGCGAACTTGTTAAGTTCGTCTAGCCTACTAGAGGCGAACTTGTTAAGTTCGCCTAGTCTCATGTGAGGCGAACTTGTTAAGTTCGCCTAGTCTATTTGAGGCGAACTTGTGATGTTCGCCTACTGCAAATCTTGTGTCTATAAATAGGTGTTTACAGATTCTGTGAAGAAGGAATGAACGATTGTATTCAGTGAATATTGTAAACTCTGTGTTTTGGTGATATACAAAGAGAGAGTTTATTTACATGTTGTTTCTATTGTCAATTCATATACATACGTTAACACGAAGGATTCCGCACTCCGTGTTATCGATACGTCCTGTCACGAGATCGATCTAAGATGAGTCATGCGGACCTACAACTTCAAACTTCATTTAATAAAAACGTACGTAAATAATGCAGTAACATAAACATAAAACATAAGTCAATAATAAACCGAATGTGTGCCTTCTCGTAACTGTCAATTCCCTTCAAGTACGGTACTTCATAGAGTACCCATACCAACTTCAAGCACGGTGCCTCATAGAGCGCACGTACCAACATAAACCATTGGTAACCATACATAGTCGTCAATTCCATTCAAGCACTGCGTCCAAAAGGATAGCACGTACCAAACTTCAAGCAATGTTAATCCCCTTGATGACCGTCGTCACCCCTTTCCCACCCAGTTATACAATCGTTGGCCAGCCACAAATACCCCTATAAAGGTAAGGCCTTTACATAACATACATACTTCGATTCCCAAAGGAACCATGGAAGATTCGTTCATTTTAGTAACTTTCATAAAACCTACTTCACTTCAGTTAAAGCATCATACGTTTTATTAAATAACATTTCGTTCGTAAACACTTCTTAGACCTTACGTAAACTTATTTGGCAAAACATTTCGTAATCACCATTCAAAACCTTCACTTTTGAAATGTCTTTCAATAACATCGTATCATAAAACATCGTTTCGCAAGCAACACTTCATAAACATCATTTCGTAAACATCATTTCGTATGTATGCACACCATCCTAAAAATATTATTAAAACATTTAAAAGACGGCTTCTAGAACTCACCTGAGATGAACAGGGTCAAAGGTCTCTAAAGGATCTTCTAACCTGTACATACACAACCTAACCTTAGCTTCACATACAATTCGTTACATTTCATCTCTTTATACCGAGAACCTAGGGGTACACGGTTTCTTCCCGTGAACTTAGGAGTTCACGGCTCAAGGGGAGTGCTCAGGAGTTTACCTGTGAACTAGGCCCGAGAACCTCAGCCGTGAGCTATACACGAGACTCCCACTGTGTACCATTCTGGGGAATCCCAGCCGTGAATAGGCGTGAATCCTACCCTTGAACCCTAGCCTTGAACCCCGTGAACCCTACCCGTGAACTATACAGCTCTATAATTATTAACGAAAATCGGACGGACACCTGTTTGTTTCTGATCTAAACCCGACAATTCTATTTGTCTATTTCCATCCCAAATCAACCAATAATAATCCATAACAACCGTGTATTAATTACTAACATTAATAACCATCTCTCTATACATTTATCAATTATAAAAAAATAATAAATCTTGTCGGTTATTGTTTGTTATTTATATATATATAACTCTACACGCCCACCCCCTCGAACACGACATTCTTGACCCGAGTCAATAATAATAATAATTAATATTCTACTGGTTATAAGGAATGTACCTCCACAAACGCGGCTCCAAGAACACGAACCAGTATCGTACCCGAAACTCAACCATACGGACTCCGAATCGGGTGAGTCGAAAGTCCACAAACTCGACACGCCGGTTACCGTAAGATAGAACTCGTTGTCGTCAACCTTGTCATACTCTTATTACCATCATGCCATGAAACCATCATCATTTCCATTTTCATAGAACCACCATGAACCATCACAAGGCCACTAACAGCCACCACTACCATCATGAAGCTCACCATGAGTCAACATCACTCAAGGTTGATGTTCGTGTCAGGAACAGGAGCAATCGAGTCGCCTCTTCTATCCATGATCGATTTGATGATATGTCTATAACTAGTGACAAACCAAATAGTGAAATCAGTATCATCCTAACTTGAATTCAACTTGTAAATGGATTTGGGTCAGGTTCCTTTCCTGAAACTTGTCAATGGAACCTTCAAAAATCTCGACCGAGTCCAAAGCACGGTTCAAACATCGAATCTGCCGTGAACTCACCACCACCCTATCACCGTAAACCTAAAGCTTATACAACCAACATGAATCACTAACAACCACCATATGGAAATTGCAGTGAAACCGCCGTGAAGTTTAACATTTCCGACGTGAACTCCCTCCCAGACTTATCGTCGTCGTTAAGCTCACTATCAACAACCGCTGTCATCAAGCCTTAACATCCCTGGTCACCCCCATCATGAGATCACCACCACCGTGAAACTCATCCCGTAGAACCTACCCCGCACCGCCATCTCCGCCCGACTGTTGAACCTCTCCCAGCCACCATCACTACTATGAGCTTGCACCACACCATCTTCGGGTTCTTTTCCAGTACCGATCCCATACCACAACCCATTTTCCACCACCGAGTCACCTTCCACCACCTCATACGGTTCCGACATTGCTGCTACCATCGGAGTACACCACGTCGTCGTCGTGAACTCTCCCACAGATTTCTCTCATCGTCGTCTTTGTGAGCTTGGAACAGAAGCGAGCTCTCCCATGTAAACCGATCAAGCTATGGTGGCTAATCGGTTGGATTTGGGTTCTCATGTGGAGGGGTTGCATGGATTGAGCCGCCGAGAAAGGAGTACGAGGAAAAAGGCAAGTGGCGGCTGCAATCTTAATATGGTGTTAAGGTTTTTGATAATTTTTCCTTTCACCCCCTTTACTTTTCCATAATGGCACATTGGGCCCTTATAATTCCACCAATTATCACTCTTTTTCCTTAACTTTAATTCTAGTTAATTAGGTTATAGTTATGTTTAAACTTTTAAAACTTTGGGATGTTACAAGTCTACCCTCCTTATAAGAATTTCGTCCTCGAAATTCGATCCTTCTAATAATATAAATTAAACCCCGTATCTCTTACAAGGTAGTCTCTCAGGTTCCTTTGAACCAACATGACCTGCATTATCCGATACACGAACACTCGTTGTCATACGCGTACTGGACGTAGTTAAGGTTTATACCATCTCTTGGAATGAATACACAATGAATACCTGACACTACTATCTCTTCTATCTTCACAACAAACATCACTTGATGTTGTCTTGAATAAATTTATCTATTTGGCTCTCATACGTGTTTCACGGATGTGACTTAACTCGAATTCACTAAACTCTTATGAGGCTTTGACAGGTGGAGCAAGCCACGCATTCCTTTCAACACTTGGGGGTGTCTCTTAGGAGTTTTAGTATGCCGTTGAATCTAGCGTCTTTCAACCGAACCAATACTAGAGTACTGTCATTGATCAGACTTTTCTTATCCATTGCTAGATTTTTGTGTAGCCTTGACTTCACCTTTCTAATTCCTGATGAACATTATGTCTATCAGCAAGGCACAATCCAAGTTAAACTTTTACATCTAACCGTTAGGGTTCTCACCTCGTCATTCTATGTGAACTATCTTTTCCAGCTCAGAGTCGTCCACCGAAGATTCCATTAACATAAATTAATCTCCTCGTTAAGTTTTTCTACCCTGTCATCATCTCTCGAATGTTTGGATCATTGTGCATACCTCATAAGCTATCCATGGTGCATACAACCTCGAAGGACCATACCATGTCGTTCTCGAATGGATCGTACCATCCTGTTCCCGAATGAATCCTTCTATCAAGTTTTCGAAGGTATCGTACCGTCTCATTCCCGAAGGAACCACATCGTCTCGTTGCCGAAAGAACCATATCGCTTCGTTCCTGATGGAACTGTATCGTCTCATTCCCAAAGGAACCGTATCACGTCGTTCCCAAAGGAACCATATGAAGTATTACCCATCATACTCAACTCGTCAGGAAAATATTCATTCAGACAAAACACTTGGTATACGACCCTTTTCATTCATATTTTTTTATACACAATCTTCTTCTAGTCTTTCATTCAAGCATACTTGTCAGGGTTCTACATTTCACATCATCGATTTGTTGTACCCATTCTTCTTTCATACCACAGTATAGTCTTAGGCATTGGCATCCCCTCACGACCTAATAGTATACAATCTATAACCTCTCGTGACCGTTAGCATTTTCCGTACGTGATTCTTTTTTTAAAGTCACCTTCGTTGGTCTCATTACGGGTAGATGACATGTGTGGTGACACCCGTTCATTCTTTTCCTTTCCGATTTCATTGGGTCCATTAAAGGCTTTCTAAATCTAACAACCCTCGCAGTTATTGATTAGACTATGCTATGGTAGAGCGTTCTCTGAGTCGTCTTGAATTTATTCTTAGTGCCCGTGCCTTACTTCACATTTTTGGTCAAAGATTGTCCTTCTCATTCATTCTGAACAAACAATCCTTGGGTCGGACCTGGTTTCATTTGGTTTAACCTGCACGCCCTAATTAACATCGCGGTTCCTGTTACTTGTTGTTATTGGTATATATATCTTCTCGTTTCAGGAGATACTCCTATTAGTTGTGTGGGAACGCCTTTACACGGAGAGTTGCCATTTGTGCATTCGTGCACTCATATATTCCTTGGACATACAGTTGTGCGGTTATTTCTTTCATATTCATGCATACATCAACAGTAGACCAATTTTTGTTCACCATAACGCGTTTGTGCTAAGCATAGTCCACACTAGTTCTTTGGCATTATTCATATGTATGCTCGTCTGTCTTGTGTAAAATTAAAGTTTCACTCCTCATCTTGCCCGTGGCTCGTACTTGCTGACATCATTCATCTTGTAAGGTACACCATCCTTGACATCGTTACTATTACTAATGATGTTCATCAATCTCTTTAAATCGTTACTCGGGTGACTAACATCTCGTAGTCATAGTTGAGTAATTGGGTCAACTCTGATACGTAAGCATTAATCAACACCATAAGATTCGCTATCATGCACGTGCACCTGTAAATTCACAATTTCGCGGATCCAAACGGAATTGCCAATTTACCTTACTCGAGCATTCTAGTTCCTCTTATAATATTTCATAATACTCGCGTCTCTTCAAAGTTGAGATTTTGTCCCGGTATTCTTCTCAACACCTCTTACCTCTCCCGTGCTAAGACCACACAACATATGACAACTCGGAACACACTCGTACGGTCTCATGCACACTACCTTCCGGTTCTGCGTGAACACTTGCCTCTTTATTGTAAACTTGGTGGGCTGGCATCCTACCGTTTCGTCTGGTACGACCCCCACCACACCTTTCGCCTATTCTACCCGCCATTTCGTTGTATAAGAGAAGGAATCTAATGTCATCACGCTAGTTAGCAAATAGAATTCAACAAGTACTGTTAGACGTTAATATACACTAGCCATCTACAATTAACCATTACAGTACCTCTCGATTTCTATTTGACCACCTTTGTGATTCCATCAGAACACAAGTCCTATCCTAACACTTCTAAGGCATACTATATATGTAAATATATATACTACCTTCATACCTGATGCTGTGGCTCGAGTTATCCGTACTGGCATTTGCTTTCGGTCCCATTCACACTTTAAGTTTAGACACTAGGAGTGTCCAAATCTCTCAAACTATTGCTCTGATATTAACTTGTAAGGCCCCAAACCCAGGAGGCCTCAATTGTTGGATTTACTCATTCACAAACAGTTCTTAAACTTGAATATCAAATAACGCAGCGAAAAACTTTCATTCAAACATAACATAACATCGTTCACCATGCAGAAGCTTAACATTGTATAATACGTAAACATAACAAAAACAACTCATACGGGATGCCAATCTTCATGATCAACCGGGTAACTCCTTTTGCCAGCCAAGCATCACCATTCAACTTCTATACCTGTCCTTAACCTGAATGTGCATAATAAAAGTCAGCTACGCTGGTGAGTTCTAGCTTTACGTAAAACATTAACTTTAAACATTTTGCCAAAAACATAACTTCAAACTTCATTTAATAAAAACGTACGTAAATAATGCAGTAACATAAACATAAAACATAAGTCAATAATAAACCGAATATGCGCCTTCTCGTAACCGTCAATTCCCTTCAAATACGGTACTTCATAGAGTACCCGTACCAACTTCAAGCACGATGCTTCATAGAGCGCACTTACCAACATAAACCATTCGTAACCATACATAGTCGTCAATTCCCATCAAGCACCGTGTCCCAAAGGATATCACGTACCAAACTTCAAGCACCATTCCCTCATAGAGAATGATACTTACTTCAAGGATAATGGTAATCACCTTGATGACCGTCGTCACCCCTTTCCCACCCAGTTGTACAATCGTTGGCCATCCACAAATGCCTCTATAAAGGTAAGGCCTTTACATAACATACATACTTCGATTCCCAAAGGAACCATGGAAGATTCGTTCATTTTAGTGACTTTCATAAAACCTTTACTTCACTTCAGTTAAAGCATGATACTTTTTATTAAATAACATTTCGTTCATAAACACTTCTTAGACCTTACGTAAACTTCTTTGGCAAAACATTTCGTAATCACCTTTCAAAGCCTTTGTTTTTAAAACGTCTTTAAATAGCATTGTATCATAAAACATCGTTTCGCAAACATCACTTCATTAACATCATTTCGTAAACATCATTTTGTATGTATGCACACTAGGCCAAAAATATTATTAAAACATTTAAAAGCGGGCTTCTCGAACTCACCTGAGATGAACAGGGTCAAAGGTCTCTAAAGGATCTTCTAACCTGTACGTACACAACCTAACCTTAGCTTCACATACAATTCGTTACATTTCATCTCTTTATACTGAGAACCTAGGGGTACACGGCTTCTTCCTGTGAACTTAGGAGTTCACGGCTCAAGGGGAGTGCTCGGGAGTTTACACATGAACTAGGCCCGAGAACCTCAGCCGTGAGCTATACACGAGACTCCCACCGTAAACCGTTCCGGGGAATCCCAGCCGTGAACAGGCGTGAACCCTACCCGTGAAACCCCAGTCGTGAACCCTACACGTGAACCCCCAACCGTGAACCCTGCCCGTGAACTATACAACTCTATAATTCTTAACGAAAAAAGGACAGAGACCCGTTTGTTTCTGGTCTAAACCCGAAAATTCTATTTGTCTATTTCCATCCCAAATCAACCAACAATAATCCACAACAACCGTGTATTAATTACAAACATTAATAACCATCTCTCTATACGTTTATCATTTATAAAAAAAAATAATAAATCTTACCGGTTATTGTTTGTTATTTATATATATATATATAACTCTACATGCCCGCCCCCTCGAACACGACATTCTTGACCCGAGTCAATAATAATAATAAATATTCTACGGGTTATAAGGAATGTATCTCCATGAACGCGGCTCCAAGAACACGAACCCGTATCGTACCCGAAACTCAACCATACGGACTTCGAATCGAGTGAGTTGAGAGTCCACAAACTCGACACGCCGGTTACCATAAGATAAAACCCGTAGTCGTCAACCTTTTCATACTCTTATTACCATCATTCCATGAAACCATCATCATTTCCATTTTCATAGAACCACCATGAATCACAAGGCCGCTAACAGCCGCCACTACCATCATGAAGCTCACCATGATTCAACATCACTCCAGGTTGTTGTTCGGTTCAGGAACATGAGCAACCGAGTCGCCTCTTCTATCCATGACCGATTCGACGATATGTCTATAACTCTTGACAAACCAAATAGTGAAATCAATATCATCCTAACTCGAATTCATCTTGTAAATGGATTTGGGTCAGGTTCCTTACCAGAAACTTGTCAATGGAACCTTCAAAAATCTCGACCGAGTCCAAAGCACGGTTCAAACTTCGAATCTGACGTGAACTCACCACCACCCTGTCAACGTGAACCTAAATCTTATACAACCAACATGAATCACTAACAGCCACCATATGGAAATTTCCGTGAAACCACCATGAAGTTTAACATCTCCAACGTGAACTCCCTCCCAGACTCATCGTTGTCGTGAAGCTCACTATCAACCACCGTTGTCATCAGGCCTTAACAGCCCTGGTCACCCCCATCGTGAGATAACCACCACCGTGAAACCCATCCCACAGAACCTACCCTGCGCCGCCATATCTGCCCGGCTATTGAACCTCTCCCAGCCACCATCACTACTGTGAACTTGCACCAATCCATCTTTGGGTTATTTTCCAGTACCGATCCCATACCACAACCCATTTTCTGCCACCGAGTCACCTTCCACCACCTCATACGGTTCCGACATTGCTGCTACCATCAGAGTACACCATGTCGTCGTCGTGAACTCTCCCACATATTCCTCTCATCGTCGTCTTCGTGAGCTTGGAACAGAAGCGAGCTCTCCCATGTAAACCAATCAAGCTATGGTGGCTAATCGGTCGGATTTGGGTTCTAATGTGGAGGGGTTGCGTGGATTGAGCCGGCGAGAAAGGAGTACGAGGAAAAGGGCAAGTGGTGACTCCAATCTTAATATGGTGTTTAGGTTTTTGATAATTTTTCCTTTCACCCCTTCACTTTTCCATAATGGCACATTGGGCCCTTATAATTCCACCAATTATCACTCTTTTTCCTTAACTTAATCTAGTTAATTAGGTTATAGTTATGTTTAAACTTTTAAAACTTTGGGATGTTACAAGTCTACCCTCCTTATAAGAATTTCGCCCTCGAAATTCAATCCCTCTAATAATATAAATTAAACCCCGTATCTCTTACTTGGTAGTCTCTCAGGTTCCTTTGAACCAACATGACCTGCATTATTCGAAACACGATCACTCGTTGTCATACGCGTACTGGACGTAGTTAAGGTTTGTACCATCGCTTGGAATGAATATAGAATGAATAACTGACACTACTATCTTTTCTATCATCACAACAAGCATCACTTGATGTTGTCTTGAATAACTTTATCTATTTGGCTCTCATACGTGTTTCACGGGTGTGACTTAACTCGAATCCACTAAACTCTTATGTGGCTTTGACAGGTGGAGCAAGCCACGCATTCCTTTCAACACTTGGGGGTGTCTCTTAGGAGTTTTAGTATGCAGTTGAATCTAGCGTAATTTAACCGAACTAATACTAGAGCACTGTCATTGATCAGAATTTTCTTTTCCATTGCTAGATTTTTGCGTAGCCTTGACTTCACCTTCTAATTCCCGATGAACATTATGTCTATCAGCAAGGCACAATCCAAGTCAAAGTTTTACATCTAACCGTTAGGGTTCTCATCTCGTCATTCTATGTGAACTATCTTGTCCAGCTCAAAGTCGTCCACCAAAGACTCCATTAACATAAATTAATCTCCTCGTTATTTTTTCTACTCTGTCATCATCTCTCGAATGTTTGGATCATTGTGAATACCTCATAAGCTATCCATGGTGCATACGTCCTCGAAGGACCATACCATGTCGTTCTTGAATGGATCGTACCATCATGTTCCCGAATGAATCCTTCTATCAAGTTTTTGAAGGTACCGTACCGTCTCATTCCCGAAGGAACCACATCGTCTCGTTCCCGAAAGAACCATATCGCTTCGTTCATGAAGGAACTGTAACGTCTCATTCCCGAAGGAACCATATCACGTCGTCCCAAAGGAACCATATGAAGGATTACCCATCTTACTCAACTCGTCAGGAAAATATTCATTCAGACAAAACACTTGGTATACGACCCTTTTCATTCGTATTTTGTTATACACAATCTTCTTCTAGTCTTTCTTTCAAGCATACTTGTCACGGTTCTGCATTTCACATCATCGATTTGTTGTACCCATTCTTCTTTCATACCTCTGGATAGTCTTAAGCATTGGCATCCCCTCACGACCTAATAGTATACAATCTATAACCTCTCGTGACCGTTAGAATTTTTCGTACGTGATTCTTTTTTTAAAGTCACCTTCGTTGGTCCCATTACGGGTAGATGACACGTGTGGTGACACCCGTTCTTTCTTTTCCTTTCTGGTTTCAATGGGTCCATTAAAGGCTTTCCAAATCTAACAACCCATGAAGTTGTTGATTAGACTATGCCGTGGTAGAGCGTTCTCTGAGTCGTCTAGAATTTCTTCTTAGTGCCCGTGCCTTACTTCACATTGTTGGTCAAAGCTTGTCCTTCTCATTTATTCTGAACAAACAATCCTTGGGTCGGACCAAGTTTCATTTGGTTTAGCCTGCACGCCCTAATTAACATCGCGGTTCCTGTTACTTGTTGTTATTGGTATATCTATCATCTCGTTTCAGGAGATACTCCTATTCGTTGTGTGGGATCGCCTTTACATGGAGAATTGCCATTTGTGCATTCGTGCACTCATATATTCCTTGGACATACACTTGTGCGGTTATTTCCTTCATATTCATACATACTTCGACAGTAGACAGATTTTTGTTCACTGTAAAGCGTTTGTGCTATGTGTAGTACACACTAATTCCTTGGCATTATTCATATGTATGCTCGTCTGTCTTGTGTAAAATTGAAGTTTCACTCCTCCTCTTGCCCGTGGCTCGTACTTGCTGACATCATTCATCTTGTAAGGTACACCATCCTTGACATCGTTACTATTACTAATGATGTTCATCAATCTTTTTAAATCGTTACTCGGGTGACTAACATCTCGTAGTCATAGTTGAGTAATTGGGTCAACTCTGATACGTAAGCATTAATCAACACCATAAGATTCGCTATCATGCACGTGCACCTGTAAATTCACAATTTCACGGATCCAAACGAAATTACCAATTTACCTTACTCGAGCATTCTAGTTCCTCTTATAATATTTCATAATACTCGCGTCTCTTCAAAGTTGAGATTTTGTCCCGGTATTCTTCTCAACACCTCTTACCTCTCCCACGCTAAGTCCGCACAACATATGACAACTCAGAACACACTCGTACGGTCTCATGCACACTACCTTCCGGTTCTGCGTGAACACTTGCCTCTTTACTGTAAAGTTGGTGGGCGGGCATCCTACGGTGTGGTCTGGTATCTGGTACGACCCCCACCACACCTTCCGCCTATTCTACCCGCCATTTCGTTGTATAAGAGAAGGAATCTAATGTCATCACGCTAGTTAACAAATAGAATTCAACAAGTACTGTAAGATGTTAATATACACTAGCCATCTACAATTAACCATTACACTACCTATCGATTTCTATTTGACCACCTTTGTGATTCCATCAGAACACAAGTCCTATCCAAACACTTCTAAGGCATACTATATATGTAAATATATATACTACCTTCATACATGATGTTGTGGCTCGAGTTATCCGTACTAGCAACCGCTTTCGGTCCCATTTACATTTTAAGTTTAGACAATAGGAGTGTCCAAATCTCTCAAACTATTGCTCTGATATTAACTTGTAAGGCCCTAAACCCAGGAGGCCTCACTTGTTGTATTTACTAATTCACAAACAGTTCTGAAACTTGAATATCCAATAACGCAGCGGAAAACTTTCATTCAAACATAACATAACATCGTTCACCATGTGGAAGATTAACATTGTCTAATACGTAAACATAACATAAACAACTCATACGGGATGCCAATCTTCATGATCAACCGGGTAACTCCTTTTGCTAGCCAAGCATCACCGTTCAACTTCTATACCTGTCCTTAACCTGAATGTGCATACTAAAAGTCAGCTTCGCTGGTGAGTTCTAGCTTTACATAAAACATTAACTTTAAACATTTTGCCAAAAATATAACTTCACACTTCATTTAATAAAAATGTACGTAAATAATGCAGTAACATAAACATAAAAACATAAGTCAATAATAAAATGAATATGCGCCTTCTCGTAACCGTTAATTCCCTTCAAGTACGGTACTTCATAGAGTACCAGTACCAACTTCAAGCACGGTGCTTCATAGAGCGCACGTACCAACATAAACCACTCGTAACCATACATAGTCGTCAATTCCCTTCAAGCACCGCGTCCCAAAGTATATCACGTACCAAACTTCAAGCACCGTTCCCTCATAGAGAATGATACTTACTTCAAGGATCATGGTAATCACTTTGATGACCGTCGTCACCCCTTTCCCACCAGTTGTACAATCGTTGGCCAGCCACAAATGCCTCTATAAAGGTAAGGCCTTTTACATAAAATACATACTTCGATTCCCAAAGGAACCATGGAAGATTCGTTCATTTTAGTGACTTTCATAAAACCTTTACTTCACTTCAGTTAAAGCATCATACTTTTTATTAAATAACCTTTCTTTCATAAACACTTCTTAGACTTTATGTAAACTTCTTTGGCAAAGCATTTCGTAATCACCTTTCAAAACCTTCGCTTTTTAAACGTCTTTCAATAGCATTGTATCATAAAACATCGTTTCGCAAACATCACTTCATTAACATCATTTCGTAAACATCATTTCGTATGTATGCACACCAGCCCAAAAATATTATTAAAACAATTAAAAGCGGGCTTCTAGAACTCACCTGAGATGAACAGGGTCAAAGGTCTCTAAATGATCTTCTAACATGTACATACACAACCTAACCTTAGCTTCGCATACAATTCGTTACATTTCATCTCTTTATACCGAGAACCTAGGGGTACACAGTTTCTTCCTGTGAACTTAGGAGTTCACGGCTCAAGGGGAGTGCTCGGGAGTTTACCCATGAACTAGGCCCGAGAACCTTAGCCGTGAGCTATACACGAGACTCCCACCGTGAACCGTTCGGGAAATCCCAGCCGTGTACAGGCGTGAACCCTACCCGTTAACCCCCAGTCGTGAACCCTACATGTGAACCCCCAACCGTGAACCCTTCCCGTGAACTATACAACTCTATAATTCTTAACGAAAAAAGGACAGAGACCCGTTTGTTTCTGGTCTAAACCCGAAAATTCTATTTGTCTATTTCCATCCCAAATCAACCAACAATAATCCACAACAACCGTGTATAAATTACTAATATTAATAATCATCTCTCTATATGTTTATCATTTATAAAAAATAATAAATCTTACAGGTTATTGTTTGTTATTTATATATATATATATATAACTCTTCATGCCCAGCCCCTCGAACACGGCATTCTTGACCCGAGTCAATAATAATAATAATTAATATTCTACGGGTCATAAGGAATGTATCTCCATGAACGCGGCTCCAAGAACACGAACCCGTATCGTACCCGAAACTCAACCATACGGACTCCGAATCGGGTGAGTCGAAAGTCCACAAACTCGACACGCCGGTTACCATAAGATAAAACTCGTAGTCGTCAACCTTGTCATACTCTTATTACCATCATTCCATGAAACCATCATCATTTCCATTTTCATAGAACCACCATGAATCACAAGGCCGCTAACAGCCACCACTACCATCATGAATGTCACACCCCGACCGATGGCGGAATCATCGGGGCGGGACATGTAGACTGTTCATGAGCACAAGGTTTACTAAATTGTAATATATTAAACATCAATTTCATTTCAAATAATTCAAACACAACCAAATCCAAGAAAGAACATAATTTGAAATACATAAAATCATTTATTCAAATTAACTAAGTCCCAAGGCCTATGTGACGCAAATCTTGATCAAATCACACATTAGTACCTGAAACATGAATAAAATAAGGTCAACTAAAAAGTTGGTGAGCATACACAGGTTTGTATATAGATAGCATATAGTTTGTAAATAAACAAATCCTTACATATCATGATAAAATAAGGCATTTATGGGGAGTAGCTATTGTGTAACCAAGTACAATCAAACCTTTGTAACTAGCATGCAAAATTGTGTTATCGGTAACAATCACCCTACCTGGGTGGGTTTGTCAGACTCAATAGATCTATCATTGTTAACCGTCAGCTTGAATAGTTAATGATTGCATATAAATCGCACACAAAAGTTAGCACAACTAGCACTCGGGCATAAAGCTCAAATTGCACACATGAATGTAAAGAGGATTTGTACTTCTGTAGTTTGTGTAAGTGTAAGCAATAGTGTTGTATATTGTTCATGTTCCACCCCAAAAGTGTAAAAGAGTAAAAGGGGCTATGTAATACTCACTTGGTTTGAAGACGTAGCTAACACGAGATACTAGATAGTAACGATGTCCTCGTAATGCACAACGTTAACCTAGAGTGTAATATGTATTGAATCAATAGTGTGCACAATAGTCTATGTCTAAGTCTAAGGTTGAATTGGATGTGTGTATAAGGAATTGAAGTTGTAGGTGTTAGTGGTTTGTACTTGAATGGTGTTGTATAAAATTTAGGTTTGAGTTTGGAATAACTAGGTAAATAAATTACATAATTATTATTTATTTACTTGGTTATAAAAATAATGTAGGTATTAGGGGTAATTAAGTATAACCTAAATAAATAATTTTTGTTTAAATGTAAATTAAATAAATAATTGTTACCTTATTTATTTATTTATAAAATATGTAACTTATTCATTTAGTTATAAAATGTATTGATTGTTTTATGTTAAATATAAACTCTTCTTACTTTATTTTCATAAAGATATGTAATTAAGTTGTATAAATAATATTTAAATGTAGGGTTTAACAATAAATATACATTAAACTTTGTTAGTTTTAAATAAACAATTTCTATTTATTTATTTTATAAAATCAATTATTTTTATTTAAAAATTAGTTTGAAATACTTATTGTTTTTAAATTATGGAATTAATTATTCTGTCAAAACTTTTCTCACACACACGACCGTGCCTGGGACAGACCACGATCGTGCTAGAACCACGGGCGCGACCGTGCTAGTCAGGGACGCGGCCGTGTTGACCAAGCAGAAGGCATAACTAGGATGTTTACTAGGCACGATCGTGTCTTGGGCCAGGCACGACCGTGTCTAGGGTTTTGAGGCACGACCAAGTCTAGCCAAGGGAATGACCGGGTCTGAGTGTGGGAGGCACGACCGCGTTGGTATTTGGCGCGTCCGTGTCTCATGAAGCACGACCGCTCTAGAATGCTAGCGCGACCGTGTCTGTTCCAAAACAGATTCAATTTGACTAATTCTTATATTGTTAATGTTGGAATTCATGGGGCTTTCACCCATTAGATCATCACGAGTCTTTTTTTATAGATTAACTGTATTTAAAACGTGTCTAAGGTTCGATTCGATTAAATCATTTTTGAACGAAATATAGATTCGGGTTCGTGGTGATTTCCATATTGCAAGCCCAAATTAAGATGGGGCTTTTGATCTATAGACTAAAACGAGTGGGTATGAGATTTCAATTACCCGAAAGGACGATGAATTGATGGTGTACGGTAGAAACGAGTTCCGGCGACGACGGGCTTGATCTCCGGCGTCTTCTGCTGTAACTCCGGCTAAATCACGTGTTCAGGAACTTCAGAAAGGATCGACAGTGCGTTTGCTTGAGAGAATTGCAAACAAATTGGGGAATTCGATGGTCTCGTGAACAAATTTGATGATTATGAGATGAATTGATGTAATTCAGTTTATTTGTTGTAATTATGATGATCAAGAGGCTTAACTCTGTTCGTTAATAGTTGGAACGTGTAGAACGGTTACGAAATCGAACATCTATGTGATTAAAGGCTGCATTTATGTTTCAACTGATGAGAGGCGCGACCGTTCCAAAGAAGGGCGCGCGATCGTGCCAAAGCACTTGGAGCGACCGTGCCAGAACGAGGCGTGACCGTGCCTATTAGGGTTTCTTGTTACTTTTCAACATAAGACCTTGTAACTTTAGTCTTTGACATATTTGTGTAAATAGATACTTATGTAGTGTTTAGTAGGTTATAACCGAGTAAAATTTGTGGATTTGCATTAAAATATAGTATTTAATTGATGGTACGAATAGAACAAAACAATGCACTAGAATTGGGTTTGAAATACATTACATTGAATTGAAATACGGATACTAAAAATCAGAAATGTTATAGTCTCCCCATGTTGAGGGAATTTCTTAACGAAATTTAGCTAGAGGAAGCGACGGCATCAGTAAAAAGATGGGGGTACTTGAGCTTCATCTGGTCCTCTCGTTCCCAAGTAAATTCAGGACCACACTTAAATTCCCAACGAACTTTGACAATAGGAATACGACTTCGCTTGAGCTGTTTGATTTCACGATCCATGATTTGCACTGGTCTCTCAACGAAGTGCATCGTTTCATCAATGTGCACGTTGTCAAGAGGTATGTGAAGATTCTCATCAGCAAGACATTTCTTTAGATTAGACACGTGAAAAGTAGGATGCACATTGCCAAGTGATGGAGGTAAGTCGAGTTTGTAAGCCACTTTCCCAATTCTTTCAAGGATCTTAAATGGACCCACATAGCGAGGTGATAATTTGCCTTTCTTTCCAAAATGGATCACACCCTTCCACGGAGACACCTTTAGAAGAACGAGGTCACCGACTTGGAATTCCAAGGGTTTTCGTCGTTTGTCGGCATAACTCTTTTGCCGACTTCTCGCTACTCGAATGTGGTCACGAATTTGGATAATCTTGTCGGATGTTTCTTGAATTAGCTCGGTACCGATGATTTGTGCTTCACCAATCTCGTTCCAACAGATAGGAGAACGACACTTGCGACCATAGAGAGCTTCGAATGGAGCCATATTGATACTCGTGTGGTAGCTATTATTGTAGGAGAACTCGATTAGGGATAGATGTGAATCCCAATTGCCACCAAAATCAATTACACTAGCTCTAAGCATACCTCAAGATTTTGGATTGTTCGCTCGGTCTGACCATCAGTTTGGGGATGGTAAGCCGTGCTCAAATCCAATCGTGTACCAAGAGCCGTTTGGAGAGATTGCCAAAAGCGAGAGGTGAACCGAGCATCCCTATCGGAGATTATGTTTAAGGGAACACCATGCCGGCTCACAATTTCATCAATGTAAATTTGAGCTAGTTTCTCAACTCGATAGTCTTCACGGATAGGCAAGAAATGAGCAGATTTGGTGAGACGATCAATGATTGCCCAAATACTATCATAACCACTTGAGGTGCGAGGAAGTTTGGTAATGAAATCCATAGTTAAGTTCTCCCATTTCCACACGGGAATTTCCGATTGTTCAAGTAATCTGGAAGGACGTTGGTGTTCGGCTTTGACCTTGGAGCACGTTAGACATTTGGCAACATAGAGAGCAATGTCCTTTTTCATACCGGGCCACCAATATTGTTGGCGAAGATCTTGGTACATTTTATCCGCACCAGGATGAATAGAATAACGAGTCTTGTGAGCCTCGTTCATAAGAAATGTACAGAGATCATTGCGATCGGGAACCCAAATACGGTTCAAGTAATAAAGTAAACCATTTGGTTTTGTGTCAAGCTGAAGTTCAACACCACATGACATTTCCTCATACATGTTACCCTCGGTGACTGAGGCATGTTGAGCTTCTATGATGCGGTTTTGAATGTCGGTTTGAATACGGACACATTGAATCATGACATGGTCCTTTCGACTCAAGGCGTCGGCTACAACATTCGCTTTGCCGGGATGGTAACGAATCTCGCAGTCATAGTCGTTAAGGAGGTCAACCCAACGTCGTTGCTGCATATTGAGTTCTTTTGGTTGAAGATGTGTTGAAGACTTTTGTGGTCCATGAACACCACACATTTCGTGCCATAGAGGTAATGTCTCCAAATCTTCAATGCGAATACGACCGCATCCAACTCGAGGTCGTGCGTCGTATAATTCTTCTCGTGAATCTTGAGTTGTCTTGATGCATAAGCGATTACTTTGCCTCGTTGCATGAGGAAACAACTGAGACCTTGGTTGGAAGCATCACAGTAGACCACTAGATCATCATTCCCATCAGGGAGAGTCAAGATAGGAGCATTGCACAACTTTTGCTTGAGAGTTTGGAACGCTTCTTCTTGTTTTGGTCCCCATTCATAAGTTTTACCCTTGTGGGTCAAAGCGGTAAGAGGGACAGCAATCTTAGAGAAATTTGAGATGAAGCGACGGTAATATCCCACAAGACCAAGAAATGAACGAACTTCAGTGGGAGTCTTCGGGGCATTCCAATTCTTAACCGTTTTGATCTTAGCAGGGTCAACATGAATACCCTTGTCGTTGACGATATGACCAAGAAATTGAACTTCCTTTCACCAAAATTCATATTTGGAGAACTTGGCATATAGTTGCTCCTTTCTCAAGAGATCCAAAACCAATCTAAGGTGGTGCTCATGGTCAGCTTTAGTCTTGGAATAGATTAAGATGTCATCGATGAAGACGATCACGAACTTATCAAGGTACGGTTTGCACACACGATTCATGAGGTCCATGAAAACTGCGGGTGCATTGGTTAGCCCAAAAGGCATAACCATGAACTCGTAATGACCATACCTTGTTCGGAAGGCAGTCTTTGGAATATCAACTTCTTGTACACGGAGTTGGTGATAACCGGATCGAAGATCAATCTTCGAGAAGCAAGTAGAACCTTGAAGTTGATCAAAGAGGTCATCAATTCTAGGTAAAGGATAACGGTTTTTGATAGTAAGCTTGTATTGTGGTTGTTGTAGTTGATTGTGGACTTGTCCTTGAACTAACTCCTCAGGATGAAACCAATTATCATTAGGAGGCTCAATATAATCAGGATTGATTAAATGGCCAAACAAAGGAGTCGGAACTGGAATCAAAGCAACATTTTGTTGTTTAACCTTGGTATAATCAGTAAAGATTCTTTTGGACATAGGAGTCAAGGTCAAACGTATTGGATGTTGTGGTAAATCTGGAATTAAAAGGTTCAGAATCATTTGCAAGAACCTTGGGTATATAAGAAACCCTTGACCTTCTGGAGGATTGATTTGCATGACCAACTCACGGTATATAAACAAAGCAAAGTTAAACCGTTTGTTCAGGGTCAATGCAACCATTGCAGCTTGTAACGCACTCTTCAACCATCAGTACCAGCCTTTCTTGGAGATAAACATTGGATGATTACGTGCATAAAATACCTCCATTCTCCAACTAAACCACCTTTTCGTGCTTGAGTATCATTTGGTCTGCCTCTGTAGCCCATCCTCTGAAAACACCCCATAATCAGTGTTCCAGGATAAGACATAGGATCTTCATTAGCACCTCCCAATGCAAAAGCAACACTAATAGTTTCCACTGAAATAGCTACCTCTGTATTATTCACCGTTGCAAGAAGGACTCGAGGTTCAACATCTGTGTCTTGATGTACTGTATCCCAAAATTGTTGGATATACGGTAAGCTGATGTACAGATCTGCGGATAAGGCCACATGTAAACGTGAATGATTCAAGAAATTCATAATTCCTTGGAAATTAACAGCCTCAGACATATTTGGATCTAACAACGCCACTTGATTATGTTTGTACTCAACACGACGAGCCATCTGTAAATGTATTGGACATAGTATCAAACATTAGTAATAGTACACACACGTATATGATACACACATTAGTCATATAACAAACAAAAAAACAAAAAATAATTTCACAAAAAAAAATTACAAGTCCACACACTGCTTAGCCCTTAGGCGAACTTAATAAGTTCGCTTAGTGTTGCAAGAGGCGCACATAATAAGTTCGCCTAAACAAGTTCGCCTGAACCAGTTTGTCGATACAAATTCAACAGCATATTCCAAAATGTTCAAATCGTCAAATATTTTCAAATCAAACACAGTATCAGCATCGGTTTACAACAAGTAATCTATATTAAGCTTCAATTTCAAGATTTACACCCAGATAAACGTGATTTACTCACACAATCGTATGAACATCAAAATACGAAGAACACGGGGTTAAAGGAGCAATTTCCCATCGATTTAACGGATAAAAATCCATGAAAGTACCTTAGATAGACTCGCAATTCAAATCCGATCCAGAAACAGACACGAAAATTTCAAATCGAAACACCTGAATTCAAAATTTCACAAGTTCGCTAAAACCCAATAAGTTCGTTCACAGAAGTTCGCTAACACAGTGAAACTGGTAATAAGGATAAGTTCGCCTGAACAAAATATTTATTCACACAAATAAGTT
This sequence comes from Smallanthus sonchifolius, assembly GCA_023525975.1. Taxonomy (NCBI): domain Eukaryota; kingdom Viridiplantae; phylum Streptophyta; class Magnoliopsida; order Asterales; family Asteraceae; genus Smallanthus; species Smallanthus sonchifolius. The sequence continues at coordinate 44,417,845 of CM042030.1, read as the reverse complement.
CGCTTCATTAGGCAAACTTGTTAAGTTCGCTTAACAAGCCCTAGGCGAACATATTAAGTTCGCTTAATCAGGAACAAGCGAACATATTAAGTTCACTTCAAACCTTTGCCTTGAACAATTTCGTCAACTTTCAACACGTCACATTCTTGTGAACTTCCATCTGTAGCTTGTATCCGATCTAATCCCGAATCATTTTAATAAAAAATAAAATTTTCATGGAAGATAGAAACAAACTATTTTTGGATTTTATCTGTACAAACGGAATCACATATTTTTGGTTTTTATCTGAGCAAACTGAAACACATATTTTTGATTTTTATATGAGCAAACTAAAACACATATTTTTGGTTTAACATCATGAGCAAGAAGATCATATCAGTATAAGAGCAATTCATCACACAGTCTATCATCAACTATGGGTAACCTATGATATACAAAAAAAATGATATGAAACAATCAAACTCATTCTTATGTAACTCGTATATTTTTCATTTTTATGTAATTTTTGCAATTAATATTTATAAATTCGTCATATTCACTTTTCAACTTTTCAATCAATTTGAATAATACCTGAAATGATACACGATAAATTTCAAAGTAAACAAGATCAGGTCATTTTTCTTCCAATTTCATGTGAGTTAGTACCATTTAGATGAAAAACATCGTGTACCCCACATATATGCCAACAGAAATTTAAATTTGCACTATCTTCAAAACATACACAGTTTATTGCAAGATTAGATCAATCTCCAAGATGAAATTATCTCTATTAGCACAAGTATAGAATATCAGATCCCAAAGGATATAAGAATCAGGATGATTCATAATCAAAATATTCTAATAAATTGGCTTTATAATGAGAATCAGTAGATTCAGGTAGGAGGATCCAACTATTATCTAGATAATTTTCAATGAAATCAGAATAGATGATGTATCTAACTTATCCAAGGGCTAGTATATGTTCCAACAGATGTTGTTAGAAAGCATATCTTAGTTCAGCAACACATTGCATGTTTTTCGAGGCATGGGCTGTGAAGTGAACTGAAAGAGTTTGTGCTAAAGATATAATTCGATATTGGTCTCATGAAATTCTTAAAATCATATATTCTTTATCTGATAATGATCTTTTACTTACACACCCAGGCATATAATGGATTCAAATCACAGATGTAATCATATCATATTTAATTTTCACACTACTATTGGTTCAAAAACGCTTCTAGTCTATTAACAATTCAAGTTTCAAACTAATATTCAAATTAAAACATATTATCAAGATTAGAGCATTCAAAACACTATCATTTCTCATTTATGCAGACTTTGAAATTTAGATCAAATCAAATTACTTTAAACTATCATATATCAAAGGTCTACTATGGTCATGTGTAATGAACTATTCACTGATGTACTATCATTTCTTCTCTAACTTCAAATGATGTCAATTTTATATTTTTCATTTTGTTTTGAATTTTTATAAATAACATTTTTTGACTGAAATTTAAAATGCAGAAATGTAATAAAGCAATAAAAGAAGTTTAAAAAACAAAATCTCCCATGAAAAATTGTTTTTGAAAAACTTTTATTCGGGATTGATCATACCGATCATTTTGATCAGAAATTCAAACCTGGTACGATCAAATGCCTTAGGAAAAAGATTAGCAAAATTATCATCTGTATGTACCTTCACCAGCTCAATAAACTTTTTATTTGCACAATCACGGATAAAATGATATCTAATTTCAATGTGCTTTGTTTTACTGTGCTTAACAGGATTATTTGTGATAGACATTGTAGCATTATTATCAATAAACATGGGGGTTCTTGTAAAATTCAAATCGTAGTCTCTTAATTGCTGTTGTATCCACAAGATCTGTGAACAACAACTTGCAGCAGCAATGTATTCTGCTTCACATGTTGAAATGGAGACCATAGTTTGCTTTTTTCATTGCTAGAAAACTAGAAATTAACCAAGAACTGGCAACCACCTGTAGTAGATTTCCTGTCCAAACAACAACCACCAAAATCAGAATCAGTGTATGCATTGAATTCAAAGTTAGAACCATGTGGAAACCATAGTCCCAATCTTTGTTTTCTTTTCAGATAACGAAAGATTCTCTTTACTGCAATCAAATGAGACTCTTTTGGTTTTGCTTAGAATCTGGAACAAATACACACAGCAACATTATGTCTGGCCTTGAAGCGGTTAAGTACATGAGAGATCCAATCATTGCACGGTAGAGTCGGCAATCAACTTCTTTTCCATCCGGGTCAGAATTCAATTTTGATTGACCGGAATCGAAGTATCATATGGGGTATAGTCCTCCATCTTGAGCCGGCTCAAGATGTCTTTTACATACTTGGACTGATGAATAAAGAAAACATCTTCCTTCTGATTAACTTGAAGACCTAGGAAAAATGACAACTCTCCCATAGCTGACATCTCAAACTTCGATTTCATAACACTCTCAAACTCTTTGCACAACCCTTCATTTGTAGAGCCAAAAATAATATCATCTACATATATCTGCACCGGTAGGTATTCTCCCTCTACTTTCTTAATGAATAAAGTCGAATCAATTTGGCCACGAACAAAATCATTATCCATAAGATGTGTAGACAACATTTCATACCATGCTCGGGGAGCTTGATGAAGACCATAGAGAGCCTTATCAAGCGTGAAAACTTTAGATGGATTTAATGGATCTTCAAATCCCGGCGGCTGACACACATAAACCTCCTCCTTGACTTTACCATATAAGAAAGCACTATTTACATCTAATTGAAACACCTTAAACCCTTTGTATGAAGCAAAAGCAAGAAAAAACTGTATAGCTTCAAGCCTAGCAACAGGAGCATAAACCTCGGTGTAATCAATTCCCTCTTGTTGATTGAAACCTTGTACAACTAATCTTGCCTTATTTCTCACCACAACACCTCGATCGTCTTTCTTGCATTTAAACACCCACTTTGTACCAATTGGATACACACCCTTTGGAAGATCTACAAGATTCCAAACTTTAAGTTTATCAAACTGAGCAAGTTCTTCCTGCATGGCCTCTATCCAATTGTTATCACGTAACGCCATTTCGACATTCTTTGGTACGACCTGAGAAATAAAACAGGAATGTGAGCATACATCAAGAACAGCAGTATCCTTAATACCTGTATACAATCAAGTGTTTTCACTAATAGAACGCCTTTGCACTCCATCTCGCAAATTCCCAATGATATTTGTAATCGGATGAGCTTTGAGTTCCTTGATTGATGCAACCTCAGGAACCGGCAACACATCAACTTGAGTTGTATCAGATTGATAAGACATATCCTGATTAACTGGTATCTCCGAGTCCAGATTTGTAGGAATCCCCCATGAGCCTGTATCGAATTAGAAGGTTCATCAACTAACAAAGGATCAACAGAAGAATCTTGGAAAATAACATTGTCGTCCTCACTATCAGACTCTTGTGTTCCCGAACAAGAAGCAACATTAGGATCTGGAGCAGATGTAGAGGGAACAGATGATTGTGGAACCACAGTCGGTAGAAAACCACTATTTTGTGCATCATGACATGAATCATATAATACAGCAACTTCCTCAGGAGAAATATCAGAAGGTAATTGAAAAGACTTGAATAAATTGTCATAATCAAAAACCTAGTTTGGTCTAATCGCCATTTGAGGTAAAGACCGATTATAACAGTCAATATGAAACCATTCCTCAACCTGACGAGTCTCTTTGTTATAAACCCTCTTGGTAGTAGAATTTGCAACATACCCCAGAAAGATCCCTTCAATAGCTTTAGCACTGAACTTGGTTGGGACATCTCGAACTTTCAAAAGGGTGCATGGATTACCAAAAGGTAGTAAATATTCCAGATTCGGCTTACGATTATTAAGCAACTCGTAGCATGTTTTGTTGTGTCACTTAACGGTCAAGACTCGATTCAAAACGTGACACGCAGTATTCACTTCCTCAGCCCAAAAAGTAACTGGAAGCTTAGAATCTGCAAGCATCGTACGTGTCGTTTCAACCAAAGTCCCGTTCTTTCGTTCAGCAACCCCATTTTGTTGAGGTACATATGGCGCACTGAATTCATGATGAATTCCCTTTTGAAGATAGAATAAACCCATCTTGCTATTCTTAAACTCGCTGCCATTGTAACTCCTAATTCTTCTGACTTTCTGTTTGCACAAAATCTCTAAACCCAGAATTAAGAATTGTACCAACTCTGTGGTTTCGGCTTTAGAAGCAAGGAACTTAACCCATGAAAATCTAGAGAAATCATCTGTTACTACCAGACAGTAAGATTTACCGCCAATGCTCCTGATACTAATCGGTCCGAACAAATCCATATGCAGTAGCTCCAAAGGAGTCACAATTGAATTCTTTAACTTAGATTTGTGGGACTTCTTGTGTTGTTTCCCTTTCTTGCAAGGTCTACAGTCATCAGGAACAGAGAATTTCATCTTCGGAACACCAATAACCAGATCATTCTTCACGAGATAATTCATTTTCCGATAATTGATGTTAGCAAGTTTCCTGTGCCACAAAATAGAATCCGACTTAGACGCCTTGGAGAGTAAACATGTAGGAATTGAATTCGTTGTTGTAGCAACACTCATGTCTAAGACATATGTGTCATTTCTCCTTAGAGCCTTCATTAGAATCCATTTGTCAGGAATAACAAAGCCCAGTTTCAAGATATAACACTCAGAATCATTGAAATGAAATGAAAACTTCTTGTCACACACTTGAGATACACTCACAAGATTGTGTTCAAGTTGCTCCACATTGTTCACTTTCTCAAATTTGACTTTATCATTCTTCAAAGTACCCTGACCAGTTATGTACCCGCCTTTATTTCCAGCAAAAGCGACATAACCACCATCAATATTAATAACATCCTCCAGCAAACGAATATTCCATGTCATATGTCGAGAACAACCACTATCCACATACCACGTATTGTTGATAGTCCTCCTTGGTTGCCCCTACATAAACAAAGAAAATCAGTTAGAAATAGAAACCCAAGTCATTGTGTCTTGGGTCGTCCAGATAGATCAAAATAAACAACTTCAAGCAGTTCACAATCAACATTGTCATCAACCTTTGGAACATAAGATTCTCAATTAGACCTTGTCTATGAAGACACAATATGATTAATTGGAAAAACATTATTTGATTTATGATTATCAGATTCAGATATTTCCAAAAGTTTCTTTAATTTTCTATTAAGTCTTCTTCGTTGTGGTCTAGAAAGTTTGACCTTAGGTTGAGAATCTTTAGGAATTCCAACATGTGGAATCTCAAACTTATTTTGAAAAACAACTGCTTTAGAAATATGCTTATCATGTTGCTTAAATCCTGAAGATTTAGCAAATGATTGACAAGGCACATTCTTTACAACACTAGAAGTAGGCTTTCCCACATTTGGTCTTTTCAGAATCGTCACCACTCGTTGTTGTGAGGGAACACTCTTTAATTTGCCTTGATTCTTATAAGGACAGTGAATCAGAATATGACCAGCCTCATTACAGTGAAAGCAAACTCTTCTATCTTGATGATTTCTTATATAAGGAGTTTTTCTTGAATTTAATGACCCTTCCAATGAACAAGCTTCAGAAGATTTTACTGAACAGTTGACTGGCTTCTTTTGAACAAAAACTTGTTTAGTCACCGTTGATGAATTCTTCTTCTGATGACTAGCATCAACAAAACCACTTGATTGTAACATTTTGGAAAGGTTATGTTGATCAACTTTCACTTCATCAGCTTCTGTTAAAATGCATCTATCACGGGTAACTTGTTTCACCACCTTTGGTTCAACAGTTTTCAATTCCTTAGGAATGCCTTCAACCTTTTAATCATCAAAAACTTCATTCTCAGAATCAGAATCATAGATCATATCTTCACCAGTTACTGGATTTTTTTTCAACACCGTCTTTGGATCAATTTCCTCTTCATGAATAATTTCTGGTTCAACCACATAATTTGCATTGAATGGTGGAGGGACAAATCCAATTTCAGCAACCCTCTTTGTAGGATCAGCATTAACATTAACGTAATCCAATACCACAGATGAATTTTCAAAATTCTCCAGCTTTCTATGTAATTTGATCACTTCAGATTCTTTGTCAGAAATCTCTTTGTTCTTCTGAGCGACAATTTTATTTCGCTTCACAATCTCAGCATAAGCCATATCCAGATGATATGCTTGTTCCTTATATTTCAACAAAGAGTTCAAATCTCTTTTCAAAGACTCAATTCTATCTATACACAATTTATCATTATCTTTCAATTTTTGATTAACTGAATGCATCGATTTCATATCACAAATTAAATTTGTGTTATCATCCATTACTTTTTGCAGTTTATCTTTTATACTGATGCAATTAGAGCAATAAATGTGACAGACAGAATCTTTTACCTTTGAAGGATCTGACATATCTGTCATGAAGACTTTTGCAATCGAAATATTTTCAGAATCAGCACCATCAGAAGAATTTTGAGTTAATACTATATCATCTTCAGATACACCAGATGCAATATCAGACTCAACATTTTGTACTTGATCATGGTCTTCATCAGCACTTGGCAAACTCTCACTTGAGCTATCATCATCAGTTGACTCTTCAGATTTTGCAGAATGAATTTCACCTACAAAAGCTTGACTTACAGTACCAAACAAATCTTCAAGATGAATACCCCAGTCAGACCAAGCCTTGAATGTGATTAGTAACACAGAAAATAAATATTTAACCCATTTATACAGTTGCTCATCTTCCTTAACATCCCAGGTCATGAACTGAGTTTTCCCCATTCAAATCCTAATCCCCAAATCGATTTAGAACTCAGCGATGGAACAAGAGGAAGTGCATAACAGCAAAATCGTTTACCTTTTGTTATTACGTGATCACGAATTGAAGGGAAAATGGGATGCTAACGATCGTGGGAGCCCCAGATTTGATGCGTCGATCGGCAAACAGGGAGGAAAATGTGACAATCCGAACTTTTGTCATTTGTCATGACAAATTGTTCGCCTTCCTCTCCCAAGTGGAGAAGACTTTTCTGTCCAAGACGAAAAGAGTGGTGTTGTTGTAGGCATCATATCTTTCATGAAGGCACATAAATGTTGGCGTAAGGGTCATACCACCATTCTGGCTCTTGTAGACGAACTACCATCCGAGGAGAAGAAGATTGATGATATTCCGATCGAACGTGATTTTCTAGAAGTATTTCCCGAAGACTTGCCTAGTCTTCCGCCGCATCGTTAGGTCAAATTCCAAATTGATCTAGCACCCGGAGCAGCGCCTATTGCTCGGGCACTGTATAGACTCGCAACTGCAGGAGTTGTTAGATAAAGGTTTCATTCGACCTAGCTAATCGCCATGGGGAGCTCCAGTCCTATTCTTCAAGAAGAAAGACGGGACTTTCCACATGTGCATTGACTACCGTGAGCTTAACAAAGTAACCATCAAGAACCGTTATCCTTTACCCCACATTGATGATATGTTTGATCAACTCCAGGGATCAAGCTTCTATTCCAAGATAGATCTTAGATCTGGTTATCATCAATTCAGAGTCCAAGATGAAGACATCTCAAAGACAACATTCAGGACTAGGTATGGTCACTACGAATTCATGGTCATGCCATTCGGACTGACCAACACATCCGTGGTATTCATGGATCTCATGAACCGTGTGTGTAAACCTTACCTTGATCACTTCATCATCATTTTCATTGATGACATCCTCATCTATTCTAAGAACAAGAAAGAATATGAGGAGCATCTGCGTTTAATCCTTGAATTGCTAAAGCAAGAGCAATTGTATGCCAAATTTTCAATATGAGAATTTTGGATTCGCGAAGTTCAATTCCTAGGGAATGTAGTCAACGAGAAAGGAATACATGTCGATCTAGCTAACGTAGAAGCCATCAAGAATTGGGCGGCACCAACGACTCCGACAGAGGTGCGACAATTTCTGGGATCAGCTGGCTACTACCGCCGATTCATCAAAGGATTCTCGAAGATTGCTCAACCTCTCACTGCCGTAACTCAAAAGGGTAAACCCTACAACTGGAGCGATACTCAGGAATCCGCATTCCAACTGCTGAAACAGAAACTCTGTAGTGCACCCATCATATCTCTTCTAGAGGGAACGGATGGCTTTGTAGTGTATTGCGATGCCTCTATTCAAAGTCTTGGTTGTGTGTTGATGCAACGTGAAAAGGTTATCGCATACGCTTCCCGTCAATTGAAAGTTAATGAGAAGAACTACACTACCCATGATTTGGAATTGGGAGTTGTAGTATTTGCACTGAAAATCTTGAGACATTACTTGTACGGTACTAAGTGCACCATTTACACCGACCACAAGAGTCTTCAGCACATCTTCGAATACAAAGAGTTGAACATGCGACTACGTCGTTGGATAGAACTCTTGAATGACTATGATTGTGCAATCAAGTACCATCCGGGCAAGGCTAATGTAGTAGCCGATGCCCTAAGCCGAAAGGAAACCAAACCCAAATGGGTTCCAGCGTATGGAAACTTAAGGGAACTGGTTATGGATGAAGCTCACAAATCACGATACTCTATCCATCCAGCATCCGACAAGATGTACCATGACCTAAAGGTGCTATACTGGTGGCCGAAGGTGGAAGCCGATATAGCTACCTACGTGACCAAGTGTCTGACTTGCACAAAGGTCAAAGTGGAATACCAAAAACCTTCTGGTTTGCTCCTACAACTAGAGATTCCGATGTGGAAATGGGAGCAGATTTCCATGGATTTTATCACCAAATTGCCCCGAACTCCTAGCGGATGCGACATCATCTAGGTGATCGTCGATCGCTTAACAAAATCCGCTCACTTCCTAGCAATCAAAGAGACAGACAAAATGGAGAAACTTACTCGTATTTACTTAAAGGAAGTAGTCTCTCGGCACGGAGTGCCAATTTCTATTATTTCGGATCGAGACGCTCGATTCACCTTGCGGTGATGGCAATCATTGCAAAAAGCTCTAGGCATGCGTCTAGACATGAGCACAGAATATCATCCACAAACCGATGGCCAGACGGAACGTACCATTCAAACCTTAGAGGACATGCTACGAGCTTTTGTGATTGATTTCGGTAACAGTTGGGAAACTCACTTGCCCTTAGTGGAGTTTTCCTACATTAACATTTATCACACTAGCCTCAAGACAACACCATTCGAAGCATTATACCGACGTAAATGCCAATCACCTATCTATTGGGCTGAAGTTGGGGATAGCCAACTTACGGGTCCTGAACTTGTATTCGAAACTTCTAAAAAGATTGTTCAAATTCGAAACCGTATGGCAGCAGCTCGTGTCGTCAAAAGAGCTATGCCGATAAACGTCATAAACTGTTAGAATGTCAAGTAGCCGATATGGTTCTATTGAAAGTCTATGGTTCTATTGAAAGTCTCACCTTGAAAAGGTGTAATCCGCTTCGGGAAATGAGGCAAACTGAATCCTCGTTATGTTGGACCGTTCAAGATAGTGAAGAGAATTGCCCCAGTAGCGTACCAACTGGACCTACCTGAAGGACTGAGTGGTGTACATGATGTCTTTCATGTCTCGAACTTGAAGAAATGTTTTGCAGATGAGACACTCATGGTTACTTTTGAGGAACTACAAATCGATGAACAATTGCGTTTCATTGAAGAACCGGTAGAAATCATGGATAGGGAAGTCAAAACGCTCAAACACAGTAAAATCCCTATTGTCAGAGTTCGTTGGAACTCGAAATGCAGAACGGATTTCACATGGGAGCGCGAGGATCAGATGATGCGCAAGTATCCTCATCTGTTCAAGCACTCCACGTCAAAAACTTAAGGTACTATTCTAATTTTCGGGACGAAAATTCTTTCAACTAGGGGATGGCGTGACACCTAGAAATTTTTTTTTTCATTTTAAATTTCAGGACGAAAATTCTTTCAACTAGGGGATGATGTGAAATCCGAACTTTTCAGGTTAACTCCGTTAACCAAATTCTGTTAAATCTTAACCGTATCAACTCATCTCAAACCCTAGGGACTAAACCTGCCATTTCTCAAACTCTAATTCACATAAAACTGCAAGTACTAATTGTGTAATTAGCCTAAATCCAATTCTAATTGACTTTGTAAAGTCAAAATCCAATATTTAAGTTTTCGTTGACTTTGAAAGTCAACTAACCAAGTTCTAACTCAATTATAAAATAGAGGGACTAATCCTGTATTTTGCCCAATCTTGATTTCGTTGTCTTTAGAAAGTCAATCCGACTATTCTTGAGTCCAATTCGCATGCTACGATCGTTTCTATGTGAAATTGTAACTGATATTGCACGAATTATGACATTAACAGCCGTAACCACCATTTTAATCATCGTCATTGTCGAATTAAATCACTTAATGGCTAATCAAACCATAACCGTCGAAACCCACCTCCATTTCAAACGAATTCAACCATTCTGCCTATCATCCTCTCAATTCATCACCTGCACACCTCAAACGAATCCATCTGAAGCTATTGCACGCTCGAATTTCATCGAAGAAAGAATCAGAGTCGCCGGAGACCAATTCAGTTACAGCCGGGATCTTTTTTAACCAATCACGCTCAATTCAAGCATGAATCTGGTAAATTCTTATAACCCTAGCTTCGTTCTTATCCATAGAGTGAAAGCCCTATGCCAATTGGCGCTCATAACATCAATTCGATCGAATCCAAGATTCTAGGATTCATGTGAAACCGGTTTAATCGAACGCCACCTTTGACCCTGTTTTAATCCACTTAATCAATACCATTCGATTCGTAATACTCTGTTTTATGAAAGCCCTCTGTTAATTCAACCTACTAACAACGAATTGTTCATGATTCGTAAATTAGGGTTTGTTCATAAACGAAATTGGGGTTTTTGATCTTAAACACATCCTTAATCAAATTAAACTACTCCAATGGTCTCGCAAGGTCTTAACTTACAAAAGCCACATGAATCCAGCCATTTTTATTATCAGAATCAAGGAAATCGATTTGGTGTTCTTAACCTAGGGTTCTAATGTTCGAACACGAAATTAACAGTCTTAAACTTAACGATTTTAGAAATAAATCACACCTACTGACTCGTAATCGATTGTTGAACAAAAGCCCTATGAATCTTTCTCCTGTCACGATCGAATGAAGGGGTTTTGGGACTGGTTTTGGCTTCGGTCTGCTAAGGGAGAGGATCAGAGGGGACATACTTGTTATAAGCAATTGAATCCGGACTTGTATGTGATTGCCCTAGCGGGTGTGATGGTTAAGTGTGTGTGCTGTTGTGGGAGAGACCCGGGTTCGAGTCTCTCCACCCACTTTTACTTTTAAAATTGATTTTTGTTATTATTTTGAATATAAAAACTTTCCCTATATTATTATATTTATATATTAATATGTTTTGAACTCGTAAACTACCCGTAGGCTCGGGTTTAGTTTTATAACCTATATCTAATATTTTCCCCACTTTCAAAATAATATATATATATATATATATTATTTTCAAACCACGACTCCGAATAAAATAATATATTTATATTATTTTCAACCCATGACTCCAATTAAAAATAATATATTTATATATTATTTTCGCAACGTTAATAAACATTGTGTAATGGTTCAAACTAATAAATAATATAATTGTTTATATTATTTACCCACGTATATGTTCTCGAATAAAAATAATATATTTATTGTTTTTGTCACGAAATTTATTATGGTGTTATTTCCCTAAACTTAAAAATAATATATTAGGTTATATTATTTTCCAATATCATTATTAAATGGTACAAACCCACGAATATTTGCTAAATAATATTATTCGTAATTAGAGACGTCTGACATGAAACACATTTATCTTAATTATTATAAATTAAGAAATCGTTATTCCCTTGGGCAAGTTCATCTACTCGTTGATCCTAAGTATGTTCTAGGACGTTCAAAACTTTCGCGTCGTCGTCACAAAAATCCCATGTGTCCCTAACTATTATGCTTGTAATTCTAGGGCATTTGTAGACCGTTCACAGGCAAACCAATTATGGTTTCTGTTGCTTCCCTGTGTGGTGCTAACTGCTATCTACTACTCAACTCAGGTGAGTTTTCATGGCCCCTTTTACCGTTTTAAACTGGGGGAGAAACATGCATACAAACGAACATCATTTTACTTGTTTTCCCGTTGGGGAGAAACATGCATACAAAAGAACATCATTTTACTTGTTTTCCCGTCGGGGAGAAACATGCATACAATTGTTTTCCCGTTGGGGAGAAACATGCATACAAATGAATATCATTTTTACTTGTTTTCCCGTCGGGGAGAAACATGGATCACATAGTATTTCACTACCACTTGTGTACTTAAGCGTAACACACTATCATTGAAAGTCCTCACACACATCGGACCGTTAATACAGATTTAGCGAGGTAATGTTTGGTAGTACTACTGGGTTTGACAAACCCCACCCGGGCTAGTCGTCTTGTTCGATTGGAGGTCGAACGGGTGTAATACTGACCTAAACACATTCGCCATGGTTGATAGACCTGGCGGGAGACATTCAAAAACAAACAGTCAGCTTCGGTTGCGAGCGCTTAGAGTAACTTGTACATTGTCTAGCTAGCAATAGGTGTGACTTACGTATGTGGATCCTGCAAACACACAAACAGTTTATTTACTTACAAACCTGTGAAATCACCAATCTCGTGTTGACACTTTTTCTTACATGTTTCTTAGGTCACTAAGGCACAAGTTGCACACCTAGGACATGCACGGAGTCCTACTGTTATTGCATTCTCATGCAAACATTTATTGCATTTAACTCTGAACATCTAACGGTTTTGCTTAATCCCATATAGTGTCGTTTGATGTAACTAATGACTGAGATCCTGGTTTGTCACACTCTAAACGGTAAAACTCCGTTAGTGGAATTTGGGGGTGTGATAGATTGGTATCAGAGCCATTGGTTATAGAGAACTAGTATTGCATATTAGACTAAAACTGCACACATGCATTAGTTACACGACACAGACACTCATACATGATACACATAGCAGCCTTACATACAGTGCAATGCAATCATGTTAACATCATTCATTTCACCCTCTGCTGACGAGGAACACGTCATTCGCATTGCATCATCATTCGTAGTGGCGACACTCGAGGAATCATTAGAATAACATCCACTCCCGTCTGAGGGCAGCAAGACGGAGCCTTCGGAGTAGTCACTCACACCACCATCATCTGCACCCTTGTTACACCACCAGAGCCGAAGATAACACCGTCTTGAGCCAATCGATGACACAATCAGAAATGGTGGGCCTTCTTAAGTCCGTGTTAGTGAAGACACATAGCACTAGTACATGTCTCTTTGGGAGTTGGATTCGTTGGGGGCGAGTCCCTCCTGTACCCACTAACAACAAAACCCCAATCTCACTAGCTTTATGTGACTATCCGGACTTTTTTTAGTCCAACTCCGTTAACTATTCCAGTTAAATCCTAACTTGTTATTAACCAAACTCAAACCCAAGGACCTATTCTACCAATTCCCTGAACTCATTGCAGGGACTAAACCTGTAATTAGTTCATTTTTAATCTGGTTGACTTTTGAAAGTCAAATTCGTAGCCAAGGATTCAAATTCAAGTTCTGAAACCCTTTTCCGTTGGAATTGAAACTGATAATGCACAATTATGACTTAAACACTCATCGTTAACAAATTAATCACAACATTAGTTCGAATTCAAATCAAATAATGAGAATTTAAAGTGTAACCGTCGAACTCAATGTTTAACCGATCGAATTCATCCGTATCAGTCATTGATCTCACGAATTAGAGGCCGGAACAACTTAGTCGCACCACACAGAAGCTTTTTCCTGCAACAATTCGTCTAAAGACGGGGTCGGGATCGCCGGAGACTAGCCGCTTGTAGTCGGACCTGCGTTTTGATCGTACGCTACCAATCCTTCATCCATTCTGGTAATTACGTACCTCTTTAGCTTCGTTTTAGTCTGTTAATCATTAGCCCTATGCTAATTCGGCTCCATATCATCGAAATTAACAAGAACCCGATTCTAGGGTTCATTTGAATGTTATGTAATCGAATCCAATCAATCCGATAATTAAAACTGAAATTGATCATGCCCACAGACTCGCCTCGACATCTAGATCAAAAGCCCTATGTTATTTGGGGCTTACATGATCAAATTGATCGTGATCGAGAATCTAGGGTTCATACGATTCGGGTTTAATCGAACCCTAACCTAAACACAATCTTAATCCAATTAATTGTTACGATTACATTCGAAATCCTTTATTCTTTGAAAGTCCTATACCAATTGAATCAAATAACATCGAAATTATTATAAACCGTAAACTAGGGTTCATGCATATTTATGTTTAATCAAACTCTTACCTACACCCGTTTGAAATGAAATTAAACTACATCATCAGTTTCGCAACACCCTGATTAGTAAAAGCCCTATGATTTAAACATATTTTATCATTTGAATTGTTCAAATCGATTCTGACTTTATAAACTAGGGTTTCGATCATTCTTTCAGAAATTAAACGACCTTAATCTTACCGTTTTTGCAATTAAACCCATACATAGGATCGTGATTATCAATCTACCAAAACCCCTATATTCCCTTGATTTATCGAAGTCGAAATCGAGAGTATTGGGACAGTCTCGATCGCGAATGGATGTGGGGAAGGAACTCACGAGAGCTCCTTGATAAAACCATTCCAAGTTGGATTAGTTCGCAATACCCTAGCGGGCGGGACTGGTTAGAGACTGGTGCGTGTGTGGGAGAGACCCGGGTTCGAGACCGGGCTCCCACAATTAATTTTTGAACATTTTCTGATAATATTTAATTAATAAAAATCAAACCCTATATTTTTTATTATATTAAATACACGTATTTTAGCCCGGGAAACAACCCGTGGGCTCGGGTTTGAACCTTATAACCAATTTTACTATTCCTCTCCACTTTTAAAAATAATGTATTTATATATTTTTCAAACCTTAACCTTGTATAAAATAATATAATTATATTATTTTCAAACCGCGTTCAACGTTAATAAAATAGTATATATATATTATATTATTTCGACTCATTTAATTATCCTGTGTAGCATTTCTTGAAAGTATAAATAATATAAATAGTTATATTATTTACCTACGTTATTTACCTCGATTAAAAACAATATATTTTTAATTTTTCTACTCCAAGGATTATCTAGTCAATCTCTCGAATTTAAAAATAATATATTAAATTATATTATTTCCCTAACCTTTGTAATCGACTCAAACGCCTGAAAATAATTATTTATTTATTATTCGTTATCAACTTTCGGCGTGTAAAGCAAATTTCCTAAAATCATTATAATAAGATATATATAATTATATATATAAAAAGCTCCGTCGACACGTTCGTTTATGCCTAAATCCTTAGAATGCATTAGGACGTTCTAATTTTTCTGTGTCGTTGTCACAATTCCTATTATTATCCCTAATTTATGTGTTTATAATCTTAGGGCATTCGTAAGTCTTTTGAGACTTACACACGTGGTTCCAACTTATCCTTTGTGTGATACTACCTACAACGCAACGCAGGTGAGTTTTCACGGCCCCTTTTTACTGTTTTAACTTGGGGGAGAAAACATAGTTAAACGATTTTGAGATTTTGTAATTCGTATGATATCGATGTTAAAGCTAAGGGTAACACGCTATCACAGAAAGTTCTCATCTTATATCGGACCGTTAATATGGATCTTAGCGAGGTAATATTTAGTAGTACTACTGGGTTTGACAAATCCCACCCGTGTTAGTCGCGCTAACTAGATTAGAGATCGAACGGGTGAAATGTTAGCCTACTCACACCGCCAGTGTTGATAGACCTGGCATAAGGCAAATAAACAAACAGTCAGCTTCGGTTACGAGCGCTTGAGTTAAACATGAACATAGGTTAGCTACCTATAGATACATATTGAATGATCATAAATCTGGTAAACGATTTTCATTATATATTGAAACCTGTGAACTCACCAACCTCGTGTTGACATATTTTCTTACATGTTTTCTCAGGTCGCTAAGATAAGGTACAGGTGCACATTAGGGCATGCATGGGATTCATCTAATTTGATTGTGCTTATTTATGTTTGATTGGATTATTTTGTATTGTACTTGGTTCGTTTGGACTTTTGGTTTGGGCGCATGTACTTTGCGCATTTACTTTTCTTTACGCTTCCGCATTGAAACTTTGATAGATATGATATTTTCATTTGAGTCCCATGTAGAGTCGTTCAAAGTAACTGATGTCTGAAATCCTGGTTCGTCACTCCCTAAACGGTAAAACTCCTTTAGTTGAAATTTGGGGGTGTGACAGAATGGTATCAGAGCCATTGGTTATAGAGAACTAGGATCGCATACTAGACTATAGCCTCACACATTAGTTACATGTCATTTGGATGTTTGGCACTTATATATATTGTTACAGGAACATGTCGTCAACTCCACCTCCATCACCTAAGGCACCAGGACATAAGGCACCTATCCTATCATACCCGGAGCCCAAAAGGCGCCGGACTAGTTCCAGTGACTATTCAGTTGACCAGCGGGAAACGAGCAGCGCGCAAGCAATGAATCCTGCTCGCAATTGGAACGCATACCCGCAAATGATCCAAAGATGGATCGAAATGGGAAATGTCCCCTCACCTTAATGATCCAAAGAAAGAAGAAGCTAAGTTTAGAATAACCGATTCTGAACTATCCAAAGAAATGAGGGAGGAGTGGGTAAAGGCTCTAGTTTCTCAAGGTGAGGATGCAGACTACCTTGAGAAACTATCAAATAAAGAAGTCTACAAAGCCTTCATGGGTCAGCAAGGTCAATTGGCAAAGAAGAAACAGGCTGAAGAAGAAGAAAAAGCCAAACAAAAGTCCAAGAAGACCATTGCCTTTAATAAACAGACCCATGAAGAAAGGAAGGTCATGATTGACTTCCTTAAGGATAGAGGAGAGAGTGGACAGAGGCTAGGTCCCATGAACTTCATAAACCTGCAAGCCCTCTACTTCAAAGTCAAGACGGATGAGGAAGAGAGATTGGGGAAGAAGGGCTCCAAGAAAAGGGTACCTATTCAGGAAGAAGAAGAAGAATCAAAAGCAAAGAAACACAAGCCTTCTCCCTCACCTACCTCTTCCTCAGTCCAATAACCTTCCACTCTCCTCCCTAAACCTTCCACTCCTCCACCCAAAAAATCCAAACCATCCAACCCAGCTCCCACTCATCAACAGCCTCCCTTAAAGAAATCCAAACCCACACCTAAACCAGAAGACTCAAGAGACATAGTTGATTGGGTCTATAACCCACAGGATCAAAGGTTTGAGATCTTCAGGGGGAGAACTGAAAGAAGAAGATCTATCTACAGATCTGTTGATGAAGTTCTGCAATTGCCAGATTCAGATCTTGACAGAATTTTGGAGCTGGGTGAAGCTCATGAGCCTGCAAATGAGGGTGGGAAACTTCTTGTGCTAGCCATCAAACACTAGTTCAACCATAGCAAAGATGTGATCATTGACATTAAACCACTCAAGTCCCACTCTCAATTTGTAAGTTGGTCCTATAATGCTGATTTGGATGAGTTCACTTTAACTGATGTAAGGAAGCAGAAGATGATATGTTCAAACAAAACAATCTACAAAATGCCACATAAATACATCAAGACTTTGTCTGACTTCCACTGAACAATCCCAGCAAGGATCCAAGAGGCTATGAGGTTGAAAGGATAGTCAGCCACATGCAAAAGCTTCAGCAGCAAAGTGATTAGAAGAATTTTGGTTGCATCGGTCTAGGGGGAGTTTGTAGAACCAAAGACTGATTGCTACTAAATTGCTCTAAGTACAAATGCTGCTGATAGGCTTATCAGCAGCATTCAACACATGTTGTTGCTGATAGGCTTATCAGCAGCATCACTCTCATTCTTGATGCTGATAGCTGTGTTCCTTGAAGACAAATCTTTGCAGCTGACTATCCATGCCAAGCATCACTGACAACTTTCTACAAAAGCGACTGACACACTCAAAGCAGAAGGAACCTCAGTGGTGCAACCAATGACGGACGACAATGCTCTTCTCCACACATGCAAGCAATAATGCATAAAGAAGACGCTTCAATAAAGTTAACTAGATATAGACAAAACGTGTAATAGTTAGCTAGATACAACAGATCAACGGTCTGTGTTAGATCTGATCCTTAGAATCAAGGGGCTGTCTTGATTCTAAGTGAGTATAAATAATCTGTAAACACTTCATTGTAAGCGTGCTTCTTCACTGAGTTTTCATTTGTAATCGTTTATTCACAAAGCTTAATACAACGGTGATCTTATTAGTATTCACTCTGTTTACTCGATTATATTTGTGTAGTTGTTATTGTTTCCGCCAATCTCAACTAAGAACAGAACCATCTTGTAATTTAACGATCCTACACTATATATATATATATATATATATATATATATATATATATATATATATATATATATATTTATAATGATGAGTTAATATTAATTAGAAACTCCAGGTAATTACATAATATTTACAATAATAAGGATATGATTGAATTTATTTTTATAATTATTCTAAAATAATTACGAGGTCGAAAAAAGGTTTAAATGATACTAATATTAGATTTATTTATGCAATTATTCTAAAAATAATTTATAAATAATTTATGAAATGAAAAGGGTTTTAAATAATTATTTTATGTGGATAAAATAACTAATTGCACTTATTTAAATAATCTCTTATAAATAGTTTATAAAAGAGTTATTAAATAAATATAAGTGTTAAATTAAATAAATTGAATTTGTATAATTATTTATCTAAAATAATAATTTAAGTATTTCTAAAATTTTAAAATGTTTTAAATAATTTTTTTATCAAAATAATTATTTATAAGTTAAAATGTGAGATAATAATGCTTAAACAATTAGTTAAAGTTTGTTTAATATTTACTATTTTATAAATAAGACAAGATAATTAGATTTGTCTAAATAAACCATTTATACTGTTCATTTAGGAATTTAAAAAGTTTCTAATATGTTTTTAATATTTTAAAATAAATTGTAAGACCCTAAACCCGGGAGGCCTCACTTGTTGGATTTACTCATTCACAAATAGTTCTTAAACTTGAATATCAAATAACGCAGCGGAAAACTTTCATTCAAACATAGCATAACATCGTTCACCATGCGAAAGCGTAACATTGTCTAATACGTAAACATAACATAAACAACTCATACGGGATGCCAGTCTTCATGATCAACCGGGTAACCCCTTTCGCCAGCCAAGCATCACCGTTCAACTTCCATACATATCCTTAACCTGAATGTGCATACTAAGAGTCAGCTACGCTGGTGAGTTCTAGCTTTACGTAAAACATTAACTTCAAACATTTTGACAAAAACATAACTTATGTTAGGACATAGAATGTATGACAAAAGCTTTGATAGTTTAGGTCTTATTGTTTTTATATTTTTATGTAAATGTATAGATTTTGTCTAAGTGATAAAACAAGTTCTGTTAGAGGCGAACTTGTTAAGTTCGCCTAGCCTATTAGAGGCGAACTTGTTATGTTCGCCTAGTCTCATGTGAGGCGAACTTGTTAAGTTCGCCTAGTCTATTTGAGGCGAACTTGTTAAGTTCGCCTACTGTAGAGCTTGTGTCTATAAATAGGTGTTTACAGATTTTGTTAAGAAGGAATGAACGATTGTATTCAGTGAATCTTGTAAACTCTGTGTTTTGGTGATATACAAAGAGAAAGTTTATTTACATGATGTTTCTATTGTCAATTCGTATACATACGTTAACACGAAGGATTCCGCACTCTGTGTTATCGATTCGTCCTGTCACGAGATCGATCTGAGATGAGTCATGTGGACCTACAAGTGGTATCAGAGCTTTTGCTCGTGATTTGTATTTGATTCTTTGTGATACTCAAGATGTTTCTAATTATCATTGTTATGGGGTTCCAAGTCATTCTGGTTTCTCTGCAAATACAGCTTCTTCATCATCTGGAACACATAATATGAATAATAGAGTTGCTGATGATTATTTAGTGATGTTTTCTTCATTTATGGCTTCTTATGAAAATTTGATTGGAGGAAAGATTCATGATCCAGATGTTATTGAAGAGAATTTCAGACAAATTGATCCTGTTGATCTGGAAGAGATGAACATTCAATGGAACATGGCTATGTTGATGCGACAAGCAAAGGATTTTTTGAAGAAGAATGGAAGAAAGTATATTGGTTCTAACAGTCGTTCACGTATGGGATTTGACAAAACCAAAGTTCGTTGCTATAATTGTCAGGAGTATGGTCATTTTGCGAAAGAATGTGTGAAACCAAAAGTTGAATTTGATTCTCAGAAGAAGCCTAATAACTTTCAGAACAATCGTAATCAGTCACATGGCTCCTCTGGCTCTGGAAATTCTAATCATGCATCTACATCATCTGCTTTGGTTGCTCAAAATGATGAAAATTATGACTGGGGTATTCACCTTGAAGATTTGGTTGGTACAGTAAGTCAAGCTTTTGTAGCTGAGATTCATTCTGTAAAATCTGAAGTGTCAACTGATGATGATAGTTCAAGTGATGGTGAGAGTTTGCCAATTGCTGATGAAGAGCATGATCAAGTACATAATGTTGAGTCTGATATTGCATCTGGAGTATCTGAAGAGGATATAGTATTAACTTAAAATTCTTCTAATGGTGCTGATTCTGAAAATATTCTGATTGCAAAAGTCTTCATGACAGATATGTCAGATCCTTCAAAGGTAAAAGATTCTGTCTGTCACATTTATTGCTCAAATTGCATCAGTATAAAAAATAAACTGCAAAAAGTAATGGATGATAATACAAATTTAATTTGTGATATGAAATCGATGCATTCAGTTAATCAAAAATTGATAGATAATGATAAATTGTGTATAGATAGAATTGAGTCTTTGAAAAGAGATTTGAACTCTTTGGGATTGAAATATAAGGAACAAGCATATCATCTGGATATGGCTTATGTTGAGATTGAGAAGCGAAATGAAATTGAAGCTTAGAAAAACAAAGAAATTTCTGATAAAGAATCTGAAGTGATCAAATTACATAGAAAGCTGGAAAATTTTGAAAATTCATCTGTGGTATTGGATTACTTTAATGCTAATGCTGATCCTATAAAGATGGTTGCTTGAATTGGATTTGTTCCTCCACCATTCAATGCAAATTATGTGGTTGAACCTGAAATTATTCATGAAGAGGAAATTGATCCAAAGACGGTGTTGAAAGTAAATCCAGTAACTAGTGAATATATGATCTATGATCTATGATTCTGAGGATGAAGTTTTTGATGATAAAAAGGTTGTAGGCTGATGAAGTGAAAGTTGATCCACCTAAAATTTGATGAACCAAAGGTAGTGAAAAATGTTTCTCGTGATAGATGCATTTTATCAGAACCTGATGAAGTGAAAGTTGATCCACCTAAAATTTCCAAAATGTTACAATCAAGTGGTTTTGTTGCTGCTGGTCATCAGAAGAAGAATTCATCAACGGTGACTAAACAAGTTTTTGTTTAAAAGAAGCCAGTCAATTGTTCGGTAAAATATTCTTAAGATTGTTCATCGGAAGGGTCATTAAATTCAAGAAAAACTCCTTATATTAGAAATCATCAAGATAGAAGAGTTTGCTTTCACTGTAATGAGGCTGGTCATATTCTGATTCACTGTCCTTATAAGAATCAAGGAAAATTAAAGAGTGTTTCCTCACAACAACGAGTGGTGACGATTTTGAAAAGACCAAATGTGGGAAAGCCTACGTCTAGTGTTGTAAAGAATGTGCCTTGTTGTCACACCCCCAAATTCCACTAACGGAGTTTTACCGTTTTGGGATGGTGACAAACCCGGATCTCAGACATCAGTTAGTTCAAACGATACTATATGGGACTTGAAATGTAATAACATAAAAGTTCAAGGTTCAGAGTGTATATGCGGAAGTGTTAAACGAAAATAAATGCGCAAAACAACGCGCCCAAGTCCAATTACAAACAAAAGATAAATATTATTCAGTAGATAATTATTTCAATTGGAGTCCAAGACACATGCATGACTTAACGTGATCCTGAGTGCCAACCTGAGAAAACATGTAAGAAAACGAGTCAACACTAGGTTGGTGAGTTCACAGGTTTCAATCATTTCAAATAAAGCATTTGCGGATTATGTACATTCAATATGCATATCAATAGGTTGCATGCCTATATTCATGTTTTGCTAAAGCGCTCGCAACTGAAACTGACAGTGTGTTTGTTTGTTTGCCTCCAGCCAGGTCTATCAACTCTGACTAATGTGTTAAGGTCAATATAACACCAGTTCGACCTCCAATCGAGTTAGCGCGACTAACACGGGTGGGGTTTGTCAAACCCAGTAGTACTACCAAAATTACCTCGTTCATACCATATTAACGGTCCGATGTGTGTGAGGACTTTTCATGATAGTGTGTTACGCTTAGCCTCAACAGTGATATCATATAAATTACAATAAACCAAAAAGGTTGTGACATGTTTTCTCCCCCAAATAAAAACAGTAAAAGGGGCCGTGAAACTCACCTGCGTTGCGTAGTAGGTAGTATCACACAAGTATGAGATTTAAAATCTCAAGTGTTAGCCTGCACGGCTTACGTATGCCCTATAATTATAACACATAAGTTAGGGACATATGGGATTTGTGACGACGATACGAAAGTTAGAACATCTTAACGCTTTCTAAGGATTTAAGAGTAGACGAACGTGTCTACGGAATTATATAAATTTCTTAATATAATCATTAAGGGAAAAGCGTTACGTGTCGTACGTTAATTACGAATAATAAATAAATAAATGCATTTGTACGTTAAGTTTACAAAAGTTAGGAAAATAATATAATTTAATATATTATTTTTAGGTTCGAAGGATTAACTAAATAGTCATTTGTGTGGAAAAATAATAAATATATTATTTTTAATCGAGTATATAAACGTGGGTAAATAATATAACAATTATATTATTAATTGGTTTGAAACGTCACACGAGGTATAAAACGATACAAAATAATATACACATATATATTATTTAATAAGATTAGTCACGGTTTGAAAATAATATAAACATATTATTTTATACGAAGTTACGGTTTGAAAATAATATAAATATCTTATTTTTATTCGATAATAACATAAATATATTATTTATAAAAGTGGGAAAGATAATAAAATGGATTAATTAATTAAACCAGAGCCTAGGGGTTGTTTTCCGAGTTAAAACACCTTAATATATAAATATAATAATATAGGAAAAGGTTTTATAATTAACTAATACTTAAAAATAAACAAAAACCAAAACAGGGGGAGGGAGACTCGAACCCGGGTCTCCTCCCTGCATGCACATGAGATTAACCAGTCCGCCCGCTAGGGTCATCGCAACATGGATCAGATTCAAATGGTTTTAATCAACGATTCCAGTGGGTTCTCCCCCCCCTTGCGCGAACCGAAGCCAACCCAGTCCCAAATCCATCGATCTCGATTACGATTTGATTCAAAAACATAGGGGTTTCGTTCAACATATGTTTGCGAATCTATATGTGAATTTAATTGCAAATCTAACAAGTTTAAAGCCTTTAATTCTCGTTTGAAAACACCGAAAAACCCTAGGTTGAACTTGGAATTAAATTGAACGAATCCTATAATAAAACTTGCTGGAATAATGGGGCTTTTAACAAAAAGGGAATTTCGAATCTGTTAGTATAATTTAATTGGATTTAAAAAGTGTCTAGACTAGTATTCGATTAACTCGAAGTGTATGAACCCTAGGTTCTGGATTTTGAAGGATTTGATGTTGTGAGATCAAATTAACATAGGGCTATTAATAAACAGTGAATTCCGAATCGAGCCATGTGGTTTAATTAGATTGAGACAATGATTTAGATCGAAACCCCCAAAACAGATTATGGATAAACCCTAGATTAGGGATTTTGTAAAATTCGATGATATAAGATTAAATTGATATGGGGTTTTTAAATAGTATCAGATTGCAAAGCTAATGGTGTCATTTGATTAGATTTACATAGGGTTTAAAACAGGGTTCGATTAAACCGGTATCATATGAACCCTAGGATTGGGTTCATGATCGATTCGATGTTTTAAGCCACGAATATGATAGGGCTTTCAATTGATGGGTAAAAACGAAACTGATAATGCAAGAATTTACCAAATTGAGGTTCGAATTGACTGTGCTCGACCAAAACAGGTGTCGACTTACGCGAGCTCAGTCTCCGGCGATCCTAATTGCTTCTCCGGCCGAATTGGAGTGTGCTAAAGGTTCTCTGAGACTCGTACAATGTGTGCAGAGATTCGATTTGTGATTTGGTATACATGAAATGGTGAATTTGATAGTATTTGTTAGTGAAGTCGGCGGTTACGACTATAGTGACATAATTGGGATTAATTCGGTAATTTAACGAGGATTAAAGGTTCAATGATGATCGTGATTGTCATTAAAGTCTATTTCGGTTACGAATTCCAATAGAATTCGGCTATACTTCGCGGATTAGCCTTAAGAACATAAGGTTTGACTTTCACAAGTCAAACAGGAATAAGAACTCTCGATTTTGACTTTCAGAGTCAACAGAAATAGAATTGGGCTAATTACAACTTGATCCCTGAAGTTTGAATCCAGATATTGACAGAATTAGTCCTTGGGATTTGAGATAAGTTAACTAGGTTAACTTTAACTGGATTTGTTAACGGAGTTAACTGGAAAAGTCCGGATTGTCACATCATCCCCTAGTTGAAAGAATTTTCGTCCCGAAAATTAAAATAATAAAAAAAAAATTTTTAGAGGTGTCACATCATCCCCTAGTTGAAAGAATTTTCGTCCCAAAAATTAAGATAGTACATTAAGAGTTTGAAGTGGATTGCTTGAACAGATGTGAATACTTACGTATCACCTGTTCCTCGCGCTCCCACGTGAATTTCGGTCCGTGTTTCGAGTTCCAACGAACTCTGACAATAGGGATTTTACTGTGTTTTAACGTTTTGATTTCCCTATCTATGATGTTATCGGTTCTTCAACGAACCGTAGTTGTTCATCGGTTTGTAGTTCCTCAAGAGGAACTACGTGTGTTTCGTCTGCTAGACATTTCTTCAAGTTCGAGACAAGAAAGACATCGTGTACACCACTAAGTCCTTCAGGTAGGTCCAGTTGATACGCTACTGGGCCAATTCTCTTCACTATCTTGAATGGTCCAACATAACGGGTATTTAGTTTGCCTCGTTTCCCGAAGCGAATTACACCTTTCCAAGGTGAGACTTTGAATAGAACCATGTCGCCTACTTGAAACTCTAACGGTTTACGACGCTTATCGGCGTAGTTCTTTTGACGATCACGAACTGTCGTCATATGGTTTCGGATTTGAACGATCTTTTCAGAGGTTTCGAATACAAGTTCGGGACTTATAGGTTGGCTATCTCCAATTTCAGCCCAACAGATACGAGATGGCATTTATGTCCGTACAATGCCTCGAATTGTGTCGCCCTGATACTAGTGTGGTAACTATTATATAGGAGAACTCCACTAGAGGTAAGTGAGACTATTATTTATGCATTCATGAAGGGTATAATGCCAATAATAGCACCACTCCTTTCGCCTTGGACGGAGAGAGTTCCTCCATTAGGAAGAGGAAGGCGAACGATTTTCTCGCGACAGATAATCTCAGCTTGGTTCTTAGATAATCAGTCCATTCCGACAATCACGTCAAAACTACCGAGTGTGACCGGCATGAGATCAAAGTCAATTTTGTGACTAGTCAGTTCGAGTTTACAACCCTTAAGATCATGGGTTGCTTCTATTATTTGTCCGTTGGTTATTTCTATGGTGTATCTGTCTTCTAACAGGGTTAGGGTTTTTCTTAGTAGGCTGCTAAGTTTATTAGTCATGAAATTCCTATCAACATCAGTGTCAAATAGTACAGAAGCAAAATATTTGTTTAAAAGGAACTTACCGGTAACCACGTTGTGGTCATAACGAGCTTCTCCGGATCCTAGCACAAAGGCTCGCCCCTTTGCACCATTCCCTGCATTATTTCCCTGGTTGTTATTATCGCCTTGGTGGTTGTTGTTGTTGTTGTCGTTTCCACCCCTCTTTAATTGTAGACAATCCTTTGGTAAAACAACCTTTGGTAAAACCCGGTTGTTGGAAGGGCTGCTTGGCTTGTAATTCCCCTCTGCAGTCTTTGGCAGCATGGCCCACCTTGCCACACCGCTGGCAACGGTTTTTGTCACAAGAACCGAGGTGGTGGTAATTATATTTGTTACACCTGGGGTGTCTCCCAATATAACCACTTTGATGTTGACCCGAAGAGGTCGACTGGTTGAAGTTCTTCGTAGGTTCAAACCTATGTTGTTGTTGTTGCTGTGGCTAATTTGACTGAAATCCCATGTTGTTATTGCTACTGTCAAACTTCCTCTTGTTGTTGTCAGTAGACTTGGATGCTGACTTCCTGGGAGGTAGTGTCCCTTGGGTAACGGCTTGGTCCGTCAGTTTGTGAGCAAGACGGATGGTTTGTTGAATGGTAGTGGGGTTGGATGAAGTAACCATGCTCTGTATTTGTGGTACTAATCCACTGATGAACATTTCAATTCTTTTGTAGGGTGGTGTGACCATGTGAGGACACATCCCCGCTAATTCATGCGAGCGAGTGGTGTAGAGTTCTATTTCAGAACCCTCCATTTTCAGATTCCAGAATTCTCCCTCGAGTTTCTGAATTTCATCCCTGGGACAGTACTCTTCCTTCATCAGGATCTTGAAATCTTCCCATGGTGATGCATTGGCCATGTCCAGACCTAGCATCTGGACCTGCGCATTCCACCATGTGAGGGCAGGACCCTCTAGAGTTCCCGATGCAAATTTGACTCGGTCGGCCACAGGGCAGTTACACATGGAGAACACAGATTCAATCTTTTCAAACCATCGGAGTAATCCGACAGCTCCCTCAGCTCCACTGAATGTGTGGGGCTTGCAGTCCATAAATGTCTTGAAGGTACAGACATGCTGATTGTTCTGTGGATTGTTCGCTTGCCCTGGATTAGAAAGAGTAGGTTGGGTTTAGGAAAGAGTTGAATAAATGTGTACAGTTGGTTGTCTAGGGTTAACGGGTAACAGGTTTACCTGCAATGTGTGCTGCTAAGGCTTCAGCAACACTGTCATTAATTAACGCAGCCAGTTCGGCTGGTGTCAGGTTGATATTTCCACGACCACCGTTTCGACCTCCACGTCC
Organism: Smallanthus sonchifolius; assembly: GCA_023525975.1. Taxonomy (NCBI): domain Eukaryota; kingdom Viridiplantae; phylum Streptophyta; class Magnoliopsida; order Asterales; family Asteraceae; genus Smallanthus; species Smallanthus sonchifolius. The sequence continues at coordinate 44,390,464 of CM042030.1, read as the reverse complement.
ACGTCCGGCCATGATTCTTCATATTCACATACACAAGAAATGAGTAAATACATCGCATATTGACATCACTCAAGTGTAAGCAAACAGAAGGAGATGTGTAAAGACATGCAAGTTTATGATTTTAGTACAAGGCTAACTTAAATCACAAGGCCATAGAATAAATAGTTCAACTCAAACAGTTCACTAAGATTTTATTGGAATGGGAACATCCTTACCCATTTAGGTTTTTATTTGAAACATAAAGAAATGACAAAATAAGATAAGATAGAATGGAATGGAATATCAAGCTCCACTGCCGGCGGATGAGATGACTGACTCAGCATCATCCTCCTCTACTTCCTCGGGCTCATCCTCAGGCTCAAAATTGGGTACTTCGGCTGGCTCTAAAGCAGCTGCAAGTTGTATCTCTAATTCCCCAATTCTTTCCTGGGATTCTACCTCAGCCTCCTCGAGTACATTCACTCTAGCCTGCAACGCCCTTACCTCGTCCACTAATGCATTATGCAAGCGGTCAGTGCTTGCCAGTTCTGCTACTAGCAGATCTATCCTGTGATCCGTTTGTTTCTCTCCTCTTAACAGACCTGTGATTGCTCCTGTTGCGTCTTTCATATTCCGGATCTCTCGATCCATAGTTGCTACAAATGCTGCAAAGGCTTGCTCCAAGTGGCAAGGTAGCAATGGTAAACGTGGTTCTGATGACGATGAAGCTCCAAAGTAAGGTGATGGAACTCGTTCCTGTCTAACCCATTTGCTCAGTAAACCGGGGTACCAATCCCAGTCACTCCCATTCCGGATATGCATGGGCTCTTCATACACAATAGAGTTATCAATTGGTTCAAGCCTACGCCTCTTGGGCTCCGGTGATGCAATGGCAGGAATGTCATGTTCCTGATTGGTAGGTGGTGAAGATGGTGGTGTAGACATAATTCCTGAAACATAAGGAGTAAGTGTCTATGCCAAGTAACTAATGTGTGTGGCTATAGTCTAGAATGCAGTCCTAGTTCTCTATAACCAATGTCTCTGATACCAATCTGTCACACCCCCAAATTCCACTAACGGCGTTTTACCGTTTTGGGATGGTGACAAACCAGGATCTCAGACATCAGTTACTTCAAACGACACTATATGGGACTTGAAATGTAATAACATAAAAGTTCAAGGTTCAGAGTGTATATGCGGAAGCGTTAAACGAAAATAAATGCGCAAAACAACGCGCCCAAGTCCAATTACATACAAAAGATAAATATTATTCAGTAGATAATTATTTCAATTAGAGTCCAAGACACATGCATGACTTAACGTGATCCTGAGTGCCAACCTGAGAAAACATGTAAGAAAACGAGTCAACACTAGGTTGGTGAGTTCACAGGTTTCAATCATTTCAAATAAAGCATTTGCGGATTATGTACATTCAATATGCATATCAATAGGTTGCATGCCTATATTCATGTTTTGCTAAAGCGCTCGCAACCGAAACTGACAGTGTGTTTGTTTGTTTGCCTCCAGCCAGGTCTATCAACTCTGACTAATGTGTTAAGGTCAATATAACACCCGTTCGACCTCCAATCGAGTTAGCGCGACTAACACGGGTGGGGTTTGTCAAACCCAGTAGTACTACCAAAATTACCTCGTTCATACCATATTAACGGTCCGATGTGTGTGAGGACTTTTCATGATAGTGTGTTACGCTTAGCCTCAACAGTGATATCATATGAATTACAATAAACCAAAAAGGTTGTGACATGTTTTCTCCCCCAAATAAAAACAGTAAAAGGGGCCGTGAAACTCACCTGCGTTGCGTAGTAGGTAGTATCACACAAGTATGAGATTTAAAATCTCAAGTGTTAGCCTGCACGGCTTACGTATGCCCTATAATTATAACACATAAGTTAGGGACATATGGGATTTGTGATGACGACACGGAAGTTAGAACATCTTAACGCTTTCTAAGGATTTAAGAGTAGACGAACGTGTCTACGGAATTATATAAATTTCTTAATATAATCATTAAGGGAAAAGCGTTACGTGTCGTACGTTAATAACGAATAATAAATAAATAAATACATTCGTACGTTAAGTTTACAAAAGTTAGGAAAATAATATAATTTAATATATTATTTTTAGGTTCGAAGGATTAACTAAATAGTCATTTGTGTGGAAAAATAATAAATATATTATTTTTAATCGAGTATATAAACGTGGGTAAATAATATAACAATTATATTATTAATTGGTTTGAAACGTCACACGAGGTATAAAACGATACAAAATAATATACACATATATATTATTTAATAAGATTAGTCACGGTTTGAAAATAATATAAACATATTATTTTATACGAAGTTACGGTTTGAAAATAATATAAATATATTATTTTTATTCGATAATAACATAAATATATTATTTATAAAAGTGGGAAAGATAATAAAATGGATTAATTAATTAAACCCGAGCCTAGGGGTTGTTTTTCGGGTTAAAACACCTTAATATATAAATATAATAATATAGGAAAAGGTTTTATAATTAATTAATACTTAAAAATAAACAAAACCAAAACAGGGGGAGGGAGACTCGAACCCGGGTCTCCTCCCTGCATGCACATGAGATTAACCAGTCCGCCCGCTAGGGTCATCGCAACATGGATCAGATTCAAATGCTTTTAATCAACGATTCCAGTGGGTTCTCCCCCCCCTTGCGCGAACCGAAGCCAACCCAGTCCCAAATCCATCGATCTCGATTACAATTTCATTCAAAAGCATAGGGGTTTCGTTCAACAGATGTTTGCGAATCTATATGTGAATTTAATTGGAAATCTAACAAGTTTAAAGCCGTTAATTCTCGTTTGAAAACACCGAAAAACCCTAGGTTGAACTTGGAATTAAATTGAACGAATCCTATAATAAAACTTGCTGGAATAATGGGGCTTTTAACAAAAAGGGAATTTCGAATCTGTTAGTATAATTTATTTGGATTTAAAAAGTGTCTAGACTAGTATTCGATTAACTCGAAGTGTATGAACCCTAGTTTCTGGATTTTGATGGATTTGATGTTGTGAGATCAAATTAACATAGGGCTATTAATAAACAGTGAATTTCGAATCGAGCCATGTGGTTTAATTAGATTGAGACAATGATTTAGATAGAAACCCCCAAAACAGATTATGGATAAACCCTAGATTACGGATTTTGTAAAATTCGATGATATAAGATTAAATTGATATGGGGTTTTTAAATAGTATCAGATTGCAAAACTAATGGTGTCATTTGATTAGATTTACACAGGGTTTAAAACAGGGTTCGATTAAACCGGTATCATATGAACCCTAGGATTGGGTTCATGATCGATTCGATGTTTTAAGCCACGAATATGATAGGGCTTTCAATTGATGGGTAAAAACGAAACTGATAATGCAAGAATTTACCAAATTGAGGTTCGAATTGACTGTGCTCGACCAAAACAGGTGTCGACTTACGCGAGCTCGGTCTCCGGCGATCCTAATTGCTTCTCCGGCTGAATTGGAGTGTGCTAAAGGTTCTCTGAGACTCGTACAATGTGTGCAGAGATTCGATTTGTGATTTGGTATACATGAAATGGTGAATTTGATAGTATTTGTTAGTGAAGTCGGCGGTTACGACTATAGTGACATAATTGGGATTAATTCGGTAATTTAACTAGGATTAAAGGTTCAATGATGATCGTGATTGTCATTAAAGTCTATTTCGGTTACGAATTCCAATCGAATTCGGCTATACTTCGCGGATTAGCCTTAAGAACATAAGGTTTGACTTTCACAAGTCAAACAGGAATAAGAACTCTCGATTTTGACTTTCAGAGTCAACAGAAATAGAATTGGGCTAATTACAACTTGATCCCTGAAGTTTGAATCCAGATATTGACAGAATTAGTCCTTGGGATTTGAGATAAGTTAACTAGGTTAACTTTAACTGGATTTGTTAACGGAGTTAACTGGAAAAGTCCGGATTGTCACACTTGTCAATCATTTGCTAAATCTTCGGGATTTAAGTAACATGATAAGCATATTTCTAAACCAGTTGTTTTTCAAAATAAGTTTGAAATTCCACATGTTGGAATCCCAAAAGATTCTCAACCTGAGGTCAAACTTTCTAGACCACAACGAAGAAGACGTAACAGAAAATTAAAGAAATTTTTGGAAATATCTGAATCTGGTAATCATAAATCTAATAATGTTTTTCCAATTAATCATACTGTGTCTTCATTGAGAAGGTCTAATTGTGAATCTTATGTTCCAAAGGTTGATGACAATGTTGATTGTGAATTGCTTGAGATTGTTTATTTTGATCCATCTGGACGACCCAATACCACAATGGCTTGGGTTCCTATTTCTAACTGATTTTCTTTGTTTATGCGGGGACAACCAAGGAGGACTATCAACAATACGCGGTATGTGGATAGTGGTTGTTCTCGACATATGATAGGGAATATTCGTTTGCTGGAAGATATTAATATTGATGGTGGTTATGTCGCTTTTGCTAGAAATAAAGGCGGGTACATAACTGGTCAGGGTACTTTGAAGAATGATAAGGTCAAATTTGAGAAAGTGAATTATGTGGAGCAACTTGAACACAATCTTTTGAGTGTATCTCAAGTGTGTGACAAGAAATTTTCATTTCATTTCAATGATTCTAAGTGTTATATCTTGAAACTGGGCTTTGTTATTCCTGGCGAATGAATTCTAATGAAGGCTCCGACGAGAAATGACACATATGTCCTAGACATGAGTGTTGCTACTACAATGGATTCAATTCCTACATGTTTACTCTCCAAGGCGTCTGAGTCAGATTCTATTTTGTGGCACAGGAAACTTGTTCACATCAATTATCGGAAAAGGAATTATCTCGTGAAAAATGATCTGGTTATTGGTGTTCCGAAAATGAAATTTTTCGTTCCTGATGACTATATTCCTTGCAAGAAGGGGAAATAACAGAAGAAGTCCCACAAATCTAAGACAAAGAATTCTATTGTGACTCCTTTGGAGCTACTACATATGGATTTGTTCGGACCGATTAGTATCAGGAGCATTGGCGGTAAATCTTATTGTCTGGTAGTAACAGATGATTTCTCTAGATTTTCATGGGTTAAATTCCTTGCTTCTAAAGCCGAAACCACAGAGTTGGTACAATTCTTAATACTGGGTTTAGAGAAATTGTGCAAACTGAAAGTCAGAAGAATTAGGAGTGACAATGGCAGCGAGTTTAAAAATAGCAAGATGGGTTTATTTTGTCTTCAAAAGGGAATTCATCATGAATTCAGTGCACCATATGTACCTCAACAAAATGGAGTTGCTGAACGAAAGAACAGGACTTTGGTTGAAACGACACGTACGATGCTTGCAAATTCTAAGCTTTCAGTTGCTTTTTGGGCTGAGGCTGTGAATACTGCGTGTCACGTTTTGAACAGAGTCTTGACCGTTAAGCGACACAACAAGACATGCTATGAGTTTCTTAATAATCGAAAGCCGAATTTGGAATATTTACTACCTTTTGGTAATCCATGCACCCTGTTGAAAGTTAGAGATGTCCCAACCAAGTTCAGTGCTAAGGCTATTCAAGGGATCTTTCTGGGGTATGTTGCAAATTCTACTACCAAGAGGGTTTATAATAAAGAGACTCGCCAGGTTGAAGAATGGTTTCATATTGACTGTTCTAATCGGTCTTTACCTCAAATGGCGATTGGACCAGACTGGGATTTTGATTATGAGAATTTATTCAAGTCTTTTCAATTACCTTCTGATATTTCTCCTGAGGAAGCTGCTGTATTATATGATTCATGTCAGGATGCACAGAATAGTGGTTTTCTACCGACTGCAGTTCCACAATCATCTATTCCCTCTACATCTGGTCCAGTTCCTAATGTTGCTTCTTGTTCGGAAACACAAGAGTCTGATAGTGAGGACGACAATTTTATTTTCCAAGATTCTTCTGTTGATCCTTTGTTAGTTGATGAACCTTCTAATTTGACACAGGCTCAGGGGGAGATTCCTACAAATCTGGACTCGAAGATACCAGTTAATCAAGATCTGTCTTATCAATCTGATACAACTCAAGTGATGTGTTGTCGGTTCCTGAGGTTGCATTAATCAAGGAACTCAAAGCTCATCTGATTACAAATATCATTGGAAATTTGCAAGATGGAGTGCAAACGCGTTCTATTATTGACAACACTTGCTTGTATACATGTATTAAGGATACTGGTATTCTTGATGTATGCTCACATTTCTGTTTTATTTCTCAGGTTGAACCAAAGAATGTCGAAATGGCGTTACGTGATACCAATTGGATAGAGGCCATGCAGGAAGAACTTGCTTAGTTTGACAAACTCAAAGTTTGGAATCTTGTAGATCTTCCAAAGGGTGTGTATCCAGTTGGTACAAAGTGGGTGTTTAAATGCAAGAAAGACGATCAAGGTGTTGTGGTGAGAAATAAGGCAAGATTAGTTGTACAAGGTTTCAATCAACAAGAGGGAATTGATTACACTGAGGTTTATGCTCATGTTGCTAGGCTTGAAGCTATATGGTTGTTTCTTGCTTTTGCTTCATACAAAGGGTTTAAGGTGTTTCAATTAGATGTAAAAAGTGCTATCTTATATGGTAAAGTCAAGGAGGAGGTTTATGTGTGTCAACCGCCGGGGTTTGAAGATCCACTTAATCCGTCTAAAGTTTTCAAGCTTGATAAAGCTCTCTATGGTCTTCATCAATCTCCCAGAGCGTGGTATGAAACGTTGCCTACACATCTTATGGATAATGATTTTGTTCGTGGCCATATTGACTCTGCTTTATTCATTAAGAAAGCAACGGGAGAATATCTACTGGTACAGATATATGTAGATGATATTATTTTTGGCTCTACAAATGAAGGGTTGTGCAAAGAGTTTGAGAGTGTTATGAAATCGAAGTTTGAGATGTCAGCTATGGGAGGGTAATCATTTTTCCTAGGTCTTCAAGTTAATCAGAAGGAAGATGGTTTCTTTATTCATCAGTCCAAGTATGTAAAGGACATCTTGAGCCGGTTCAAGATGGAGGACTGTACCCCATATGATACTCCGATTCCGGTCAATAATAAATTGAATTCTGACCCGGATGCAAAAGAAGTTGATTGCCGACTCTACCGCGCAATGAATGGATCTCTCATTTACTTAACCTCTTCAAGGTCAGACATAATGTTCGCTATGTGTATTTGTTCCAGATTCCAAGCAAAACCAAAAGAGTCTCATTTGATTGAAGTAAAGAGAATCTTTCGTTATCTGAAAGGAAAACAAAGATTGGGACTATGGTTTCCACATGGTTTTAACTTTGAATTCAATGCATACACTGATTCTGATTTTGGTGGTTGTTGTTTGGACAGGAAATTTACTACAAGTGGTTGCCAGTTCTTGGGTAATCGTCTAGTTTCTTAACAATGCAAAAAAGCAAACTACGGTCTCCATTTCAACATGTGAAGCAGAATACATTGTTACTGCAAGTTGTTGTTCACAGATTTTGTGGATCCAACAACAATTAAGAGACTACGGTTTGAATTTTGCAGGAACCCCCATGTTTATTGATAATAATGCTACAATGTGTATCACAAATAATCCTGTTAAGCACAGTAAAACAAAGCACATTGAAATTAGATATCATTTTATTCGTGATTGTGCAGATAAAAAGTTGATTGAAGTGGTGAAGGTACATACAGATGATAATTTTGCTGATCTTTTTACCAAGGCATTTGATCGTACCAGATTTGAATTTCTGATATGATCAATCCCGAATAAAAGGTTTTCAAAAACAATTTTTCATGGAAGATTTTGTTTTTTAAATTTCTTTTATTGCTTTATTATATTTCTGCATTTTAAATTTCAGTCAAAAATTGTTATTTATAAAAATTCAAAACAAAATGAAAAATATGAAATTGACATCATTTGAAGTTAGAGAAGAAATGATAGTACATCAGTGAATAGTTTATTACACATGACCATAGTAGACCGTTGATATATGATAGTTTAAAGTAAATTGATTTGATCTAAATTTCAAAGTCTGCATAAATAAGAAATGATAGTGTTTTGAATGCTCTAATTTTGATAATATGTTTTAATTTGAATATGAGTTTGAAACTTGAATTGTCAATAGACTAGAAGCGTTTTTTAACCAATAGTAGTGTGAAAATTAAATATGATATGATTACATATCTGATTTGAATCCATTATATGCCTAGGTGTGTGTGTAAAAGATCATTATCATATGAAGAATATATGGGTTTAAGAATTTCATGAGACCAATATCGAATTATGTCTTTAGCACATTCTCTTTCAGTTCACTTTACTGCCCATGCCCCGAAAAACATGCAATGTGTTGCTGAACTAAGATATGTTTTCTAACAACATCTGTTGGAACATATACTAACCCTTGGATCAGTTAGATACATCATCTATTCTGATTTCATTGAAATTTATCCAGATAATAGTTGGATCCTCCTACCTGAATCTATTGATTCTCATTATAAAGTCATAACATTAGAATCTTTTGATTCTGAATCATTCTGATTCTTATATCCTTTGGGATCTGCTATTCTATACTTGTGCTAATAGAGATAATTTCATCTTGGAGATTGATCTAATCTTGTAATAAACTGTGTATGTCTTGAAGATAGTGAAAATTTAAATTTTTGTTGGCATATATGTGGGGTACACGATGTTTTTCATCTAAATGGTACTTAAGAATTCATGCTCTGTATTACAAATTCGGAATGAAAAATTGAGCATTACATGACCTGATCTTGTTAACATTGAAATTTATCACGTATCATTTCAAGTATTATTCAAATTGATTGAAAAAATTACATAAAATGAAAAAGATTCGAGTTACAAAAGAATGAGTTTGATTGTTTCATATAATTTTTTTTTGTGCATATCATAGGTTACCTATAGTTGATAATAGACTATGTGATGAATTAATCATATACTGATATGATCTTTTTGCTCATGATGTTCATCCAAAAAAAATATGTGTTTTAGTTTGCTCAAATAAAAACCAAAAATATGTGATTCCGTTTGTACAGATAAAATCCAAAAATATTTTATTTCTATCTCCCATGAAATTTTATTTTTTATTAAAATGACTCGGGATTGGATCGTATACATGCTACAGATGGAAGTTCACAAGAATGTGACGTGTTGAAAGTGACGAAATTGTTCAAGACAAAGGTTTGAAGCGAACTTACTATGTTCGCCTATTTCTGATTAAGCGAACTTAATATGTTCTCCTGGTGCTTGTTAAGCAAACTTAACAAGTTCGCCTAATGAAGCGAACTTAATTGTGTGAATAAATACTTTGTTCAGGCGAACTTATCCTTATTATAATTTTATGAGGGAGCGAACTTATTGAGCGAACTTACTGGGTTTTTAGCGAACTTGTGACATTTTTAACTAGGGTTTTAGATTTGAAATTTTCGTGTTTCTTTCTGGATCGGATTTGAATTGCGAGTTTATCTAAGGTAATTTCATGGATTTTTATCCGTTAAATCGATGGGAAAGTGTTTTTTTAACTCTGTGTTCGTCGTTTTTGCTGTTCTTACGATTTTCTGAGTACATCAAGTTTATCTGGGTTTAATTCTTGAAATCGAAGCTTACTATTGTTTAGTTGTTGTAAATCGATGTCTATGATTTGTTTGATTTGAACATAGTTGACGATTTGGACATTTTGGGAATCTGCTGTAGAATTTGTATCGACATACTGGTTCAGGCGAACTTGTTTAGGCGAACTTATTATGTTCGCCTCTTGCAACACTAAGCGAACTTATTAAGTTCACCTAAGGGCTAAGCAGTGTTTGGACTTGTGATTTTTTTTTTGTGTGAAATTTTTTTGTGAAATTTTTTTTATGATTTTTTTTCTTTTGTTTGTTATATGACTAATGTGTGTTCTTTGTCCAATAAATTTACAGATGGCTCGTCGTGTTGAGTACAAACATAATCAAGTGGCGTTGTTTACATGTCTGAAGCTGTTAATTTCCATGGAATTATCAACTTCTTGAATCATTCACGTTTACATGTAGCCTTATCTGCAGATCCATACATAAGCCTACCGTATATCCAACAATTCTGGGATACAATACATCAAGACACAGATGTTGAACCTCATGTCCTTTGGGCTACGGTGAATAATACAAAGGTAGCTATTTCAGTGGAAACTATTCGTGCTGCTTTGGCATTGGGAGGTGCTAATGAAGATCCTATGTCTTATCCTGGAACACTGATTATGGGGTCTTTTCAGAGGATGGGTTACAGAGGCAGACCAAATGATACTCAAGCACGAAAAGGTTGTTTAGTTGGAGAATGGAGGTACTTTATGCATGTAATCATCCAATGTTTGTTTCCAAGAAAGGCTGGTACTGATGGTTTGAAGAGTGCGTTACAAGCTGCAATGGTTGCATTGACCCTGAACAAACGGTTTAACTTGGCTTTATATATATACCGTGAGTTGGTCATGCAAATCAATCCTCCAGAAGGTCAAGGGTTTCTTATGTACCCTAGGTTCTTCCAAATGATTCTGAACCATTTCATTCTAGATTTACCACAGCATCCAATACGTTTGACCTTAACTCTTATGTCCAAAAGAATCTTTACTGATTGCACTAAACTTAAACAACAAAATGTTGCTTTGATTCCTGTTCCGACTCCTTTGTTTGGTCACTTATTCAATCCTGATTATGTTGAGCCTCCTAATGATAATTGGTTTCATCCTGAGGAGTTAGTTCAAGGACAAGTCCAGAATCAACCACAACAACCACAACAAGTTCCTATTCCACAACAACAACAAGTTCCTATTCCACAACAACAAGTTCCTATTACACAACAACAAGTTCCTATTCCTCAAGTACAGGTTCATATTCCTGTTAATGAACCAGTTCAGGAAGATGTTGCTCAAGGAAATGAACAAGATTTGGGTATGAATATGGAAGATTTTGATAATGCAGTTGTGAACTCACCCATTCATGAAGCTGAAGGGAATGTGGTGGATACGAGTTCCGGTGATACTATTTTACCTGATTCTAAAGCTACTGATTTTGATTCTTCTAGAGATTTTAGCTCAGATCATTATGAGAGATTGGCTACTATACCATTGGCAAATGCGAGGAAACGTATTAAATCTAAAGCCAGAAAGCCGAGGCGTAAGTCTGTTCGGAATCCTCCTTCTGGATCAGTACTTGGCAAAAGAACATTAATCGATGAGAGCTCGGATTCTGATAGTGATGCACATCCGGTTCCAAAAGCTCAGAAGCTTATGTCTGCTTCTATTGCTGCTGCTCATTCATCTGAAGGTGTTGAGGACGCTACTTTTGTTGCATCCTTACTGTTTACACCTCCTACATTTAAACATGCATCTCCGATGATTTCTCCACATGTTCCACATTCATCTGACACTGGTCCTTCGAAGCCTTCTGATTCTGAAAGGATTACCTTCCTTGAATCACAGGTGCTTGCATTGCAGACTCAGGTAGATACTCTTGTGTCTACTGATACTCAGAGACGGTCCTTAGAGCTCAAGCTACACAGATTACTGACATGCAGTTACTGGTTTTCAAACTTGTTGAGCGTCTTGACACTCAAGGGGAGTTAAGGATACAAGATACTTGTCATGCTAAGTCAATTCAACGAAATAATGATGATGACAATGATCCTAGTGGTAATATTAAGGGTGATCATCAATACACTGACGTGAATCCAATATCAAGAGTTCAGGGGGAGTCTACATCAGGTAATATTGAAGGAACCAAGAATGATTCTAGAGTGAATGAAGATATTTTATTATTAGAATTCTTTGCTGATTCTGAAGAAGAAGAAGCTGAGAAGTTAGAATATCTGGATGATATTGATGAATTATTTGATGATATTGAAGAGGATGTGTTGGATAATGAAGTTGAAGAAGGAGAGATTGTAGAGATTGAGATAGAAAAGAGTAAAAATAAAGTTACATATGAAGGCAGTGATGGTCTGAATGTACCGTATAACTTCATCCAAGATGATGTTATTCCTGAGTTTTCTTATGAAGGAGTAACAGATTCTATGGACTCTGTTGAAGATATCACTACACCTGATATACTACTCAATCCAAGATAGATTCGGATGTTGATACTACTCATCCTGTGTCTCCTAAGAAGAATGATGAACCTATGATGTATACAAAGACAGGAATGACTAGAGAATAGTGGAGAGAAATAGTCAACAGTTGGATGAAAGTACTACCCAAGTCACCTATACAACCTGTTTAGAAAGAAAGATATGTAAATAAAGAGAGGTGTATTGGAAGAATCATTAGTTGGTTTTATGACGATGACACGAAGTTGTTTGCTCTTAAGAGATCTGATGGTGTTCAGTACTTAAAGCCTATGATCAAGTATTTCAATACCTTGCCAAGGTGTGAAATGAATGGTCTAGCTACGAAACCACTGATAATAGATCAAAGTGTGGATTAGCTGATGTGATTTCTAACTTGATTAAAAGAGAAGGTGGATCAGGGAAGTATGAAAGATTACAACCATAGAAAGGAAAAAGAGTGAAGATTGTAGATCAAAAGACTGAGATTGTGACCCGGAAGTATAAGTTCAATCCAATACAGGCTGTACAGAAGATACCATTGAAGAAAATACCACAAGATTTTCTAGGAAATATGAAATGGTGGTACGTAGATGTGAATATTGGTGAAGCTAGGATTGATGATAAAGATAATAAGGTCATTGTTAATTTCTATGATGCAATGAATCTTATTAACTTCTCAAAGAAAGATCAGAGGATGTTAAGAAGGAATGAGATTATGTTTACTGATGAATGGAGATAACAAGGATTTCAGTATAAAAGAGTGTTAGGACATAGAATGTATGACAAAAGCTTTGTAATAGTTTAGGTCTTATTGTCTTTATGTTTTCATGTAAATGTATAGATTTTGTCTAAGTGATAGAACAAGTTCTGCTAGAGGCGAACTTGTTAAGTTCGTCTAGCCTACTAGAGGCGAACTTGTTAAGTTCGCCTAGTCTCATGTGAGGCGAACTTGTTAAGTTCGCCTAGTCTATTTGAGGCGAACTTGTGATGTTCGCCTACTGCAAATCTTGTGTCTATAAATAGGTGTTTACAGATTCTGTGAAGAAGGAATGAACGATTGTATTCAGTGAATATTGTAAACTCTGTGTTTTGGTGATATACAAAGAGAGAGTTTATTTACATGTTGTTTCTATTGTCAATTCATATACATACGTTAACACGAAGGATTCCGCACTCCGTGTTATCGATACGTCCTGTCACGAGATCGATCTAAGATGAGTCATGCGGACCTACAACTTCAAACTTCATTTAATAAAAACGTACGTAAATAATGCAGTAACATAAACATAAAACATAAGTCAATAATAAACCGAATGTGTGCCTTCTCGTAACTGTCAATTCCCTTCAAGTACGGTACTTCATAGAGTACCCATACCAACTTCAAGCACGGTGCCTCATAGAGCGCACGTACCAACATAAACCATTGGTAACCATACATAGTCGTCAATTCCATTCAAGCACTGCGTCCAAAAGGATAGCACGTACCAAACTTCAAGCAAAGTTAATCCCCTTGATGACCGTCGTCACCCCTTTCCCACCCAGTTATACAATCGTTGGCCAGCCACAAATACCCCTATAAAGGTAAGGCCTTTACATAACATACATACTTCGATTCCCAAAGGAACCATGGAAGATTCGTTCATTTTAGTAACTTTCATAAAACCTACTTCACTTCAGTTAAAGCATCATACGTTTTATTAAATAACATTTCGTTCGTAAACACTTCTTAGACCTTACGTAAACTTATTTGGCAAAACATTTCGTAATCACCATTCAAAACCTTCACTTTTGAAATGTCTTTCAATAACATCGTATCATAAAACATCGTTTCGCAAGCAACACTTCATAAACATCATTTCGTAAACATCATTTCGTATGTATGCACACCATCCTAAAAATATTATTAAAACATTTAAAAGACGGCTTCTAGAACTCACCTGAGATGAACAGGGTCAAAGGTCTCTAAAGGATCTTCTAACCTGTACATACACAACCTAACCTTAGCTTCACATACAATTCGTTACATTTCATCTCTTTATACCGAGAACCTAGGGGTACACGGTTTCTTCCCGTGAACTTAGGAGTTCACGGCTCAAGGGGAGTGCTCAGGAGTTTACCTGTGAACTAGGCCCGAGAACCTCAGCCGTGAGCTATACACGAGACTCCCACTGTGTACCATTCTGGGGAATCCCAGCCGTGAATAGGCGTGAATCCTACCCTTGAACCCTAGCCTTGAACCCCGTGAACCCTACCCGTGAACTATACAGCTCTATAATTATTAACGAAAATCGGACGGACACCTGTTTGTTTCTGATCTAAACCCGACAATTCTATTTGTCTATTTCCATCCCAAATCAACCAATAATAATCCATAACAGCCGTGTATTAATTACTAACATTAATAACCATCTCTCTATACATTTATCAATTATAAAAAAATAATAAATCTTGTCGGTTATTGTTTGTTATTTATATATATATAACTCTACACGCCCACCCCCTCGAACACGACATTCTTGACCCGAGTCAATAATAATAATAATTAATATTCTACTGGTTATAAGGAATGTACCTCCACAAACGCGGCTCCAAGAACACGAACCAGTATCGTACCCGAAACTCAACCATACGGACTCCGAATCGGGTGAGTCGAAAGTCCACAAACTCGACACGCCGGTTACCGTAAGATAGAACTCGTTGTCGTCAACCTTGTCATACTCTTATTACCATCATGCCATGAAACCATCATCATTTCCATTTTCATAGAACCACCATGAACCATCACAAGGCCACTAACAGCCACCACTACCATCATGAAGCTCACCATGAGTCAACATCACTCAAGGTTGATGTTCGTGTCAGGAACAGGAGCAATCGAGTCGCCTCTTCTATCCATGATCGATTTGATGATATGTCTATAACTAGTGACAAACCAAATAGTGAAATCAGTATCATCCTAACTTGAATTCAACTTGTAAATGGATTTGGGTCAGGTTCCTTTCCTGAAACTTGTCAATGGAACCTTCAAAAATCTCGACCGAGTCCAAAGCACGGTTCAAACATCGAATCTGCCGTGAACTCACCACCACCCTATCACCGTAAACCTAAAGCTTATACAACCAACATGAATCACTAACAACCACCATATGGAAATTGCAGTGAAACCGCCGTGAAGTTTAACATTTCCGACGTGAACTCCCTCCCAGACTTATCGTCGTCGTTAAGCTCACTATCAACAACCGCTGTCATCAAGCCTTAACATCCCTGGTCACCCCCATCATGAGATCACCACCACCGTGAAACTCATCCCGTAGAACCTACCCCGCACCGCCATCTCCGCCCGACTGTTGAACCTCTCCCAGCCACCATCACTACAATGAGCTTGCACCACACCATCTTCGGGTTCTTTTCCAGTACCGATCCCATACCACAACCCATTTTCCACCACCGAGTCACCTTCCACCACCTCATACGGTTCCGACATTGCTGCTACCATCGGAGTACACCACGTCGTCGTCGTGAACTCTCCCACAGATTTCTCTCATCGTCGTCTTTGTGAGCTTGGAACAGAAGCGAGCTCTCCCATGTAAACCGATCAAGCTATGGTGGCTAATCGGTTGGATTTGGGTTCTCATGTGGAGGGGTTGCATGGATTGAGCCGCCGAGAAAGGAGTACGAGGAAAAAGGCAAGTGGCGGCTGCAATCTTAATATGGTGTTTAGGTTTTTGATAATTTTTCCTTTCACCCCCTTTACTTTTCCATAATGGCACATTGGGCCCTTATAATTCCACCAATTATCACTCTTTTTCCTTAACTTTAAATCTAGTTAATTAGGTTATAGTTATGTTTAAACTTTTAAAACTTTGGGATGTTACAAGTCTACCCTCCTTATAAGAATTTCGTCCTCGAAATTCGATCCTTCTAATAATATAAATTAAACCCCGTATCTCTTACTAGGTAGTCTCTCAGGTTCCTTTGAACCAACATGACCTGCATTATCCGATACACGAACACTCGTTGTCATACGCGTACTGGACGTAGTTAAGGTTTATACCATCTCTTGGAATGAATACACAATGAATACCTGACACTACTATCTCTTCTATCTTCACAACAAACATCACTTGATGTTGTCTTGAATAAATTTATCTATTTGGCTCTCATACGTGTTTCACGGATGTGACTTAACTCGAATTCACTAAACTCTTATGAGGCTTTGACAGGTGGAGCAAGCCACGCATTCCTTTCAACACTTGGGGGTGTCTCTTAGGAGTTTTAGTATGCCGTTGAATCTAGCGTCTTTCAACCGAACCAATACTAGAGTACTGTCATTGATCAGACTTTTCTTATCCATTGCTAGATTTTTGTGTAGCCTTGACTTCACCTTTCTAATTCCTGATGAACATTATGTCTATCAGCAAGGCACAATCCAAGTTGAACTTTTACATCTAACCGTTAGGGTTCTCACCTCGTCATTCTATGTGAACTATCTTTTCCAGCTCAGAGTCGTCCACCGAAGATTCCATTAACATAAATTAATCTCCTCGTTAAGTTTTTCTACCCTGTCATCATCTCTCGAATGTTTGGATCATTGTGCATACCTCATAAGCTATCCATGGTGCATACAACCTCGAAGGACCATACCATGTCGTTCTCGAATGGATCGTACCATCCTGTTCCTGAATGAATCCTTCTATCAAGTTTTCGAAGGTACCGTACCGTCTCATTCCCGAAGGAACCACATCGTCTCGTTGCCGAAAGAACCATATCGCTTCGTTCCTGATGGAACTGTATCGTCTCATTCCCAAAGGAACCGTATCACGTCGTTCCCAAAGGAACCATATGAAGTATTACCCATCATACTCAACTCGTCAGGAAAATATTCATTCAGACAAAACACTTGGTATACGACCCTTTTCATTCATATTTTTTTATACACAATCTTCTTCTAGTCTTTCATTCAAGCATACTTGTCAGGGTTCTACATTTCACATCATCGATTTGTTGTACCCATTCTTCTTTCATACCACAGTATAGTCTTAGGCATTGGCATCCCCTCACGACCTAATAGTATACAATCTATAACCTCTCGTGACCGTTAGCATTTTCTGTACGTGATTCTTTTTTTAAAGTCACCTTCGTTGGTCTCATTACGGGTAGATGACATGTGTGGTGACACCCGTTCATTCTTTTCCTTTCCGATTTCATTGGGTCCATTAAAGGCTTTCTAAATCTAACAACCCTCGCAGTTATTGATTAGACTATGCTATGGTAGAGCGTTCTCTGAGTCGTCTTGAATTTATTCTTAGTGCCCGTGCCTTACTTCACATTTTTGGTCAAAGATTGTCCTTCTCATTCATTCTGAACAAACAATCCTTGGGTCGGACCTGGTTTCATTTGGTTTAACCTGCACGCCCTAATTAACATCGCGGTTCCTGTTACTTGTTGTTATTGGTATATATATCTTCTCGTTTCAGGAGATACTCCTATTAGTTGTGTGGGAACGCCTTTACACGGAGAGTTGCCATTTGTGCATTCGTGCACTCATATATTCCTTGGACATACAGTTGTGCGGTTATTTCTTTCATATTCATGCATACATCAACAGTAGACCAATTTTTGTTCACCATAACGCGTTTGTGCTAAGCATAGTCCACACTAGTTCTTTGGCATTATTCATATGTATGCTCGTCTGTCTTGTGTAAAATTAAAGTTTCACTCCTCATCTTGCCCGTGGCTCGTACTTGCTGACATCATTCATCTTGTAAGGTACACCATCCTTGACATCGTTACTATTACTAATGATGTTCATCAATCTCTTTAAATCGTTACTCGGGTGACTAACATCTCGTAGTCATAGTTGAGTAATTGGGTCAACTCTGATACGTAAGCATTAATCAACACCATAAGATTCGCTATCATGCACGTGCACCTGTAAATTCACAATTTCGCGGATCCAAACGGAATTGCCAATTTACCTTACTCGAGCATTCTAGTTCCTCTTATAATATTTCATAATACTCGCGTCTCTTCAAAGTTGAGATTTTGTCCCGGTATTCTTCTCAACACCTCTTACCTCTCCCGCGCTAAGACCACACAACATAAGACAACTCGGAACACACTCGTACGGTCTCATGCACACTACCTTCCGGTTCTGCGTGAACACTTGCCTCTTTATTGTAAACTTGGTGGGCTGGCATCCTACCGTTTCGTCTGGTACGACCCCCACCACACCTTCCGCCTATTCTACCCGCCATTTCGTTGTATAAGAGAAGGAATCTAATGTCATCACGCTAGTTAGCAAATAGAATTCAACAAGTACTGTTAGACGTTAATATACACTAGCCATCTACAATTAACCATTACAGTACCTCTCGATTTCTATTTGACCACCTTTGTGATTCCATCAGAACACAAGTCCTATCCTAACACTTCTAAGGCATACTATATATGTAAATATATATACTACCTTCATACCTGATGCTGTGGCTCGAGTTATCCGTACTGGCATTTGCTTTCGGTCCCATTCACACTTTAAGTTTAGACACTAGGAGTGTCCAAATCTCTCAAACTATTGCTCTGATATTAACTTGTAAGGCCCCAAACCCAGGAGGCCTCAATTGTTGGATTTACTCATTCACAAACAGTTCTTAAACTTGAATATCAAATAACGCAGCGAAAAACTTTCATTCAAACATAACATAACATCGTTCACCATGCAGAAGCTTAACATTGTATAATACGTAAACATAACAAAAACAACTCATACGGGATGCCAATCTTCATGATCAACCGGGTAACTCCTTTTGCCAGCCAAGCATCACCATTCAACTTCTATACCTGTCCTTAACCTGAATGTGCATAATAAAAGTCAGCTACGCTGGTGAGTTCTAGCTTTACGTAAAACATTAACTTTAAACATTTTGCCAAAAACATAACTTCAAACTTCATTTAATAAAAACGTACGTAAATAATGCAGTAACATAAACATAAAACATAAGTCAATAATAAACCGAATATGCGCCTTCTCGTAACCGTCAATTCCCTTCAAATACGGTACTTCATAGAGTACCCGTACCAACTTCAAGCACGATGCTTCATAGAGCGCACTTACCAACATAAACCATTCGTAACCATACATAGTCGTCAATTCCCATCAAGCACCGTGTCCCAAAGGATATCACGTACCAAACTTCAAGCACCGTTCCCTCATAGAGAATGATACTTACTTCAAGGATAATGGTAATCACCTTGATGACCGTCGTCACCCCTTTCCCACCCAGTTGTACAATCGTTGGCCATCCACAAATGCCCCTATAAAGGTAAGGCCTTTACATAACATACATACTTCGATTCCCAAAGGAACCATGGAAGATTCGTTCATTTTAGTGACTTTCATAAAACCTTTACTTCACTTCAGTTAAAGCATGATACTTTTTATTAAATAACATTTCGTTCATAAACACTTCTTAGACCTTACGTAAACTTCTTTGGCAAAACATTTCGTAATCACCTTTCAAAGCCTTTGTTTTTAAAACGTCTTTAAATAGCATTGTATCATAAAACATCGTTTCGTAAACATCACTTCATTAACATCATTTCGTAAACATCATTTTGTATGTATGCACACTAGGCCAAAAATATTATTAAAACATTTAAAAGCGGGCTTCTCGAACTCACCTGAGATGAACAGGGTCAAAGGTCTCTAAAGGATCTTCTAACCTGTACGTACACAACCTAACCTTAGCTTCACATACAATTCGTTACATTTCATCTCTTTATACTGAGAACCTAGGGGTACACGGCTTCTTCCTGTGAACTTAGGAGTTCACGGCTCAAGGGGAGTGCTCGGGAGTTTACACATGAACTAGGCCCGAGAACCTCAGCCGTGAGCTATACACGAGACTCCCACCGTAAACCGTTCCGGGGAATCCCAGCCGTGAACAGGCGTGAACCCTACCCGTGAAACCCCAGTCGTGAACCCTACACGTGAACCCCCAACCGTGAACCCTGCCCGTGAACTATACAACTCTATAATTCTTAACGAAAAAAGGACAGAGACCCGTTTGTTTCTGGTCTAAACCCGAAAATTCTATTTGTCTATTTCCATCCCAAATCAACCAACAATAATCCACAACAACCGTGTATTAATTACAAACATTAATAACCATCTCTCTATACGTTTATCATTTATAAAAAAAAATAATAAATCATACCGGTTATTGTTTGTTATTTATATATATATATAACTCTACATGCCCACCCCCTCGAACACGACATTCTTGACCCGAGTCAATAATAATAATAAATATTCTACGGGTTATAAGGAATGTATCTCCATGAACGCGGCTCCAAGAACACGAACCCGTATCGTACCCGAAACTCAACCATACGGACTTCGAATCGGGTGAGTTGAGAGTCCACAAACTCGACACGCCGGTTACCATAAGATAAAACCCGTAGTCGTCAACCTTTCCATACTCTTATTACCATCATTCCATGAAACCATCATCATTTCCATTTTCATAGAACCACCATGAATCACAAGGCCGCTAACAGCCGCCACTACCATCATGAAGCTCACCATGATTCAACATCACTCCAGGTTGTTGTTCGGTTCAGGAACATGAGCAACCGAGTCGCCTCTTCTATCCATGACCGATTCGACGATATGTCTATAACTCTTGACAAACCAAATAGTGAAATCAATATCATCCTAACTCGAATTCATCTTGTAAATGGATTTGGGTCAGGTTCCTTACCAGAAACTTGTCAATGGAACCTTCAAAAATCTCGACCGAGTCCAAAGCACGGTTCAAACTTCGAATCTGACGTGAACTCACCACCACCCTGTCAACGTGAACCTAAAGCTTATACAACCAACATGAATCACTAACAGCCACCATATGGAAATTTCCGTGAAACCACCATGAAGTTTAACATCTCCAACGTGAACTCCCTCCCAGACTCATCGTTGTCGTGAAGCTCACTATCAACCACCGTTGTCATCAGGCCTTAACAGCCCTGGTCACCCCCATCGTGAGATAACCACCACCGTGAAACCCATCCCACAGAACCTACCCTGCGCCGCCATATCTGCCCGGCTATTGAACCTCTCCCAGCCACCATCACTACTGTGAACTTGCACCAATCCATCTTTGGGTTATTTTCCAGTACCGATCCCATACCACAACCCATTTTCTGCCACCGAGTCACCTTCCACCACCTCATACGGTTCCGACATTGCTGCTACCATCAGAGTACACCATGTCGTCGTCGTGAACTCTCCCACATATTCCTCTCATCGTCGTCTTCGTGAGCTTGGAACAGAAGCGAGCTCTCCCATGTAAACCAATCAAGCTATGGTGGCTAATCGGTCGGATTTGGGTTCTAATGTGGAGGGGTTGCGTGGATTGAGCCGGCGAGAAAGGAGTACGAGGAAAAGGGCAAGTGGTGACTCCAATCTTAATATGGTGTTTAGGTTTTTGATAATTTTTCCTTTCACCCCTTCACTTTTCCATAATGGCACATTGGGCCCTTATAATTCCACCAATTATCACTCTTTTTCCTTAACTTAATCTAGTTAATTAGGTTATAGTTATGTTTAAACTTTTAAAACTTTGGGATGTTACAAGTCTACCCTCCTTATAAGAATTTCGCCCTCGAAATTCAATCCCTCTAATAATATAAATTAAACCCCGTATCTCTTACTTGGTAGTCTCTCAGGTTCCTTTGAACCAACATGACCTGCATTATTCGAAACACGATCACTCGTTGTCATACGCGTACTGGACGTAGTTAAGGTTTGTACCATCGCTTGGAATGAATATAGAATGAATAACTGACACTACTATCTTTTCTATCATCACAACAAGCATCACTTGATGTTGTCTTGAATAACTTTATCTATTTGGCTCTCATACGTGTTTCACGGGTGTGACTTAACTCGAATCCACTAAACTCTTATGTGGCTTTGACAGGTGGAGCAAGCCACGCATTCCTTTCAACACTTGGGGGTGTCTCTTAGGAGTTTTAGTATGCAGTTGAATCTAGCGTAATTTAACCGAACTAATACTAGAGCACTGTCATTGATCAGAATTTTCTTTTCCATTGCTAGATTTTTGCGTAGCCTTGACTTCACCTTCTAATTCCCGATGAACATTATGTCTATCAGCAAGGCACAATCCAAGTCAAAGTTTTACATCTAACCGTTAGGGTTCTCATCTCGTCATTCTATGTGAACTATCTTGTCCAGCTCAAAGTCGTCCACCAAAGACTCCATTAACATAAATTAATCTCCTCGTTATTTTTTCTACTCTGTCATCATCTCTCGAATGTTTGGATCATTGTGAATACCTCATAAGCTATCCATGGTGCATACGTCCTCGAAGGACCATACCATGTCGTTCTTGAATGGATCGTACCATCATGTTCCCGAATGAATCCTTCTATCAAGTTTTTGAAGGTACCGTACCGTCTCATTCCCGAAGGAACCACATCGTCTCGTTCCCGAAAGAACCATATCGCTTCGTTCCTGAAGGAACTGTAACGTCTCATTCCCGAAGGAACCATATCACGTCGTCCCGAAGGAACCATATGAAGGATTACCCATCTTACTCAACTCGTCAGGAAAATATTCATTCAGACAAAACACTTGGTATACGACCCTTTTCATTCGTATTTTGTTATACACAATCTTCTTCTAGTCTTTCTTTCAAGCATACTTGTCACGGTTCTGCATTTCACATCATCGATTTGTTGTACCCATTCTTCTTTCATACCTCTGGATAGTCTTAAGCATTGGCATCCCCTCACGACCTAATAGTATACAATCTATAACCTCTCGTGACCGTTAGAATTTTTCGTACGTGATTCTTTTTTTAAAGTCACCTTCGTTGGTCCCATTACGGGTAGATGACACGTGTGGTGACACCCGTTCTTTCTTTTCCTTTCTGGTTTCAATGGGTCCATTAAAGGCTTTCCAAATCTAACAACCCATGAAGTTGTTGATTAGACTATGCCGTGGTAGAGCGTTCTCTGAGTCTTCTAGAATTTCTTCTTAGTGCCCGTGCCTTACTTCACATTGTTGGTCAAAGCTTGTCCTTCTCATTTATTCTGAACAAACAATCCTTGGGTCGGACCAAGTTTCATTTGGTTTAGCCTGCACGCCCTAATTAACATCGCGGTTCCTGTTACTTGTTGTTATTGGTATATCTATCATCTCGTTTCAGGAGATACTCCTATTCGTTGTGTGGGATCGCCTTTACATGGAGAATTGCCATTTGTGCATTCGTGCACTCATATATTCCTTGGACATACACTTGTGCGGTTATTTCCTTCATATTCATACATACTTCGACAGTAGACAGATTTTTGTTCACCGTAAAGCGTTTGTGCTATGCGTAGTACACACTAATTCCTTGGCATTATTCATATGTATGCTCGTCTGTCTTGTGTAAAATTGAAGTTTCACTCCTCCTCTTGCCCGTGGCTCGTACTTGCTGACATCATTCATCTTGTAAGGTACACCATCCTTGACATCGTTACTATTACTAATGATGTTCATCAATCTTTTTAAATCGTTACTCGGGTGACTAACATCTCGTAGTCATAGTTGAGTAATTGGGTCAACTCTGATACGTAAGCATTAATCAACACCATAAGATTCGCTATCATGCACGTGCACCTGTAAATTCACAATTTCACGGATCCAAACGAAATTACCAATTTACCTTACTCGAGCATTCTAGTTCCTCTTATAATATTTCATAATACTCGCGTCTCTTCAAAGTTGAGATTTTGTCCCGGTATTCTTCTCAACACCTCTTATCTCTCCCACGCTAAGTCCGCACAACATATGACAACTCAGAACACACTCGTACGGTCTCATGCACACTACCTTCCGGTTCTGCGTGAACACTTGCCTCTTTACTGTAAAGTTGGTGGGCGGGCATCCTACGGTGTGGTCTGGTATCTGGTACGACCCCCACCACACCTTCCGCCTATTCTACCCGCCATTTCGTTGTATAAGAGAAGGAATCTAATGTCATCACGCTAGTTAACAAATAGAATTCAACAAGTACTGTAAGATGTTAATATACACTAGCCATCTACAATTAACCATTACACTACCTATCGATTTCTATTTGACCACCTTTGTGATTCCATCAGAACACAAGTCCTATCCAAACACTTCTAAGGCATACTATATATGTAAATATATATACTACCTTCATACCTGATGTTGTGGCTCGAGTTATCCGTACTAGCAACCGCTTTCGGTCCCATTTACATTTTAAGTTTAGACAATAGGAGTGTCCAAATCTCTCAAACTATTGCTCTGATATTAACTTGTAAGGCCCCAAACCCAGGAGGCCTCACTTGTTGTATTTACTAATTCACAAACAGTTCTTAAACTTGAATATCCAATAACGCAGCGGAAAACTTTCATTCAAACATAACATAACATCGTTCACCATGTGGAAGATTAACATTGTCTAATACGTAAACATAACATAAACAACTCATACGGGATGCCAATCTTCATGATCAACCGGGTAACTCCTTTTGCTAGCCAAGCATCACCGTTCAACTTCTATACCTGTCCTTAACCTGAATGTGCATACTAAAAGTCAGCTTCGCTGGTGAGTTCTAGCTTTACGTAAAACATTAACTTTAAACATTTTGCCAAAAATATAACTTCACACTTCATTTAATAAAAATGTACGTAAATAATGCAGTAACATAAACATAAAAACATAAGTCAATAATAAAATGAATATGCGCCTTCTCGTAACCGTTAATTCCCTTCAAGTACGGTACTTCATAGAGTACCAGTACCAACTTCAAGCACGGTGCTTCATAGAGCGCACGTACCAACATAAACCACTCGTAACCATACATAGTCGTCAATTCCCTTCAAGCACCGCGTCCCAAAGTATATCACGTACCAAACTTCAAGCACCGTTCCCTCATAGAGAATGATACTTACTTCAAGGATCATGGTAATCACTTTGATGACCGTCGTCACCCCTTTCCCACCAGTTGTACAATCGTTGGCCAGCCACAAATGCCTCTATAAAGGTAAGGCCTTTTACATAAAATACATACTTCGATTCCCAAAGGAACCATGGAAGATTCGTTCATTTTAGTGACTTTCATAAAACCTTTACTTCACTTCAGTTAAAGCATCATACTTTTTATTAAATAACCTTTCTTTCATAAACACTTCTTAGACTTTATGTAAAATTCTTTGGCAAAGCATTTCGTAATCACCTTTCAAAACCTTCGCTTTTTAAACGTCTTTCAATAGCATTGTATCATAAAACATCGTTTCGCAAACATCACTTCATTAACATCATTTCGTAAACATCATTTCGTATGTATGCACACCAGCCCAAAAATATTATTAAAACAATTAAAAGCGGGCTTCTAGAACTCACCTGAGATGAACAGGGTCAAAGGTCTCTAAATGATCTTCTAACATGTACATACACAACCTAACCTTAGCTTCGCATACAATTCGTTACATTTCATCTCTTTATACCGAGAACCTAGGGGTACACAGTTTCTTCCTGTGAACTTAGGAGTTCACGGCTCAAGGGGAGTGCTCGGGAGTTTACCCATGAACTAGGCCCGAGAACCTTAGCCGTGAGCTATACACGAGACTCCCACCGTGAACCGTTCGGGAAATCCCAGCCGTGTACAGGCGTGAACCCTACCCGTTAACCCCCAGTCGTGAACCCTACATGTGAACCCCCAACCGTGAACCCTTCCCGTGAACTATACAACTCTATAATTCTTAACGAAAAAAGGACAGAGACCCGTTTGTTTCTGGTCTAAACCCGAAAATTCTATTTGTCTATTTCCATCCCAAATCAACCAACAATAATCCACAACAACCGTGTATAAATTACTAATATTAATAATCATCTCTCTATATGTTTATCATTTATAAAAAATAATAAATCTTACAGGTTATTGTTTGTTATTTATATATATATATATATATATATAACTCTTCATGCCCAGCCCCTCGAACACGGCATTCTTGACCCGAGTCAATAATAATAATAATTAATATTCTACGGGTCATAAGGAATGTATCTCCATGAACGCGGCTCCAAGAACACGAACCCGTATCGTACCCGAAACTCAACCATACGGACTCCGAATCGGGTGAGTCGAAAGTCCACAAACTCGACACGCCGGTTACCATAAGATAAAACTCGTAGTCGTCAACCTTGTCATACTCTTATTACCATCATTCCATGAAACCATCATCATTTCCATTTTCATAGAACCACCATGAATCACAAGGCCGCTAACAGCCACCACTACCATCATGAATGTCACACCCCGACCGATGGCGGAATCATCGGGGCGGGACATGTAGACTGTTCATGAGCACAAGGTTTACTAAATTGTAATATATTAAACATCAATTTCATTTCAAATAATTCAAACACAACCAAATCCAAGAAAGAACATAATTTGAAATACATAAAATCCTTTATTCAAATTAACTAAGTCCCAAGGCCTATGTGACGCAAATCTTGATCAAATCACACATTAGTACCTGAAACATGAATAAAATAAGGTCAACTAAAAAGTTGGTGAGCATACACAGGTTTGTATATAGATAGCATATAGTTTGTAAATAAACAAATCCTTACATATCATGATAAAATAAGGCATTTATGGGGAGTAGCTATTGTGTAACCAAGTACAATCAAACCTTTGTAACTAGCATGCAAAATTGTGTTATCGGTAACAATCACCCTACCTGGGTGGGTTTGTCAGACTCAATAGATCTATCATTGTTAACCGTCAGCTTGAATAGTTAATGATTGCATATAAATCGCACACAAAAGTTAGCACAACTAGCACTCGGGCATAAAGCTCAAATTGCACACATGAATGTAAAGAGGATTTGTACTTCTGTGGTTTGTGTAAGTGTAAGCAATAGTGTTGTATATTGTTCATGTTCCACCCCAAAAGTGTAAAAGAGTAAAAGGGGCTATGTAATACTCACTTGGTTTGAAGACGTAGCTAACACGAGATACTAGATAGTAACGATGTCCTCGTAATGCACAACGTTAACCTAGAGTGTAATATGTATTGAATCAATAGTGTGCACAATAGTCTATGTCTAAGTCTAAGGTTGAATTGGATGTGTGTGTATAAGGAATTGAAGTTGTAGGTGTTAGTGGTTTGTACTTGAATGGTGTTGTATAAAATTTAGGTTTGAGTTTAGAATAACTAAGTAAATAAATTACATAATTATTATTTATTTACTTGGTTATAAAAATAATGTAGGTATTAGGGGTAATTAAGTATAACCTAAATAAATAATTTTTGTTTAAATGTAAATTAAATAAATAATTGTTACCTTATTTATTTATTTATAAAATATGTAACTTATTCATTTAGTTATAAAATGTATTGATTGTTTTATGTTAAATATAAACTCTTCTTACTTTATTTTCATAAAGATATGTAATTAAGTTGTATAAATAATATTTAAATGTAGGGTTTAACAATAAATATACATTAAACTTTGTTAGTTTTAAATAAACAATTTCTATTTATTTATTTTATAAAATCAATTATTTTTATTTAAAAATTAGTTTGAAATACTTATTGTTTTTAAATTATGGAATTAATTATTCTGTCAAAACTTTTCTCACACACACGACCGTGCCTGGGACAGACCACGATCGTGCTAGAACCACGGGCGCGACCGTGCTAGTCAGGGACGCGGCCGTGTTGACCAAACAGAAGGCATAACTAGGATGTTTACTAGGCACGATCGTGTCTTGGGCCAGGCACGACCGTGTCTAGGGTTTTGAGGCACGACCAAGTCTAGCCAAGGGAATGACCGGGTCTGAGTGTGGGAGGCACGACCGCGTTGGTATTTGGCGCGTCCGTGTCTCATGAAGCACGACCGCTCTAGAATGCTAGCGCGACCGTGTCTGTTCCAAAACAGATTCAATTTGACTAATTCTTATATTGTTAATGTTGGAATTCATGGGGCTTTCACCCATTAGATCATCACGAGTCTTTTTTTATAGATTAACTGTATTTAAAACGTGTCTAAGGTTCGATTCGATTAAATCATTTTTGAACGAAATATAGATTCGGGTTCGTGGTGATTTCTATATTGCAAGCCCAAATTAAGATGGGGCTTTTGATCTATAGACTAAAACGAGTGGGTATGAGATTTCAATTACCCGAAAGGACGATGAATTGATGGTGTACGGTAGAAACGAGTTCCGGCGACGACGGGCTTGATCTCCGGCGTCTTCTGCTGTAACTCCGGCTAAATCACGTGTTCAGGAACTTCAGAAAGGATCGACAGTGCGTTTGCTTGAGAGAATTGCAAACAAATTGGGGAATTCGATGGTCTCGTGAACGAATTTGATGATTATGAGATGAATTGATGTAATTCAGTTTATTTGTTGTAATTATGATGATCAAGAGGCTTAACTCTGTTCGTTAATAGTTGGAACGTGTAGAACGGTTACGAAATCGAACATCTATGTGATTAAAGGCTGCATTTATGTTTCAACTGATGAGAGGCGCGACCGTTCCAAAGAAGGGCGCGCGATCGTGCCAAAGCACTTGGAGCGACCGTGCCAGAACGAGGCGTGACCGTGCCTATTAGGGTTTCTTGTTACTTTTCAACATAAGACCTTGTAACTTTAGTCTTTGACATATTTGTGTAAATAGATACTTATGTAGTGTTTAGTAGGTTATAACCGAGTAAAATTTGTGGATTTGCATTAAAATATAGTATTTAATTGATGGTACGAATAGAACAAAACAATGCACTAGAATTGGGTTTGAAATACATTACATTGAATTGAAATACGGATACTAAAAATCAGAAATGTTATAGTCTCCCCATGTTGAGGGAATTTCTTAACGAAATTTAGCTAGAGGAAGCGACGGCATCAGTAAAAAGATGGGGGTACTTGAGCTTCATCTGGTCCTCTCGTTCCCAAGTAAATTCAGGACCACACTTAAATTCCCAACGAACTTTGACAATAGGAATACGACTTCGCTTGAGCTGTTTGATTTCACGATCCATGATTTGCACTGGTCTCTCAACGAAGTGCATCGTTTCATCAATGTGCACGTTGTCAAGAGGTATGTGAAGATTCTCATCAGCAAGACATTTCTTTAGATTAGACACGTGAAAAGTAGGATGCACATTGCCAAGTGATGGAGGTAAGTCGAGTTTGTAAGCCACTTTCCCAATTCTTTCAAGGATCTTAAATGGACCCACATAGCGAGGTGATAATTTGCCTTTCTTTCCAAAATGGATCACACCCTTCCACGGAGACACCTTTAGAAGAACGAGGTCACCGACTTGGAATTCCAAGGGTTTTCGTCGTTTGTCGGCATAACTCTTTTGCCGACTTCTCGCTACTCGAATGTGGTCACGAATTTGGATAATCTTGTCGGATGTTTCTTGAATTAGCTCGGGACCGATGATTTGTGCTTCACCAATCTCGTTCCAACAGATAGGAGAACGACACTTGCGACCATAGAGAGCTTCGAATGGAGCCATATTGATACTCGTGTGGTAGCTATTATTGTAGGAGAACTCGATTAGGGATAGATGTGAATCCCAATTGCCACCAAAATCAATTACACTAGCTCTAAGCATACCTCAAGATTTTGGATTGTTCGCTCGGTCTGACCATCAGTTTGGGGATGGTAAGCCGTGCTCAAATCCAATCGTGTACCAAGAGCCGTTTGGAGAGATTGCCAAAAGCGAGAGGTGAACCGAGCATCCCTATCGGAGATTATGTTTAAGGGAACACCATGCCGGCTCACAATTTCATCAATGTAAATTTGAGCTAGTTTCTCAACTCGATAGTCTTCACGGATAGGCAAGAAATGAGCAGATTTGGTGAGACGATCAATGATTGCCCAAATACTATCATAACCACTTGAGGTGCGAGGAAGTTTGGTAATGAAATCCATAGTTAAGTTCTCCCATTTCCACACGGGAATTTCCGATTGTTCAAGTAA
This sequence comes from Smallanthus sonchifolius, assembly GCA_023525975.1. NCBI lineage: Eukaryota > Viridiplantae > Streptophyta > Magnoliopsida > Asterales > Asteraceae > Smallanthus > Smallanthus sonchifolius. The sequence goes on along the minus strand of CM042030.1, from coordinate 44,360,308 downwards.
TCTGGAAGGACGTTGGTGTTCGGCTTTGACCTTGGAGCACGTTAGACATTTGGCAACATAGAGAGCAATGTCCTTTTTCATACCGGGCCACCAATATTGTTGGCGAAGATCTTGGTACATTTTATCCGCACCAGGATGAATAGAATAACGAGTCTTGTGAGCCTCGTTCATAAGAAATGTACAGAGATCATTGCGATCGGGAACCCAAATACGGTTCAAGTAATAAAGTAAACCATTTGGTTTTGTGTCAAGCTGAAGTTCAACACCACATGACATTTCCTCATACATGTTACCCTCGGTGACTGAGGCATGTTGAGCTTCTATGATGCGGTTTTGAATGTCGGTTTGAATACGGACACATTGAATCATGACATGGTCCTTTCGACTCAAGGCGTCGGCTACAACATTCGCTTTGCCGGGATGGTAACGAATCTCGCAGTCATAGTCGTTAAGGAGTTCAACCCAACGTCGTTGCTGCATATTGAGTTCTTTTGGTTGAAGATGTGTTGAAGACTTTTGTGGTCCATGAACACCACACATTTCGTGCCATAGAGGTAATGTCTCCAAATCTTCAATGCGAATACGACCGCATCCAACTCGAGGTCGTGCGTCGTATAATTCTTCTCGTGAATCTTGAGTTGTCTTGATGCATAAGCGATTACTTTGCCTCGTTGCATGAGGAAACAACTGAGACCTTGGTTGGAAGCATCACAGTAGACCACTAGATCATCATTCCCATCAGGGAGAGTCAAGATAGGAGCATTGCACAACTTTTGCTTGAGAGTTTGGAACGCTTCTTCTTGTTTTGGTCCCCATTCATAAGTTTTACCCTTGTGGGTCAAAGCGGTAAGAGGGACAGCAATCTTAGAGAAATTTGAGATGAAGCGACGGTAATATCCCACAAGACCAAGAAATGAACGAACTTCAGTGGGAGTCTTCGGGGCATTCCAATTCTTAACCGTTTTGATCTTAGCAGGGTCAACATGAATACCCTTGTCGTTGACGATATGACCAAGAAATTGAACTTCCTTTCACCAAAATTCATATTTGGAGAACTTGGCATATAGTTGCTCCTTTCTCAAGAGATCCAAAACCAATCTAAGGTGGTGCTCATGGTCAGCTTTAGTCTTGGAATAGATTAAGATGTCATCGATGAAGACGATCACGAACTTATCAAGGTACGGTTTGCACACACGATTCATGAGGTCCATGAAAACTGCGGGTGCATTGGTTAGCCCAAAAGGCATAACCATGAACTCGTAATGACCATACCTTGTTCGGAAGGCAGTCTTTGGAATATCAACTTCTTGTACACGGAGTTGGTGATAACCAGATCGAAGATCTATCTTCGAGAAGCAAGTAGAACCTTGAAGTTGATCAAAGAGGTCATCAATTCTAGGTAAAGGATAACGGTTTTTGATAGTAAGCTTGTATTGTGGTTGTTGTAGTTGATTGTGGACTTGTCCTTGAACTAACTCCTCAGGATGAAACCAATTATCATTAGGAGGCTCAATATAATCAGGATTGATTAAATGGCCAAACAAAGGAGTCGGAACTGGAATCAAAGCAACATTTTGTTGTTTAACCTTGGTATAATCAGTAAAGATTCTTTTGGACATAGGAGTCAAGGTCAAACGTATTGGATGTTGTGGTAAATCTGGAATTAAAAGGTTCAGAATCATTTGCAAGAACCTTGGGTATATAAGAAACCCTTGACCTTCTGGAGGATTGATTTGCATGACCAACTCACGGTATATATACAAAGCAAAGTTAAACCGTTTGTTCAGGGTCAATGCAACCATTGCAGCTTGTAACGCACTCTTCAACCATCAGTACCAGCCTTTCTTGGAGATAAACATTGGATGATTACGTGCATAAAATACCTCCATTCTCCAACTAAACCACCTTCTCGTGCTTGAGTATCATTTGGTCTGCCTCTGTAGCCCATCCTCTGAAAACACCCCATAATCAGTGTTCCAGGATAAGACATAGGATCTTCATTAGCACCTCCCAATGCAAAAGCAGCACGAATAGTTTCCACTGAAATAGCTACCACTGTATTATTCACCGTTGCAAGAAGGACTCGAGGTTCAACATCTGTGTCTTGATGTACTGTATCCCAAAATTGTTGGATATACGGTAAGCTGATGTACAGATCTGCGGATAAGGCCACATGTAAACGTGAATGATTCAAGAAATTCATAATTCCTTGGAAATTAACAGCCTCAGACATATTTGGATCTAACAACGCCACTTGATTATGTTTGTACTCAACACGACGAGCCATATGTAAATGTATTGGACATAGTATCAAACATTAGTAATAGTACACACACGTATATGATACACACATTAGTCATATAACAAACAAAAAAACAAAATATAATTTCACAAAAAAAAATTACAAGTCCACACACTGCTTAGCCCTTAGGCGAACTTAATAAGTTCGCTTAGTGTTGCAAGAGGCGCACATAATAAGTTCGCCTAAACAAGTTCGCCTGAACCAGTTTGTCGATACAAATTCAACAGCATATTCCAAAATGTTCAAATCGTCAAATATTTTCAAATCAAACACAGTATCAGCATCGGTTTACAACAAGTAATCTATATTAAGCTTCAATTTCAAGATTTACACCCAGATAAACGTGATTTACTCACACAATTGTATGAACATCAAAATACGAAGAACACGGGGTTAAAGGAGCAATTTCCCATCGATTTAACGGATAAAAATCCATGAAAGTACCTTAGATAGACTCGCAATTCAAATCCGATCCAGAAACAGACACGAAAATTTCAAATCGAAACACCTGAATTCAAAATTTCACAAGTTCGCTAAAACCCAATAAGTTCGTTCACAGAAGTTCGCTAACACAGTGAAACTGGTAATAAGGATAAGTTCGCCTGAACAAAATATTTATTCACACAAATAAGTTCGCTTCATTAGGCAAACTTGTTAAGTTCGCTTAACAAGCCCTAGGCGAACATATTAAGTTCGCTTAATCAGGAACAAGCGAACATATTAAGTTCACTTCAAACCTTTGCCTTGAACAATTTCGTCAACTTTCAACACGTCACATTCTTGTGAACTTCCATCTGTAGCTTGTATCCGATCTAATCCCGAATCATTTTAATAAAAAATAAAATTTTCATGGAAGATAGAAACAAACTATTTTTGAATTTTATCTGTACAAACGGAATCACATATTTTTGGTTTTTATCTGAGCAAACTGAAACACATATTTTTGATTTTTATATGAGCAAACTAAAACACATATTTTTGGTTTAACATCATGAGCAAGAAGATCATATCTGTATAAGAGCAATTCATCACACAGTCTATCATCAACTATGGGTAACCTATGATATACAAAAAAAATGATATGAAACAATCAAACTCATTCTTATGTAACTCGTATATTTTTCATTTTTATGTAATTTTTGCAATTAATATTTATAAATTCGTCATATTCACTTTTCAACTTTTCAATCAATTTGAATAATACCTGAAATGATACACGATAAATTTCAAAGTAAACAAGATCAGTTCATTTTTCTTCCAATTTCATGTGAGTTAGTACCATTTAGATGAAAAACATCGTGTACCCCACATATATGCCAACAGAAATTTAAATTTGCACTATCTTCAAAACATACACAGTTTATTGCAAGATTAGATCAATCTCCAAGATGAAATTATCTCTATTAGCACAAGTATAGAATATCAGATCCCAAAGGATATAAGAATCAGGATGATTCATAATCAAAAGATTCTAATAAATTGGCTTTATAATGAGAATCAGTAGATTCAGGTAGGAGGATCCAACTATTATCTGGATAATTTTCAATGAAATCAGAATAGATGATGTATCTAACTTATCCAAGGGCTAGTATATGTTCCAACAGATGTTGTTAGAAAGCATATCTTAGTTCAGCAACACATTGCATGTTTTTCGAGGCATGGGCTGTGAAGTGAACTGAAAGAGTTTGTGCTAAAGATATAATTCGATATTGGTCTCATGAAATTCTTAAAATCATATATTCTTTATCTGATAATGATCTTTTACTTACACACCCAGGCATATAATGGATTCAAATCACAGATGTAATCATATCATATTTAATTTTCACACTACTATTGGTTCAAAAACGCTTCTAGTCTATTAACAATTCAAGTTTCAAACTAATATTCAAATTAAAACATATTATCAAGATTAGAGCATTCAAAACACTATCATTTCTCATTTATGCAGACTTTGAAATTTAGATCAAATCAAATTACTTTAAACTATCATATATCAAAGGTCTACTATGGTCATGTGTAATGAACTATTCACTGATGTACTATCATTTCTTCTCTAACTTCAAATGATGTCAATTTTATATTTTTCATTTTGTTTTGAATTTTTATAAATAACATTTTTTGACTGAAATTTAAAATGCAGAAATGTAATAAAGCAATAAAAGAAGTTTAAAAAACAAAATCTCCCATGAAAAATTGTTTTTGAAAAACTTTTATTCGGGATTGATCATACCGATCATTTTGATCAGAAATTCAAACCTGGTACGATCAAATGCCTTAGGAAAAAGATTAGCAAAATTATCATCTGTATGTACCTTCACCAGCTCAATAAACTTTTTATTTGCACAATCACGGATAAAATGATATCTAATTTCAATGTGCTTTGTTTTACTGTGCTTAACAGGATTATTTGTGATAGACATTGTAGCATTATTATCAATAAACATGGGGGTTCTTGTAAAATTCAAATCGTAGTCTCTTAATTGCTGTTGTATCCACAAGATCTGTGAACAACAACTTGCAGCAGCAATGTATTCTGCTTCACATGTTGAAATGGAGACCATAGTTTGCTTTTTTCATTACTAGAAAACTAGAAATTAACCAAGAACTGGCAACCACCTGTAGTAGATTTCCTGTCCAAACAACAACCACCAAAATCAGAATCAGTGTATGCATTGAATTCAAAGTTAGAACCATGTGGAAACCATAGTCCCAATCTTTGTTTTCTTTTCAGATAATGAAAGATTCTCTTTACTGCAATCAAATGAGACTCTTTTGGTTTTGCTTAGAATCTGGAACAAATACACACAGCAACATTATGTCTGGCCTTGAAGCGGTTAAGTACATGAGAGATCCAATCATTGCACGGTAGAGTCGGCAATCAACTTCTTTTCCATCCGGGTCAGAATTCAATTTTGATTGACCGGAATCGAAGTATCATATGGGGTATAGTCCTCCATCTTGAGCCGGCTCAAGATGTCTTTTACATACTTGGACTGATGAATAAAGAAAACATCTTCCTTCTGATTAACTTGAAGACCTAGGAAAAATGACAACTCTCCCATAGCTGACATCTCAAACTTCGATTTCATAACACTCTCAAACTCTTTGCACAACCCTTCATTTGTAGAGCCAAAAATAATATCATCTACATATATCTGCACCGGTAGGTATTCTCCCTCTACTTTCTTAATGAATAAAGTCGAATCAATTTGGCCACGAACAAAATCATTATCCATAAGATGTGTAGACAACATTTCATACCATGCTCGGGGAGCTTGATGAAGACCATAGAGAGCCTTATCAAGCGTGAAAACTTTAGATGGATTTAATGGATCTTCAAATCCCGGCGGCTGACACACATAAACCTCCTCCTTGACTTTACCATATAAGAAAGCACTATTTACATCTAATTGAAACACCTTAAACCCTTTGTATGAAGCAAAAGCAAGAAAAAACTGTATAGCTTCAAGCCTAGCAACAGGAGCATAAACCTCGGTGTAATCAATTCCCTCTTGTTGATTGAAACCTTGTACAACTAATCTTGCCTTATTTCTCACCACAACACCTCGATCGTCTTTCTTGCATTTAAACACCCACTTTGTACCAATTGGATACACACCCTTTGGAAGATCTACAAGATTCCAAACTTTAAGTTTATCAAACTGAGCAAGTTCTTCCTGCATGGCCTCTATCCAATTGTTATCACGTAACGCCATTTCGACATTCTTTGGTACGACCTGAGAAATAAAACAGGAATGTGAGCATACATCAAGAACAGCAGTATCCTTAATACCTGTATACAATCAAGTGTTTTCACTAATAGAACGCCTTTGCACTCCATATCGCAAATTCCCAATGATATTTGTAATCGGATGAGCTTTGAGTTCCTTGATTGATGCAACCTCAGGAACCGGCAACACATCAACTTGAGTTGTATCAGATTGATAAGACATATCCTGATTAACTGGTATCTCCGAGTCCAGATTTGTAGGAATCCCCTATGAGCCTGTATCGAATTAGAAGGTTCATCAACTAACAAAGGATCAACAGAAGAATCTTGGAAAATAACATTGTCGTCCTCACTATCAGACTCTTGTGTTCCCGAACAAGAAGCAACATTAGGATCTGGAGCAGATGTAGAGGGAACAGATGATTGTGGAACCACAGTCGGTAGAAAACCACTATTTTGTGCATCATGACATGAATCATATAATACAGCAACTTCCTCAGGAGAAATATCAGAAGGTAATTGAAAAGACTTGAATAAATTGTCATAATCAAAAACCTAGTTTGGTCTAATCGCCATTTGAGGTAAAGACCGATTATAACAGTCAATATGAAACCATTCCTCAACCTGACGAGTCTCTTTGTTATAAACCCTCTTGGTAGTAGAATTTGCAACATACCCCAGAAAGATCCCTTCAATAGCTTTAGCACTGAACTTGGTTGGGACATCTCGAACTTTCAAAAGGGTGCATGGATTACCAAAAGGTAGTAAATATTCCAGATTCGGCTTACGATTATTAAGCAACTCGTAGCATGTTTTGTTGTGTCACTTAACGGTCAAGACTCGATTCAAAACGTGACACGCAGTATTCACTTCCTCAGCCCAAAAAGTAACTGGAAGCTTAGAATCTGCAAGCATCGTACGTGCCGTTTCAACCAAAGTCCCGTTCTTTCGTTCAGCAACCCCATTTTGTTGAGGTACATATGGCGCACTGAATTCATGATGAATTCCCTTTTGAAGATAGAATAAACCCATCTTGCTATTCTTAAACTCGCTGCCATTGTAACTCCTAATTCTTCTGACTTTCTGTTTGCACAAAATCTCTAAACCCAGAATTAAGAATTGTACCAACTCTGTGGTTTCGGCTTTAGAAGCAAGGAACTTAACCCATGAAAATCTAGAGAAATCATATGTTACTACCAGACAGTAAGATTTACCGCCAATGCTCCTGATACTAATCGGTCCGAACAAATCCATATGCAGTAGCTCCAAAGGAGTCACAATTGAATTCTTTAACTTAGATTTGTGGGACTTCTTGTGTTGTTTCCCTTTCTTGCAAGGTCTACAGTCATCAGGAACAGAGAATTTCATCTTCGGAACACCAATAACCAGATCATTCTTCACGAGATAATTCATTTTCCGATAATTGATGTCAGCAAGTTTCCTGTGCCACAAAATAGAATCCGACTTAGACGCCTTGGAGAGTAAACATGTAGGAATTGAATTCGTTGTTGTAGCAACACTCATGTCTAAGACATATGTGTCATTTCTCCTTAGAGCCTTCATTAGAATCCATTTGTCAGGAATAACAAAGCCCAGTTTCAAGATATAACACTCAGAATCATTGAAATGAAATGAAAACTTCTTGTCACACACTTGAGATACACTCACAAGATTGTGTTCAAGTTGCTCCACATTGTTCACTTTCTCAAATTTGACTTTATCATTCTTCAAAGTACCCTGACCAGTTATGTACCCGCCTTTATTTCCAGCAAAAGCGACATAACCACCATCAATATTAATAACATCCTCCAGCAAACGAATATTCCATGTCATATGTCGAGAACAACCACTATCCACATACCACGTATTGTTGATAGTCCTCCTTGGTTGCCCCTACATAAACAAAGAAAATCAGTTAGAAATAGAAACCCAAGTCATTGTGTCTTGGGTCGTCCAGATAGATCAAAATAAACAACTTCAAGCAGTTCACAATCAACATTGTCATCAACCTTTGGAACATAAGATTCTCAATTAGACCTTGTCAATGAAGACACAATATGATTAATTGGAAAAACATTATTTGATTTATGATTATCAGATTCAGATATTTCCAAAAGTTTCTTTAATTTTCTATTAAGTCTTCTTCGTTGTGGTCTAGAAAGTTTGACCTCAGGTTGAGAATCTTTAGGAATTCCAACATGTGGAATCTCAAACTTATTTTGAAAAACAACTGGTTTAGAAATATGCTTATCATGTTGCTTAAATCCCGAAGATTTAACAAATGATTGACAAGGCACATTCTTTACAACACTAGAAGTAGGCTTTCCCACATTTGGTCTTTTCAGAATCGTCACCACTCGTTGTTGTGAGAGAACACTCTTTAATTTGCCTTGATTCTTATAAGGACAGTGAATCAGAATATGACCAGCCTCATTACAGTGAAAGCAAACTCTTCTATCTTGATGATTTCTTATAGAAGGAGTTTTTCTTGAATTTAATGACCCTTCCAATGAACAAGCTTCAGAAGATTTTACTGAACAGTTGACTGGCTTCTTTTGAACAAAAACTTGTTTAGTCACCGTTGATGAATTCTTCTTCTGATGACTAGCATCAACAAAACCACTTGATTGTAACATTTTGGAAAGGTTATGTTGATCAACTTTCACTTCATCAGCTTCTGTTAAAATGCATCTATCACGGGTAACTTGTTTCACCACCTTTGGTTCAACAGTTTTCAATTCCTTAGGAATGCCTTCAACCTTTTAATCATCAAAAACTTCATTCTCAGAATCAGAATCATAGATCATATCTTCACCAGTTACTGGATTTATTTTCAACACCGTCTTTGGATCAATTTCCTCTTCATGAATAATTTCTGGTTCAACCACATAATTTGCATTGAATGGTGGAGGGACAAATCCAATTTCAGCAACCCTCTTTGTAGGATCAGCATTAACATTAACGTAATCCAATACCACAGATGAATTTTCAAAATTCTCCAGCTTTCTATGTAATTTGATCACTTCAGATTCTTTGTCGGAAATCTCTTTGTTCTTCTGAGCGACAATTTTATTTCGCTTCACAATCTCAGCATAAGCCATATCCAGATGATATGCTTGTTCCTTATATTTCAACAAAGAGTTCAAATCTCTTTTCAAAGACTCAATTCTATCTATACACAATTTATCATTATCTTTCAATTTTTGATTAACTGAATGCATCGATTTCATATCACAAATTAAATTTGTGTTATCATCCATTACTTTTTGCAGTTTATCTTTTATACTGATGCAATTAGAGCAATAAATGTGACAGACAGAATCTTTTACCTTTGAAGGATCTGACATATCTGTCATGAAGACTTTTGCAATCGAAATATTTTCAGAATCAGCACCATCAGAAGAATTTTGAGTTAATACTATATCATCTTCAGATACACCAGATGCAATATCAAACTCAACATTTTGTACTTGATCATGGTCTTCATCAGCACTTGGCAAACTCTCACTTGAGCTATCATCATCAGTTGACTCTTCAGATTTTGCAGAATGAATTTCACCTACAAAAGCTTGACTTACAGTACCAAACAAATCTTCAAGATGAATACCCCAGTCATAATTTTCATCATTCTGAGCAACCAAAGCAGATGATGCAGATGCATGATTAGAATTTCCAGAACCAGAGAAGCCATGTGACTGATTATGATTGTTCTGAAAGTTATTAGGCTTTTTCTGAGAATCAAAATCAACTTTTGGCTTCACACATTCTTTGGAGAAATGACCATACTCCTGACAATTATAGCAACGAACTTTGGTTTTGTCAAATCCCATACGTGAACGACCGTTAGAACCAATATACTTTTTTCCAGTCTTATTCAAAAAATCATTTGCTTGTCGCATCAGCATAGCCATGTTCCATTGAATGTTCATCTCTTCCAGATCATCAGGATCAATTTGTCCGAAATCCTCTTCAATAACATCTGGATCATGAATCTTTCCTCTATTAAAATTTTCATAAGAAGCTATAAAGGAAGAAAACATCGCTAAATAATCATCAGCAACTCTTTGATTCATATTATGTGTACCTGATGATGAAGAAGCTGTATTGGCAGAGAAACCAGAATGACTTGGAACCCCAGAACAATGATCATTAGAAACATCTTGAGTATCACCAGAAAAGAACGCAACCCCTGCACCAGTTTTGCCAGAAGTCTTAGCAAAATACATTGAAGGTTCTTGAATATGCTCCATATTGGTTTCCTTCTTCTTCATATTCAAATCATGTGATTGAATCTTGCCAAGAACCTCTTCAAGAGACATAGTTTTATACTTAACATTTTCTTTTATCAAAACTAAATACACATCAAATTTAGATGGTAATGCCTCCAAGAACTTATCATTTATCTCTTCAGTCTCATAAACCACTGAAGCACTTGACAATTCACTCAGCAAATGATAGAATCTCGTTGTAAGATCATCTAAAGATTCATTTTGAAAGTGCTTGAATACTAAGAACTGCTTCTTCAGTAATTCTTTTCTGCTTTTCTTAACATCCAAACTACCTTCACACCGCTTTTGTAACGCTTCCCATAATTGTTGAGAAGTCTTGAATTGTTTAAAGCTATGATAAATTTCTTTTGGAAGAGACATTGAGATACTATCCATAGCCTTCTTTTCCCTATCAAACAATATTTTTTCTTCTTTGGTTAACGCAGATACCGATTTAGGAACATCATCCTTTCCCATCCAAGTGTATGTCGGATGAATATAACCTTCCAAGATTGGAATCCATAAACTTGTATCAGTAAAGGACATGAACTGATCAAACCGATCTTTCCAGTTAGAATAATCTGCAAGACTTAACAATTTGGGTGGTTTCTGAGATGTACCAATCTCGTTATCGTAATTTAACATGTTAGTCACTTGCACCATATTAGCCATTTTCAGAAAAATTTCCAAGTCTTGAACAAGTACTCCCCTCAGACGAAGATAATAAGTTCGCTTCAAATCCAAACAAGCACTTGATATCAAGCGAACTTGATAAGTTCGCTTAAAACAAGAAAATCCGATAAGTTCGCCTACTGAATAAGTTCGCTTAAACTGAGAGAAGCGAACTTGATAAGTTCGCTTGCTAAGTTCGTCTGTAACAAAATCTCAGCAAGTTCGCTTGCTTCAGCTGTAACAAACTCAGGAAGAACTTCAACCCAAATACGAACAAACATCACCGAAAATCATCATTTCTCACATATTAGAAGGAATTTGAAGAAATTGGACCGTAGGATTTAGTATTTTATGAATTAGAATACTTCTATCGGATTAATTTCACCAAAATCCACGAATTCAGCAACAAAATCAAGTTCAAGAACTTGAAAACCCCATGGATACAAAAACTTGAAAAATCAACAATTTCTTGTCAAATTGTACACAAAATCATCTCTAATCACCAAGAATCAAACACAAATGACGAGCAAAAGCTCTGATACAACTTGTAGGTCCACATGACTCATCTGCAGATCGATCTCGTGACAGGACGTCTCAATAACACGGAGTGCGGAATCCTACCGTGTTAACGTTTGTATACGAATTGACAATAGAAACAGCAGGTAAATAAACTTCTCTTTGTATTCCAGCAAAACATAGAGTTTACAAGAATTACAGAATACAATCGTTCAACCCTTTTCTCTCTCTAGAATAGAATCTGTAAACTCCTATTTATAGACACAAACATGCTATAGGCGATAGACGAGGCGAACTTAATGAGACTAGGTGAACTAGACAAGTTCGCCTCTAGCATAACTTGTTCCAACACTTAGATAAAATCTATACAATTACATAAAAAACATAAAGACAATAAGACCTAAACTATTACAAATCTTTTGTCATACATTCTATGTCCTAACAGAGGAGGGTTTAGGTGTTTGGGTCCGGGTTAGGATTCGATGAGACGGTTCCAACGCCGCTGGAATGAGCTCAATCGGAGTTTGTTTGACTCACTTCTTAGTATTTCTTAGCGAAAAACCACTTATTAGTGGAACCGTCCCCTATATATATGTACTTTTATTTACAAAAAACTAGTAATTAGAGATCTCTTGAAAGAATCTATAAAAAATTGGGTTTATTAACTATAACATGATAATAATATATATATATATATATATATATATAAATGTGTTTGTGCGCCAAGATCAAGTACAACAACACAAAAAAGGAAAAATAAAGAAAAGGGGGCAACCACATGTCTAGAACTCGTGACCCTTGAGTAGGGTGCCAAGAGGTTAAACCATCAGACCAAGCCTTGAATGTGATTAGTAACACAGAAAATAAATATTTAACCCATTTATACAGTTGCTCATCTTCCTTAACATCCCAGGTCATGAACTGAGTTTTCCCCATTCAAATCCTAATCCCCAAATCGATTTAAAACTCAGCGATGGAACAAGAGGAAGTGCATAACAGCAAAATCGTTTACCTTTTGTTATTACGTGATCACGAATTGAAGGGAAAATGGGATGCTAACGATCGTGGGAGCCCCAGATTTGATGCGTCGATCGGCAAACAGGGAGGAAAATGTGACAATCCGAACTTTTGTCATTTGTCATGACAAATTGTTCGCCTTCCTCTCCCTAGTGGAGAAGACTTTTCTGTCCAAGACGAAAAGAGTGGTGTTGTTGTAGGCATCATATCTTTCATGAAGGCACATAAATGTTGGCGTAAGGGTCATACCACCATTCTGGCTCTTGTAGACGAACTACCATCCGAGGAGAAGAAGATTGATGATATTCCGATCGAACGTGATTTTCTAGAAGTATTTCCCGAAGACTTGCCTAGTCTTCCGCCGCATCGTTAGGTCAAATTCCAAATTGATCTAGCACCCGGAGCAGCGCCTATTGCTCGGGCACTGTATAGACTCGCAACTGCAGGAGTTGTTAGATAAAGGTTTCATTCGACCTAGCTAATCGCCATGGGGAGCTGCAGTCCTATTCTTCAAGAAGAAAGACGGGACTTTCCACATGTGCATTGACTACCGTGAGCTTAACAAAGTAACCATCAAGAACCGTTATCCTTTACCCCACATTGATGATATGTTTGATCAACTCCAGGGATCAAGCTTCTATTCCAAGATAGATCTTAGATCTGGTTATCATCAATTCAGAGTCCAAGATGAAGACATCTCAAAGACAACATTCAGGACTAGGTATGGTCACTACGAATTCATGGTCATGCCATTCGGACTGACCAACACATCCGTGGTATTCATGGATCTCATGAACCGTGTGTGTAAACCTTACCTTGATCACTTCATCATCGTTTTCATTGATGACATCCTCATCTATTCTAAGAACAAGAAAGAATATGAGGAGCATCTGCGTTTAATCCTTGAATTGCTAAAGCAAGAGCAATTGTATGCCAAATTTTCAATATGAGAATTTTGGATTCGCGAAGTTCAATTCCTAGGGAATGTAGTCAACGAGAAAGGAATACATGTCGATCTAGCTAAAGTAGAAGCCATCAAGAATTGGGCGGCACCAACGACTCCGACAGAGGTGCGACAATTTCTGGGATCAGCTGGCTACTACCACCGATTCATCAAAGGATTCTCGAAGATTGCTCAACCTCTCACTGCCGTAACTCAAAAGGGTAAACCCTACAACTGGAGCGATACTCAGGAATCCGCATTCCAACTGCTGAAACAGAAACTCTGTAGTGCACCCATCATATCTCTTCTAGAGGGAACGGATGGCTTTGTAGTGTATTGCGATGCCTCTATTCAAAGTCTTGGTTGTGTGTTGATGCAACGTGAAAAGGTTATCGCATACGCTTCCCGTCAATTGAAAGTTAATGAGAAGAACTACACTACCCATGATTTGGAATTGGGAGTTGTAGTATTTGCACTGAAAATCTTGAGACATTACTTGTACGGTACTAAGTGCACCATTTACACCGACCACAAGAGTCTTCAGCACATCTTCGAATACAAAGAGTTGAACATGCGACTACGTCGTTGGATAGAACTCTTGAATGACTATGATTGTGCAATCAAGTACCATCCGGGCAAGGCTAATGTAGTAGCCGATGCCCTAAGCCGAAAGGAAACCAAACCCAAATGGGTTCCAGCGTATGGAAACTTAAAGGAACTGGTTATGGATGAAGCTCACAAATCACGATACTCTATCCATCCAGCATCCGACAAGATGTACCATGACCTAAAGGTGCTATACTGGTGGCCGAAGGTGGAAGCCGATATAGCTACCTACGTGACCAAGTGTCTGACTTGCACAAAGGTCAAAGTGGAATACCAAAAACCTTCTGGTTTGCTCCTACAACTAGAGATTCCGATGTGGAAATGGGAGCAGATTTCCATGGATTTTATCACCAAATTGCCCCGAACTCCTAGCAGATGCGACATCATCTAGGTGATCGTCGATCGCTTAACAAAATCCGCTCACTTCCTAGCAATCAAAGAGACAGACAAAATGGAGAAACTTACTCGTATTTACTTAAAGGAAGTAGTCTCTCGGCACGGAGTGCCAATTTCTATTATTTCGGATCGAGACGCTCGATTCACCTTGCGGTGATGGCAATCATTGCAAAAAGCTCTAGGCATGCATCTAGACATGAGCACAGCATATCATCCACAAACCGATGGCCAGACGGAACGTACCATTCAAAACTTAGAGGACATGCTACGAGCTTTTGTGATTGATTTCGGTAACAGTTGGGAAACTCACTTGCCCTTAGTGGAGTTTTCCTACATTAACATTTATCACACTAGCCTCAAGACAACACCATTCGAAGCATTATACCGACGTAAATGCCAATCACCTATCTATTGGGCTGAAGTTGGGGATAGCCAACTTACGGGTCCTGAACTTGTATTCGAAACTTCTAAAAAGATTGTTCAAATTCGAAACCGTATGGCAGCAGCTCGTGTCGTCAAAAGAGCTATGCCGATAAACGTCATAAACTGTTAGAATGTCAAGTAGCCGATATGGTTCTATTGAAAGTCTATGGTTCTATTGAAAGTCTCACCTTGAAAAGGTGTAATCCGCTTCGGGAAATGAGGCAAACTGAATCCTCGTTATGTTGGACCGTTCAAGATAGTGAAGAGAATTGCCCCAGTAGCGTACCAACTGGACCTACCTGAAGGACTGAGTGGTGTACATGATGTCTTTCATGTCTCGAACTTGAAGAAATGTCTTGCAGATGACACACTCATGGTTACTTTTGAGGAACTACAAATCGATGAACAATTGCGTTTCATTGAAGAACCGGTAGAAATCATGGATAGGGAAGTCAAAACGCTCAAACACAGTAAAATCCCTATTGTCAAAGTTCGTTGGAACTCTAAATGCAGAACGGAATTCACATGGGAGCGCGAGGATCAGATGATGCGCAAGTATCCTCATCTGTTCAAGCACTCCACGTCAAAAACTTAAGGTACTATTCTAATTTTCGGGACGAAAATTCTTTCAACTAGGGGATGGCGTGACACCTAGAAATTTTTTTTTTCATTTTAAATTTCAGGACGAAAATTCTTTCAACTAGGGGATGATGTGAAATCCGAACTTTTCAGGTTAACTCCGTTAACCAAATTCTGTTAAATCTTAACCGTATCAACTCATCTCAAACCCTAGGGACTAAACCTGCCATTTCTCAAACTCTAATTCACATAAAACTGCAAGTACTAATTGTGTAATTAGCCTAAATCCAATTCTAATTGACTTTGTAAAGTCAAAATCCAATATTTAAGTTTTCGTTGACTTTGAAAGTCAACTAACCAAGTTCTAACTCAATTATAAAAGAGAGGGACTAATCCTGTATTTTGCCCAATCTTGATTTCGTTGTCTTTAGAAAGTCAATCCGACTATTCTTGAGTCCAATTCGCATGCTACGATCGTTTCTATGTGAAATTGTAACTGATATTGCACGAATTATGACATTAACAGCCGTAACCACCATTTTAATCATCGTCATTGTCGAATTAAATCACTTAATGGCTAATCAAACCATAACCGTCGAAACCCACCTCCATTTCAAACGAATTCAACCATTCTGCCTATCATCCTCTCAATTCATCACCTGCACACCTCAAACGAATCCATCTGAAGCTATTGCACGCTCGAATTTCATCGAAGAAAGAATCAGAGTCGCCGGAGACCAATTCAGTTACAGCCGGGATCTTTTTTAACCAATCACGCTCAATTCAAGCATGAATCTGGTAAATTCTTATAACCCTAGCTTCGTTCTTATCCATAGAGTGAAAGCCCTATGCCAATTGGCGCTCATAACATCAATTCGATCGAATCCAAGATTCTAGGATTCATGTGAAACCGGTTTAATCGAACGCCACCTTTGACCCTGTTTTAATCCACTTAATCAATACCATTCGATTCGTAATACTCTGTTTTATGAAAGCCCTCTGTTAATTCAACCTACTAACATCGAATTGTTCATGATTCGTAAATTAGGGTTTGTTCATAAACGAAATTGGGGTTTTTGATCTTAAACACATCCTTAATCAAATTAAACTACTCCAATGGTCTCGCAAGGTCTTAACTTACAAAAGCCACATGAATCCAGCCATTTTTATTATCAGAATCAAGGAAATCGATTTGGTGTTCTTAACCTAGGGTCTAATGTTCGAACACGAAATTAACAGTCTTAAACTTAACGATTTTAGAAATAAATCACACCTACTGACTCGTAATCGATTGTTGAACAAAAGCCCTATGAATCTTTCTCCTGTCACGATCGAATGAAGGGGTTTTGGGACTGGTTTTGGCTTCGGTCTGCTAAGGGAGAGGATCAGAGGGGACATACTTGTTATAAGCAATTGAATCCGGACTTGTATGTGATTGCCCTAGCGGGTGTGATGGTTAAGTGTGTGTGCTGTTGTGGGAGAGACCCGGGTTCGAGTCTCTCCACCCACTTTTACTTTTAAAATTGATTTTTGTTATTATTTTGAATATAAAAACTTTCCCTATATTATTATATTTATATATTAATATGTTTTGAACTCGTAAACTACCCGTAGGCTCGGGTTTAGTTTTATAACCTATATCTAATATTTTCCCCACTTTCAAAATAATATATATATATATATATATATATATTATTTTCAAACCACGACTCCGAATAAAATAATATATTTATATTATTTTCAACCCATGACTCCAATTAAAAATAATATATTTATATATTATTTTCGCAACGTTAATAAACATTGTGTAATGGTTCAAACTAATAAATAATATAATTGTTTATATTATTTACCCACGTATATGTTCTCGAATAAAAATAATATATTTATTGTTTTTGTCACGAAATTTATTATGGTGTTATTTCCCTAAACTTAAAAATAATATATTAGGTTATATTATTTTCCAATATCATTATTAAATGGTACAAACCCACGAATATTTGCTAAATAATATTATTCGTAATTAGAGACGTCTGACATGAAACACATTTATCTTAATTATTATAAATTAAGAAATCCTTATTCCCTTGGGCAAGTTCATCTACTCGTTGATCCTAAGTATGTTCTAGGACGTTCAAAACTTCCGCGTCGTAGTCACAAAAATCCCATGTGTCCCTAACTATTATGCTTGTAATTCTAGGGCATTTGTAGACCGTTCACAGGCAAACCAATTATGGTTTCTGTTGCATCCCTGTGTGGTGCTAACTGCTATCTACTACTCAACTCAGGTGAGTTTTCATGGCCCCTTTTACCGTTTTAAACTGGAGGAGAAACATGCATACAAACGAACATCATTTTACTTGTTTTCCCGTTGGGGAGAAACATGCATACAAAAGAACATCATTTTACTTGTTTTCCCGTCGGGGAGAAACATGCATACAATTGTTTTCCCGTTGGGGAGAAACATGCATACAAATGAATATCATTTTTACTTGTTTTCCCGTCGGGGAGAAACATGGATCACATAGTATTTCACTACCACTTGTGTACTTAAGCGTAACACACTATCATTGAAAGTCCTCACACACATCGGACCGTTAATACAGATTTAGCGAGGTAATGTTTGGTAGTACTACTGGGTTTGACAAACCCCACCCGGGCTAGTCGTCTTGTTCGATTGGAGGTCGAACGGGTGTAATACTGACCTAAACACATTCGCCATGGTTGATAGACCTGGCGGGAGACATTCAAAAACAAACAGTCAGCTTCGGTTGCGAGCGCTTAGAGTAACTTGTACATTGTCTAGCTAGCAATAGGTGTGACTTACGTATGTGGATCCTGCAAACACACAAACAGTTTATTTACTTACAAACCTGTGAAATCACCAATCTCGTGTTGACACTTTTTCTTACATGTTTCTTAGGTCACTAAGGCACAAGTTGCACACCTAGGACATGCACGGAGTCCTACTGTTATTGCATTCTCATGCAAACATTTATTGCATTTAACTCTGAACATCTAACGGTTTTGCTTAATCCCATATAGTGTCGTTTGATGTAACTAATGACTGAGATCCTGGTTTGTCACACTCTAAACGGTAAAACTCCGTTAGTGGAATTTGGGGGTGTGATAGATTGGTATCAGAGCCATTGGTTATAGAGAACTAGTACTGCATATTAGACTAAAACTGCACACATGCATTAGTTACACGACACAGACACTCATACATGATACACATAGCAGCCTTACATACAGTGCAATGCAATCATGTTAACATCATTCATTTCACCCTCTGCTGACGAGGAACACGTCATTCGCATTGCATCATCATTCGTAGTGGCGACACTCGAGGAATCATTAGAATAACATCCACTCCCGTCTGAGGGCAGCAAGACGGAGCCTTCGGAGTAGTCACTCACACCACCATCATCTGCACCCTTGTTACACCACCAGAGCCGAAGATAACACCGTCTTGAGCCAATCGATGACACAATCGGAAATGGTGGGCCTTCTTAAGTCCGTGTTAGTGAAGACACATAGCACTAGTACATGTCTCTTTGGGAGTTGGATTCGTTGGGGGCGAGTCCCTCCTGTACCCACTAACAACAAAACCCCAATCTCACTAGCTTTATGTGACTATCCGGACTTTTTTTAGTCCAACTCCGTTAACTATTCCAGTTAAATCCTAACTTGTTATTAACCAAACTCAAACCCAAGGACCTATTCTACCAATTCCCTGAACTCATTGCAGGGACTAAACCTGTAATTAGTTCATTTTTAATCTGGTTGACTTTTGAAAGTCAAATTCGTAGCCAAGGATTCAAATTCAAGTTCTGAAACCCTTTTCCGTTGGAATTGAAACTGATAATGCACAATTATGACTTAAACACTCATCGTTAACAAATTAATCACAGAATTAGTTCGAATTCAAATCAAATAATGAGAATTTAAAGTGTAACCGTCGAACTCAATGTTTAACCGATCGAATTCATCCGTATCAGTCATTGATCTCACGAATTAGAGGCCGGAACAACTTAGTCGCACCACACAGAAGCTTTTTCCTGCAACAATTCGTCTAAAGACGGGGTCGGGATCGTCGGAGACTAGCCGCTTGTAGTCGGACCTGCGTTTTGATCGTACGCTACCAATCCTTCATCCATTCTGGTAATTACGTACCTCTTTAGCTTCGTTTTAGTCTGTTAATCATTAGCCCTATGCTAATTCGGCTCCATATCATCGAAATTAACAAGAACCCGATTCTAGGGTTCATTTGAATGTTATGTAATCGAATCCAATCAATCCGATAATTAAAACTGAAATTGATCATGCCCACAGACTCGCCTCGACATCTAGATCAAAAGCCCTATGTTATTTGGGGCTTACATGATCAAATTGATCGTGATCGAGAATCTAGGGTTCATACGATTCGGGTTTAATCGAACCCTAACCTAAACACATTCTTAATCCAATTAATTGTTACGATTACATTCGAAATCCTTTATTCTTTGAACGTCCTATACCAATTGAATCAAATAACATCGAAATTATTATAAACCGTAAACTAGGGTTCATGCACATTTATGTTTAATCAAACTCTTACCTACACCCGTTTGAAATGAAATTAAACTACATCATCAGTTTCGCAACACCCTGATTAGTAAAAGCCCTATGATTTAAACATATTTTATCATTTGAATTGTTCAAATCGATTCTGACTTTATAAACTAGGGTTTCGATCATTCTTTCAGAAATTAAACGACCTTAATCTTACCGTTTTTGCAATTAAACCCATACACAGGATCGTGATTATCAATCTACCAAAACCCCTATATTCCCTTGATTTATCGAAGTCGAAATCGAGAGTATTGGGACAGTCTCGATCGCGAATGGATGTGGGGAAGGAACTCACGAGAGCTCCTTGATAAAACCATTCCAAGTAGGATTAGTTCGCAATACCCTAGCGGGCGGGACTGGTTAGAGACTGGTGCGTGTGTGGGAGAGACCCGGGTTCGAGACCGGGCTCCCACAATTAATTTTTGAACATTTTCTGATAATATTTAATTAATAAAAATCAAACCCTATATTTTTTATTATATTAAATACACGTATTTTAGCCCGGGAAACAACCCGTGGGCTCGGGTTTGAACCTTATAACCAATTTTACTATTCCTCTCCACTTTTAAAAATAATGTATTTATATATTTTTCAAACCTTAACCTTGTATAAAATAATATAATTATATTATTTTCAAACCGCGTTCAACGTTAATAAAATAGTATATATATATTATATTATTTCGACTCATTTAATTATCCTGTGTAGCATTTCTTGAAAGTATAAATAATATAAATAGTTATATTATTTACCTACGTTATTTACCTCGATTAAAAACAATATATTTTTAATTTTTCTACTCCAAGGATTATCTAGTCAATCTCTCGAATTTAAAAATAATATATTAAATTATATTATTTCCCTAACCTTTGTAATCGACTCAAACGCCTGAAAATAATTATTTATTTATTATTCGTTATCAACTTTCGGCGTGTAAAGCAAATTTCCTAAAATCATTATAATAAGATATATATAATTATATATATAAAAAGCTCCGTCGACACGTTCGTTTATGCCTAAATCCTTAGAATGCATTAGGACGTTCTAATTTTTCTGTGTCGTTGTCACAATTCCTATTATTATCCCTAATTTATGTGTTTATAATCTTAGGGCATTCGTAAGTCTTTTGAGACTTACACACGTGGTTCCAACTTATCCTTTGTGTGATACTACCTACAACGCAACGCAGGTGAGTTTTCACGGCCCCTTTTTACTGTTTTAACTTGGGGGAGAAAACATAGTTAAACGATTTTGAGATTTTGTAATTCATATGATATCGATGTTAAAGCTAAGGGTAACACGCTATCACAGAAAGTTCTCATCTTATATCGGACCGTTAATATGGATCTTAGCGAGGTAATATTTAGTAGTACTACTGGGTTTGACAAATCCCACCCGTGTTAGTCGCGCTAACTAGATTAGAGATCGAACGGGTGAAATGTTAGCCTACTCACACCGCCAGTGTTGATAGACCTGGCATGAGGCAAATAAACAAACAGTCAGCTTCGTTTACGAGCGCTTGAGTTAAACATGAACATAGGTTAGCTACCTATAGATACATATTGAATGATCATAAATCTGGTAAACGATTTTCATTATATATTGAAACCTGTGAACTCACCAACCTCGTGTTGACATATTTTCTTACATGTTTTCTCAGGTCGCTAAGATAAGGTACAGGTGCACATTAGGGCATGCATGGGATTCATCTAATTTAATTGTGCTTATTTATGTTTGATTGGATTATTTTGTATTGTACTTGGTTCGTTTGGACTTTTGGACTTTTGGTTTGGGCGCATGTACTTTGCGCATTTACTTTTCTTTACGCTTCCGCATTGAAACTTTGATAGATATGATATTTTCATTTGAGTCCCATGTAGAGTCGTTCAAAGTAACTGATGTCTGAAATCCTGGTTCGTCACTCCCTAAACGGTAAAACTCCTTTAGTTGAAATTTGGGGGTGTGACAGAATGGTATCAGAGCCATTGGTTATAGAGAACTAGGATTGCATACTAGACTATAGCCTCACACATTAGTTACATGTCATTTGGATGTTTGGCACTTATATATATTGTTACAGGAACATGTCGTCAACTCCACCTCCATCACATAAGGCACCAGGACATAAGGCACCTATCCTATCATACCCGGAGCCCAAAAGGCGCCGGACTAGTTCCAGTGACTATTCAGTTGACCAGCGGGAAACGAGCAGCGCGCAAGCAATGAATCCTGCTCGTAATTGGAACCCATACCCGCAAATGATCCAAAGATGGATCGAAATGGGAAATGTCCCCTCACCTTACTTTGGTTCTGCTTCCTCATCATCTACCTTACCTAGCTTGCCATGCACTATGGAACAAACTTTTACAGCCTTTGTATTTTACATGTCTAGGGAGTTGAGTATTGTGAAAGATGCTACTGATGAGATACCTGACATTCTGAAGAGAGAGTCTCAAATAGAGGAGAATAACGTAGGGATAGAGCTTTTGACTCCTGAACTAGCAGTAACGGATCAAGTCCATAGCGTCTTGGTGGATCGGGTGACACATTTGGAGACGAGGGTAGACACCTCGGATTTTGAGGTAGGAGGGATTCTGGAGAGAGTGGCTAATCTGGAAGGCCAACTGCAAGCAGCAAACCATGCTGCCGAGGGACTCCAAGAAAGAGTAACTCACTTGGAAGCCCAACTGCAAGAAGCCCTATTTCCTGAGGAGATTCCACTTTCCGACGGCGAGGAAGAGCCCTTCGAGGAAGAGCCCTTCGAGGAGGAGCCCTTCGAGGATGAGCCCTTGGAGGAGGAGCCACCCGAGGAGGAACCGGTGGAGATCGATGATGCTGAATGTAGAAGCATGTTTTGTAACTATAGATTAAATTCTACGTATCGGTGTACGTGGCTAGTACGCAGGAGGGTGTTCCTGAGTACTTAGCCTGCACACCAGTTTGGTCCTGCGTACTTAGTATGTACGCAAGGCTTTTGCCTTGCGTACTTGTCAAGTACGCAAGTAATGTTCCTTCCCCTATAAATAGAATACTTGTCTTCATTTGTGGGTGGAAATATGGAACAAGGTCGAGAGGTGTCCGGGTCGGGAAGAGCTCTCTCGACCCCTAGACCGTGAGCTTAGATGAGAGATGTGTGCTCCTTCGGTATGTAGTCTATAATACGGGATGGCTTCTATGTTATGGATTACGTGTCGTTTCATTGTCTTTTGTCTTTGTTCGTGTTTTCTCTGTCTAGTTTCTTTGTTCCCACACAAATCCGCTGTGCGACGAAGCTCCCAGGACCTATAAGTGGTATCAGAGCCTCGGTGTTCGTTGATTTGTGTTCCAGTTTTGGGTTTTAGGGTTTTTGAGCAGATCTGAGTTGTTTGCTACTTTTTCTTGCAAAAATCCTAAAATCTGAGTTTGTTATCACTTCATTTGGTGTTTGGAAGGCTAAGGGTTTGTTAGATGATGATTTCTAAGCTTTTGGAAGCATCAATTTCTCATATCCATCACTTTTCGAGCATTCTCTTCAAGATCCGTCAAGAACGCTGTTACTTTTTGTTAAGTACGCAAATTCAGCTTTTCTGCGTACTTACTAAGTACGCATGGGTTTTGTCCTACGTACTTACTAAGTACGAAAGAGAAGTTGTCCTGCGTACTTGTTAAGTACGCATGAGTATTTGACTCTACGTACTTAGCATGTACGCATGGGCATTTTGCGAACTTATCAAATACGCATCAGCACTTGGCTTTGCGTATTTACTAAATACGCATGAGCACCCTTTATGTGCGTATTTACTAAGTACGCATGAACTAGCATCTGGGATTCAAAAAAAAAAAGTTTTTTGGCGGGAAAACTTTTCTTGGCCAAAATTTTTAGTGATCATTTGTATGTGTGTTTCGGCCCATTTTTGAGAAGATAGTAGTTTTGGTTTTTCCGGACCAGAATTTGTATATGATGTGGCTTGGCGAAACATGGACGAGATTTTTGTTGGATGATACCACTTGTCATACATGTTTTAAGGGTCCATACCTGAAAATGTAGGATACGAGTATCCGGGATACTTATTTAGTAGGGTATGAATGCTGAACTAATGGGAGCAATTGGGTCGTCATCGGCTAAAGGTCTCGTTCTATTTGTGAAGATGTGGCTGCTTTGGGTCTTTCGGAAAAACAATAATCTTGTTTAGGTATTCAAACCTGAATATTTAGGCTACGAGTATCCGGGATACTTCTTTAATAGGGGATGAATACTGGAACAACTTGAACCAAATGATTTGCTGCTTTGGATCTTTGCAAAGAAATAAAAGAATAAAATCTTGGAGTTAGCTAGTTGTGCTTTTTGAGGATTTGAGTGACGTGATGATGAAGCTGGTCATAGTTTACAGAGAAATGAGGGGGATAAAATCTAGTATTCATGAGACATTAAAGAGGTGGTGGAAAAGCCGTTGGTACTTCCTATATATATACCTCTTTGACGTAGCATGGATCTCAACTATGATTTCTCGAGTAAACTATATTTTTCTTGTTTTATTCTATCGTGTGTTTTCAAGATGAAGCTGGATATTCGTTGGATTATTAGTTGAAGATGGAACCTTTTATCATTGGCCGATGGGATAGGAAACATACCCTTGTTTCTGGTCTAGTTAGATGAAGCTTAAACTGAAAGGGGATATTGGAAATGAACATCTTTGGGAATTTGGTTGACTCGTGAAGATACAGGATAGAGTTGGACACATCTGGTTGAAGACTTAAATTTATCTTACTGGAATTCCTATGGGAGTTGATTAGTTTGATGCAGGTTATTGGAAATTCAAACTCTCTATCATATGCCAGCTGATTTGGAGTTGTCTTAGTCTACTATTGTTACCTGTTTAGGAAGACATTGTCAGACTCAGAGTTCTAAGTCAGGGTGGAGGTTGCTACTGCTGAGAGGATGAACTACAATGAGTTGTGTTAGGTTAGTTGGTTCTTATTGAAGCACTTGGTTTGGTCTATAATGAAAGCTACAGTTTTGAGGGAGTCGTGTGTGTCACTCGGCAACTGAAGACTGAAGTTTGAAGATTTGAAGATCTCAAGTGGAATGCCAGAAGAATGTTTTGTAAACTGATGTATATCAATGTTAGAGATAGATAGAATTTGATGCTATAGTTAAGAGGGAGTTTGTAGAAGCATGTTTTGTAACTATAGATTAAATTCTATTTATCGGTGTACGTGGCTAGTACGCAGGAGGTTGTTCCTGTGTACTTAGCCTGCACACCAGTTTGGTCCTGCGTACTTAGTAAGTACGCATGACCAAACCATGCGTACTTAGTAAGTACGCAACGCTTTTGCCTTGCGTTCTTGTCAAGTACGCAAGTAATGTTCCTTCCCCTATAAATAGAAGACTTGTCTTCATTTGTAGGTGGAACTCTGGAACAAGGTTGAGAGGTGTCCGGGTCGGGAAGAGCTCTCCCGACCCCTGGACCGTGAGCTTAGATGAGAGATGTGTGCTCCTTCGGTATGTAGTCTGTAATACGGGATGACTTTTATGTTATGGATTACGTGTCGTTTCATTGTCTTATGTCTTTGTTCGTGTTTCTTTGCTTCGTTTTCTTTGTTCCCACACAAATCGCAAAAAAGGTCTGTGTATCTCTGCTGCGCGACGAGGCTCCCGGGACCTACACTCAGTCATACGTCTCTTACGATGACGAGGATGTTTGATGATCTTCCTATTCTATCTTTCTTTCATTTATGTTTTGCTTATGTTATTTCTCTTTTCAAACCTAGATAGGTAAGGTTGTTCCCATTCAATAAAAGCATGAGAAGTTTAATGTTTGAATTATTTATTTTGTAGCCTTACAATTTATTTAATTTTCAAAATATTAGATGTTGCATTTCTTTACTCGTACATAAATAATATTTAATATGCGATATATTTCTCATTGTTTTGTATTTGTGAATGTGAAGAATCATGTCAGGAAGAGGACGTGGAGGTCGGGCTGGTGGCCGAGGTACCATTAACATGACGGCAGCGGAGCTAGCGACACTAATAAACGATAGTGTGGCGGAGGCTCTAGCAGTACAGAAAACTACAGGTAAATGCTTTAGCTATTGACTAATGATGTCAATTCATCTCTTAAAAAGCCTGTCCTAAAATCTATAATC
Organism: Smallanthus sonchifolius; assembly: GCA_023525975.1. Lineage (NCBI taxonomy): Eukaryota > Viridiplantae > Streptophyta > Magnoliopsida > Asterales > Asteraceae > Smallanthus > Smallanthus sonchifolius. The sequence continues at coordinate 44,334,110 of CM042030.1, read as the reverse complement.
CCAATCCTATTTTGTTTCTGACTCCAGGCCCGCAAAACCCGCAACCAACCTGCACCTTCAAGGCATTCATGGATTGTAAGCCCCACGCCTTTAGTGGAGCTGAATGAGCTATCGGACTACTTCGTTGGTTCGAGAAAGTAGAATCAGTGATTGCCATGTGCAACTGCCTAGTGGCAAATCAGGTCAAGTTCGTCGCTGGAACTTTGGAGGGCCCGACTCTCACATGGTGGAACACCCATGTCCAGATGTTGGGTCTGGCCATGGCAAATGGACTTCCGTGGGAGGAGTTTAAGTCGATGATGAAGGAGGAGTAATGTCCTCGTGATGAAATTCAGAAGTTAGAGGGAGAGTTCTGGAACCTAAAGATGGAGGGTTCTGAAATTGAACTCTATATCACACGTCCACATGAACTTGCTACTATGTGCCCGCATATGGTGACCCCTGATTACAAGAGAATTGAACTATATATTAGAGGTCTAGTGCCTCAAATACAAAGCATGGTTACTTCATCCAACCCTACCACTATCCAGCAGACTATCCGACTTGCCCATAAGTTAACCGATCAGGCGGTGACTCAAGGGACTCTACCCCCGAGAGCTTCAGTCTCTAAATCCACCGATAATCATAAACGTAAGTTTGACCACCACTCCAATAACCACTCCAACTCTCACTCCAAAGGACCCCAGCCCAACCAACCCCAGTTTAATCAACCACAGCATCAACAGCAGCGTAAAGCATCAACAGTAGCGTAAGTTTGAGCCTGCTAAGAAATTCAACCAGTCAACCTCTTCAGGTCAAAACCAGAGTGGTTACGAGGGAAAATCTCCTAAGTGTAACAAGTGAAATTTCCATCACTTTGGGTTTTGCAATCGTTGTCAGCGGTGTGGCAAAATAGGTCATGCTGCCAAAGATTGTAGGGGTGAGTTGCAAGCTAAACAACCTTTTCAACAACCTGTATCTACAAGGGGTTGTTTCGAGTGTGCGAAAGAGGGACATATTCAGAAGAATTGTCCTCAGTTAAAGAAGGGAGGTAATGGAAACCACAACCCTAACCAGAATAACAACAATGGTGGTAACAATGGCAATGGTTGAGGAAATGGTGCGAAGGGACGAGCCTTCGTGCTAGGATCTGGAGAAGCTCGTTATAATCATAATGTGGTCACCGGTACGTTTCTCTTAACTAATTACTTTGCTTCTGTCCTTTTTGAAACTGGTGCTGATAGGAGTTTTATATCTAAGAAACTTACTGATATGATAAAAGGAACTCCAACTCAGTTAGAAGCTAAGTATATAATAGAGATAGCTGATGGCCAATTAATTGAAGCAACTCACATTCTTAAGGGATGTAAGCTTGAGCTAGCTAGACATATACTTGATATCGACCTTATGCCGGTCACACTTGGTAGTTTTGATGTACTTGTCGGCATGGATTGATTATCTAAAAACCAAGCTGAAATTATCTGTCATGAGAAAATTGTTAGTATTCCTCTCCCGAGCGGAGAAACCCTTTCCGTTCAGGTCGAAAGAGTTGGTGCAGTCATGGGCATCATATCCTTTATGAAAGCACAAAAATGCCTTCGAAAAGGACATACAGCTTTTTTGGCTCTCGTTGCTGAGCAGCCGGCAGTAGAGAAGAAGATTGATGATATCCCCATCGTTCGTGAATTTTTAGAAGTATTTCCCGAGGATCTGCCTGGTCTGCCCCCACACCGTCAAGTTGAATTTCAAATCGATCTAACACCCGGAGTGGCACCGATCGCTCGGGCACCTTATCGACTAGCACCTAGTGAATTGGAAGAGCTATCCACTCAATTACAGGAGTTATTGGATAAAGGTTTCATCCGACCTAGCTCATCACCATGGGGAGCTCCAGTACTGTTTGTCAAGAAGAAGGACGGGACTTTCCGTATGTGTATTGACTACCGTGAACTGAATAAAGTCACAATCAAGAATCATTATCCTTTGCCTCGTATAGATGATCTATTTGATCAACTCCAAGGATCAAGTTTCTATTCCAAGATAGATCTCAGGTCCGGTTACCATCAATTAAGAGTCCGAGATGAGGATATTTCTAAAACTGCTTTCAGGACAAGGTACGGCCACTATGAGTTTATGGTCATGCCTTTCGGATTAACCAACGCACCTGCGGTATTCATGGACCTCATGAACCGTATGTGTAATCCTTACCTTGATCAATTCATCATCGTTTTCATCGACGACATTCTCATTTATTCCAAGAACAAGGAGGAACATGAGGAACATCTACGCCTAATTTTGGAATTACTTAAAAAGGAGCAACTATATGCTAAGTTTTCCAAGTGTGAATTTTGGATCCGGGAGGTTCAATTCTTAGGACATGTGGTTAACGAGAAAAGAATACATGTCGGCCCATCAAAGATAGAAGCCATCAAGAATTGGGCAGCACCGACAACTCCGACTGAGGTGCGACAATTTCTGGGATTGGCTGGTTATAACCGTCGATTCATTGAGGGGTTCTCAAAAATTGCACAACCTCTCACTGCCTTAACTCAAAAGGGTAAAGCCTATAACTGGGGCGATAACCAAGAGTCAGCATTCCAACATCTTAAACAGAAACTTTGCAGTGCACCTATTCTAGCTCTTCCGGAAGGAACGGATGATTTTGTGGTGTATTGTGACGCGTCTATTCAGGTTCTAGGTTGTGTGTTAATGCAACAAGAAAAGGTGATCGCGTATGCTTCGCGTCAACTAAAGGTTCACGAGAAAAACTACACCACTCATGACTTAGAGTTGGGAGCTGTAGTTTTCGCATTTAAGATATGGAGACATTACTTGTACGGTACCAAATGCACCATCTACACCGATCACAAGAGTCTTCAGCACATCTTCGAGCAGAAAGAGTTGAACATGCGACAGCGTCGCTGGGTCGAACTCTTAAATGATTATGACTGTGCGATCCGGTACCACTCGGGTAAAGCAAACGTTATAGCTGATGCCCTAAGTCGAAAGGAAACGAAACCCAAATGAGTTCGAGCATTACAGCTTACTATTCACCCCGAATTACCTGACAGAATCCGTAGTGCTCAACTCGAAGCGCTGAAGGAGGAAAACCTACCGCTGGAAGGTACACGCGGTATGGAAGCACAACTCGAGGTCAAATCTGACGGTATTCGCTACTTCGTCGAGCGGATATGGGTGCTAGTATTCGGAAACCTAAGGGAACTAGTCATGGATGAGGCTCATAAATCTCGTTACTCTATACATCCAGGTTCCGACAAGATGTACCATGATCTAAAGGTGTTATATTGGTGGCCGAAGATGAAGGCCGATATAGCCACCTATGTGAGTAAGTGTCTGACTTGCGCGAAGGTCAAAGTTGAATATCAAAAGCCATCCGGTCTTCTCCAACAACCAGAAATTCCCATGTGGAAATGGGAAAAAATCTCCATGGACTTTATTACAAAATTGCCACGAAATCCTATCGGATGTAATACCATTTGGGTAATTGTTGACCGTTTAACAAAGTCAACTCACTTCTTAGCAATCAAGGAAACCGACAAAATGGATAAGCTTACTCGTATTTACATGAAAGAAATAGTCTCTCGGCACGGGGTGTCAATCTCTATCATTTCGGATCGTGATGCACGATTCACTTCTCGTTTCTGGCAGTCGTTACATAAAGCTTTAGGCACGCGTCTAGATATGAGCACAGCATACCATCCTCAGACTGATGGCCAGACATAACATACTATTCAAACTCTGGAGGACATGCTACGAGCTTGTGTGATTGATTTCGGTAACACTTGGGAGTCTCACCTACCGTTGGTGGAGTTTTCCTACAACAACAGTTATCACACTAGCATCAAGGCAGCTCCTTTTGAAGCACTTTATGGATGGAAATGTCATTCTCCTATTTGTTGTGCCGAGGTTGGGGATAGCTAACTTACATGTCCTGAACTCGTACTTGAAACTTCTGAGAAAATCGTTCAAATTAGAAACCGTATGGCAGCAGCTCGTGATCGTCAAAAGAGCTATGCCGATAGGCGTCATAATCCGTTAGAATTTCAAGTAGGGGATATGGTCTTGTTAAAAGTTTCACCTTGGAAGGGTGTCATTCGTTTTGGGAAACGAGGAAAACTGAATCCTCGTTATGTTGGACCATTCAAGATAATGAAGAGAATCGGACCAGTAGCGTATCAACTGGACCTACCTGAAGGACTTAGTGGTGTACACAACGTCTTTCACATCTCAAATTTGAAGAAATGTCTAGTAGATGAGTCTCTCACGGTTCCTCTTGAGGAACTACACATTGATGAACAGTTGCGTTTCATCAAAGAACCCGTGGAAATTATGGATAGGGAAGTCAAAACGTTAAAGCACAGTAAAATCCCTATCGTCAGAGTCCGTTGGAACTCGAAACGCAGACCGGAATTCACGTGGGAGCGCGAGGATCAGATCATGCGTAAATATCCTAATCTGTTCAAGCACTCTGTGTCAAATTCTTAAGGTACTATTTAATTTTCGAGACGAAAATTCATTCAACTAGGGGATGATGTGATATTCCGGGAAATTTTTTTTATTATTTAATTTTCGGGACGAATATTCATTCAACTAGGGGATGATGTGACAATCCGGACTTTTTTTAGTCCAACTCCATTAACTATTCCAGTTACATCCTAACTTGTTATTAACCAAACTCAAACCCAAGGACCTATTCTGCCAATTCCCTGAACTCACTGCAGGAAATGGCAGGGACTAAACCTGTAATTAGTTCATTTTCGATCTGGTTGACTTTTGAAAGTCAAATTCGTAGCCAAGGATTCAAATTCAAGTTCTAAAACCATTTTCTGTTGGAATTGAAACTGATAATGCACAAATATGACTTAAACACTCATCATTAACAAATTAATCACAACATTCGTTCGAATTCAAATCAAATAATTAGAATTTAAAGTGTAACCGTAGAACTCAATGTTTAACCGATCGAATTCATCCATATCAGTCATTGATCTCACAAATTAGAGGCCGGAACACCTTAGTCGCACCACACAGAAGCTTTTTCCTGTAACAATTCGTCCGAAGACGGGGTCGGGATCGCCGGAGACTAGCCGCTTGTAGTCGGACCTGCGTTTTGATCGTACGCTACCAATCCTTCATCCATTCTAGTAATTACGTACCTCTTTAGCTTCGTTTTAATCTGTTAATCATTAGCCCTAAGCTAATTCGGCTCCATATCATCAAAATTAACAAGAAACCGATTCTAGGGTTCATATGAATGTTATGTAATCGAATCCCATCAATCCGATAATTAAAACTAAAATTGATCATGCCCACAGACTCGCCTCGACGTCTAGATCAAAAGCCCTATGTTATTTGGGGCTTACATGATCGAATTGATCATGATCGAGAATCTAGGGTTCATACGATTCGGGTTTAATCGAACCCTAACCTAAACACAATCTTAATCCAATTAATTGTTACCACTAGACTCGAAATCCTTTACTCATTGAAAGCCCTATACCAATTGAATCAAATAACATCGAAATTATTATAAACCGTAAACTAGGGTTCATGCATATTTCTGTTTAATCAAACTCTTACCTACACCCGTTTGAAATGAAATTAAACTACATCATCAGTCTCGCAACACCTCAATTAGTAAAAGCCCTATGATTTAAACATATTTTATCATTTGAATTGTTCAAATCGATTCTGACTTTATAAACTAGGGTTTCGATCCTTCTTTTAGAAATTAAACGACCTTAATCTTATCATTTTTGTAATTAAACCTATACACAGGATCGTGGTTATCAATCTACAAAAACCCCTATATTACCATGATTTATCGAAGTCGAAATCGGGAGTATTGGGATAGTCTCGATCGCGAATGGATGTGGGGAAGGAACTCACGAGAGCTCCTTGATAAAACCATTCCAAGTTGGATTAGTTTGCGATACCCTAGCGGGCGGGACTGGTTAGAGATTGGTGCGTGTGTGGGAGAGACCGGGGTTCGAGACCGGGCTCCCACAATTAATTTTTGAACATTTTCTGATAATATTTAATTAATAAAAATCAAACACTATATTATTATTATATTATATAAACGCGTTTTACCCCGGGAAACAACCCGTGGGCTCGGGTTTGAACCTTGTAACCAATTTTACTATTCTTCTCCACTTTTAAAAATAATGTATTTATGTATTTTTCAAACCGTAACCTTGTATAATATAATTATATTATTTTCGAACCGCGTTCAATGTTAATAAAATAGTATATATATATATATATTATATTATTTCGACTCATTTAATTATCCTGTGTAGCATTTCTTGAAAGTATAAATAATATAAATAGTTATATTATTTACCTACGTCATTTACCTCGATTAAAAACAATATATTTGTTATTTTTCCACTCCAAGGATTATCTAGTCAATCTCTCGAATTTAAAAAGAATATATTAAAAAATAGTATTTATATATATATTATATTATTTCGACTCATTTAATTATCCTGTGTAGCATTTCTTGAAAGTATAAATAATATAAATAGTTATATTATTTACCTACGTTATTTACCTCGATTAAAAACAATATATTTGTTATTTTTCCACTCCAAGGATTATCTAGTAAATCTCTCGAATTTAAAAAGAATATATTAAATTATATTATTTCCCTAACCTTTGTAATCGACTCAAACGCCTGAAATAATTATTTATTTATTATCCGTTATCAACTTTCGGCGTGTAAAGCAAATTTCCTAAAATCATTATAATAAGATATATATAATTATATATATAAAAAGCTCCGTCGACACGTTCGTTTATGCCTAATCCTTAGAATGCATTAGGACATTCTAATTTTTTCGTGTCGTTGTCACAATTCCTATTATTATCCCTAATTTATGTGTTTATAATCTTAGGGCATTCGTAAGTCTTTTGAGACTTACACACGTGGTTCCAACTTATCCTTTATGTGATACTACCTACAACGCAACGCAGGTGAGTTTTCACGGCCCTTTTTACTGTTATAACTTGGGGGAGAAAATATAATTAAACGATTTTGAGATTTTGTAATTCGTATGATATCGATGTTAAAGCTAAGCGTAACACGCTATCACAGAAAGTCCTCATCTTATATTGGACCGTTAATATGGATCTTAACGAGGTAATATTTAGTAGTACTACTGGGTTTGACAAATCCCACCCGCGTTAGTCGCGCTAACTCGATTAGAGATCGAACTGGTGAAATGTTAGCCTACTCACACCGCCAGTGTTGATAGACCTGGCATGAGGCAAATAAACAAACAGTCAGTTTCATTTGCGAGCGCTTGAGTTAAACATGAACATAGGTTAGCTACCTATAGATACATATTGAATGATCATATAACTGGTAAACGCTTATTTATATATTGAAACCTGTGAACTCACCAACCTCGTGTTGACATATTTTCTTACATGTTTTCTCAGGTCGTTAAGATAACGCACAGGTGCACATTTGGGCATGCATGGGATTCATCTATTTTGATTGTGCTTATTTATGTTTGATTGGATTATTTTGTATTGTACTTGGTTCGTTTGGACTTTTGGACTTTTGGTTTGGGCGCGTGTGTTTTGCGCATTTACTTTTCCTTACGCTTCGACATTGAAACTCTGATAGATGTGATATTTTCATTTGAGTCCCATGTAGAGTCGTTCAAAGTAACTAATGTCTGAAATCCTGGTTCGTCACTCCCCAAACGGTAAAACTCCGTTAGTTGAAATTTGGTGGTGTGACACTTTACTCCACTTCAAGCCCGAATCCGTGGACGTCGCTTGAGGTACACCGTGTGGAGGCAGACCGTTGCACGTATTATTGTAGAAACTCATTGACACATAGATGTCATCACCTTCCCGACTCGTTGGCTCGCGCTTTGGTCGATATTCTGTTGAAGAAGGATTGACCACAAGGTTGAGAACACCTTGCTCATTGCATACTCAAACCTTATCCTGACTCAGTTGGAAGGACAGCTACTTTGCCTTTTTCCAGTAACACATATCCATGAACTAGTTTCACTCCTAGAAGCCGTACTTCATGTACATATTTGTTTCATGCGCATGCTCCCATCTACAATCCACTAGATTGGACTCTCGTATTGTGTTTAAACTCGAGTGAATACTCGGATCAATCGATTCCCGACTACTCATCCTTATATGAGTCATAGTTGATTAACTTATAGTAGATGACTAAGCCTTTCGATAACTTATCATCTCTAGCAACACACTGTACCCGGTAATAAAAATTGAAGGACATTTTGACACAGGACAGGGAGAACTAGAGTGAGCATTGTAATAGTAATTTGAGGTGCATGTAAGTCCTGGTGAAACCTAGTGTGTGGATAAATGGTCCTAATCTGTGAATTACGGACTTAAGTTACCACTACCTGTAGAAATTCATGTAACCTGCTCAATGACTAGTTGGTATCGTTAAACCTGTTCAACAGTTGATAGACGCGACTATCAGGTTGAAGATGTTACGAACACACTGAACTATCATCAACAGGATCCATCATTTTATTTCATTCATGTAATAATCTTAGTGAACCTAAGACTCTCATCCATACTTGATCAATGGAACCACCTTGATTGAAACTCTAATAGAACCTCATGGTAAACCCACCGACTCCAACTATGTAAGCGGAATTTGTGGAATTCTTTCTAAGCTAACACGTTATTCCTTACACTCCAATAATAAACTCCATTTCACCCTATTACCTTATCCTGTGACTAATCCTTAGTCTAATTTGAATTATACCCCAACATATAAATCAAGCTGAAATCATTTGTCATGACAAATTGTTCGCCTTCCTCTCCCTAGTGGAGAAGACCTTTCTGTCCAAGGCGAAAAGAGTGGTGCTGTCGTAGGCATCATATCTTTCATGAAGGCATAGAAATGTTGGCGTAAGGGTCATACCGCCATTCTGGCTCTTGTCGCCGAACTACCATCCGAGGAGAAGAAGATTAATGATATTCCGATCGTACGTGATTTTCCAGAAGTATTTCCCGAAGACTTGCGTGGTCTTTCGCCACAATTTCTGGGATCGGCTGGCTACTACCGCCGATTCATCAAAGGATTCTCGAAGATCGCTCAACCTCTCACTGCCCTAACTCAAAAGGGTAAACCCTACAACTGGAGCGATACTCAGGAATCCGCATTCCAACTGCTGAAACAGAAACTCTGTAGTGCACCCATCCTATCTCTTCTAGAGGGAACGGATGGCTTTGTAGTGTATTGCGATGCCTCTATTCAAAGTCTTGGTTGTGTTTTGATGCAACGTGAAAAGGTTATCGCATACGCTTCCCGTCAATTGAAAGTTCATGAGAAGAACTACACTACCCATGATTTGGAATTGGGAGCTGTAGTATTTGCACTGAAAATCTGGAGACATTACTTGTACGTTACCAAGTGCACCATTTACACCGACCACAAGAGTCTTCAACACATCTTCGAATACAAAGAGTTGAACATGCGACTACGTCGTTGGATAGAACTCTTGAATGACTATGATTGTGCAATCAAGTACCATTCGGGCAAGGCTAATGTAGTAGCCGATGCCCAAAGCCGAAAGGAAACCAAACCCAAATGGGTTCCAGCGTATGGAAACTTAAGGGAACTGGTTATGGATGAAGCTCACAAATCATGATACTCTATCCATCCAGGTTCCGACAAGATGTACCATGACCTAAAGGTGCTATACTGGTGGCCGAAGGTGGAAGCCGATATAGCCCCCTACGTGAGCAAGTGTCTGCCTTGCGCAAAGGTCAAAGTGGAATACCAAAAACCTTCTGGTTTGCTCCAACAACTAGAGATTCCGATGTGGAAATGGGAGCAAATTTCCATGGATTTTATCACCAAATTGCCCCGATCTCCTAGCGGATGCGACACCATCTGGGTGATCGTCGATCGCTTGACAAAATCCGCTCACTTCCTAGCAATCAAAGAGACGGACAAAAAGGAGAAACTTACTCGTATTTAATTAAAGGAAGTAGTCTCTCGGAACGGAGTGCCAATTTCTATTATTTCAGATCGAGACGCTCGATTCACCTCGCGGTTCTGGCAATCATTGCAAAAAGCTCTAGGCACGCGTCTAGACATGAGCACAGCATATCATCCACAAACCGATGGCCAGACGGAACGTACCATTCAAACCTTAGAGGACATGCTACGAGCTTTTGTGATTGATTTCGGTAACAGGTGGGAAACTCACTTGCCCTTAGTGGAGTTTTCCTACATTAACAGTTATCACACCAGCCTCAAGACAGCACCATTCGGGGCATTATACGGACGTAAATGCCGATCACCTATCTATTCGGCTGAAGTTGGGGATAGCCAACTTACGGGTCCTGAACTTGTATTCGAAACTTCTGAAAAGATCGTTAAAATTCGAAACCGTATGGCGGCAGCTCGTGATCGTCAAAAGAGCTATGCCGATAAACGTAAACCGTTTGAATTTCAAGTAGGCAATATGGTTCTATTGAAAGTCTTACATTGGAAAGGTGTAATCCGCTTTGGGAAACGAGGCAAACTGAATCCTCATTATGTTGGACCGTTCAAGATAGTGAAGAGAATTGACCCAGTAGCATACCTACTGGACCTACCTGAAGGACTGAGTGGTGTACACGATTTCTTTCATGTCACGAACTTGAATAATTGTCTAGCAGACGAGACACTCGCGGTTACTCTTGAGGAACTACAAATCGATGAACAATTGTGTTTCATTGAAGAACCGGTAGAAATCATGGATAGGGAAGTCAAAACGCTCAAACACAGTAAAATCCCTATCGTCAGAATTCGTTGGAACTCGAAACGAAGACGAGAATTCACATGGGAGCGCGAGGATCAGATGACGCGCAAGTATCCTCATCTGTTCAAGCACTCCACGTCAAAAACTTAAGGTACTATTCTAATTTTTGGGACGAAAATTCTTTCAAATAGGGGAAGACGTGACACCCAGAATTTTTTTATTATTATTATAATTTTCGGGACGAAAATTCTTTCAACTAAGGGATGATATGACAATCCGAACTTTTTAGGTTAACTCCGTTAATCAAATTCTGTTAAATATTAACCTTATCAACTCAATTCAAACCCCAAGGACCAATTCTATCTATTTCTAAACTTTAAAATATGAAAAACAGAGGGACTAATCCTTTATTTTGCCCGATCTCGATTTTGTTAACTTTAGAAAGTCAACCCGACTATGCTTGTAACATCCATGATTTTCTAACATTTATCTTATTATGTAATGAACACCTGAAGTACCATACTAGTTCAAACTCATCATGTCACATATATATCAGTCTGAACCCTTTGAAACCTTGCACCACATAATACAGTTCAAAAATGTTTTCTGCAATTCAATTAAACCACACAATAATATTAGTTTAGTTTTATACAAAAACATATATACATTCAACATTTTTAAGTAAACCATTTCAATATATATATAAATTGTATTCAATTAGATTAGGATGAACCTTTTTCATAATTGAAGCTCCAACTTGAACCCCCCCCCCCCCCACCTTTAAATTTAAACCCCTTTGATCTCAATGTTGACCATTCCTCATCAGTTTGACTTTTTAAAGTCAAATAGCCCAAGAATCATACAAATCAAGACCGTAGGCGACCCAATCTGTTTGACCTTGGGTTCCCATGCGTAGGTAATCGATCGTATATCATCCCTAGGCCCAATTTGAGTTCAATTCGATCACATTACACGCTCGAATTCAAAATTCAAACGAGCTTGACTCGACAAAGTCAAACTAGGCTAAATCAGGAAAGAATTCATGAAATTGAAACTCGTTTTTGATAGCAAATCATGCGTAGGCTAATTACGCATGAATCCAGACCACATCCATGACGCAATTCACTCCCAATTGACCGAATTAACGCGTAATCCATTCGGACAACTGTCACAGTCAAACCTCTAAACGAATGCTATAATTATAGTGGAATTGGATGATGTAATTCACTCACACACCACCGTATAACATATTAAAAACTCTCTCCACCCTCATTTGATCCTCCCTTCAACCCTGCAACTCAATCGAGCATCCAGATCCTCGTTTCTGACCCGCTAACCGTCGGCCTCCTACACTTGACCATTTCAGGTATAAATCTTGTCATTCGTTTCGTGTTTACTTGGAGATTAAAAGCCCTCTATCAATTTCATATGACAGAGGGCAACAAACCCAATTTCGTTTGGAATCAAGGCTTGTTCATACGGGTTCAAATTCAGATTTCTAAATCAAATCGTTTAGCGTATGTAATGTATTTAACATCTATACTTAACCGGCGAAACCATCTGGTCCGACTGGCTAAGTCATTGCACCATTGGACCAGATGGTGTGGGTTCGAAACCCGTAGGTTCCGGTCTTTTTACGCACGTAGTAAACCAAACCCGGTCCCTCTGTTGTATCATGTCAAAACGTTTCGAACTGGGTCTAGTACACGGACCAGCCACTTGGTCCACTGGTAACATGCGCACCTGTTACAGGCGCCACCCGTGTTCGAGCCGGGTGGCTAGTTTAATTTTTTAAAATCCACTTTTAATGCCCCAAAAATTGTATAAAAATTATTTTTATAAACCCAACCTTATTTAGATCAGATTAAAGCAATACGTTACAATTTTTAACATAAAACATCTATTTTACAAATTTAATTGTTTAAAATATCTTTTTAATCATTTAAAAAAATACATTTCTTAATCAAATTATTAAATTTTAAAACCTAGTATTTAATTTCCTAATTTTATAAAAATTATAAAAAGATTTTTATAAAAATACATTTTCATAAATCATTTGTTTTTCTATTAAACTATATATACATATTGGAGTTTAAAACAAATAAAACTCTTTCATAAAAAAAATAATATTTGTCTTTAGTGTTTATGTCTAATTAATTTAAATAAATAAATTCTTTCAGGATTCAAAGTAAAAATAAATAAATCTATCTTATTTATTTATTTTATAATAATGTGTCAAACTATAGGGTAAATATATATATATATATATATATATTAGTACATATTAAAACCCTAAATAAATTTGTTAATGTAAAAAGATAATTAATAAATAAATTTGTTTATTTATTTATTATTAAAGTAATATGTTCTAAAATAAGGAATGTAGTTACTAATATGTGTGTGTATATATATATATATATATATATATAGAAAGAGTTTTATTTGTTTTAAACTCTAATATGTACATATAGTTTAATAGAAAAATAAATGATTTATGAGAATGTATTTTTATAAAAATCTTGTCATAAATTTTATAAAATTATGAAATTAAATACTTGGTTTTAAAATTTAATAATTTAATTAAGAAATGTATTTTTTTTAAATGATTAAAAAGAGATTTTAAACAATTAAATTTGTAAAATAGATGTTTTATGTTAAAAATTGTAAAGTATTGCTTAAATATGATCTAAATAAGGTTGGGTTTATAAAAATAATTTTTATACAATTTTTGGGGCATTAAAAGCGGATTTTAAAAAATTAAACTAGCCACCTGGCTCAAACCCGGGTGGCGCCTGTAACAGGTGCGCGTGTTACCAGTGGACCAAGTGGCTGGTCCGTGTACTAGACCCAGTTCAAAATGTTTTGACATGATACAACAGAGGGACCGGGTTTGGTTTACTGCGTGCGCAAAAAGACCGGAACCTATGGATTTCGAACCCACACCATCTGGTCCGATGGTGCAATGACTTAGCCAGTCGGACCAGATGGTTTCGCTGGTTAAGTATAGATGTTAAATACATTAAATACGCTAAACGATTTGAATTAGAAATCTGAATTTGAACCGGTATGAACAAGCCTTGATTCCAAACGAAATTGGGTTTGTTGCCCTCTGTCATATGAAATTGACAGTTAATCTCTAAGTAAACACAAAACGAATGACACGATTTATACCTGAAATTGTCAAGTGTAGGAGGCCGACGGCTAGCTGGTCAGAAACGAGGATCTGGGTGCTCAATTGAGTTGCAGGGTTGAAGTGAGGATCAAATGAGGGTGGAGAGAGTTTGTAATATGTTATACGGTGGTGTGTGAGTGAATTACATCATCCAATTCCACTATAATTATAGCATTCGATTAGAGGTTTGACTGTGACAGTTGTCCGAACGGATTACGAGTTAATTCGGTTAATTGGGCGTGAATTGCGTCATGGATGTGGTCTGGATTCATGCTTAATTAGCCTACGCATGATTTGCTGTCAAAAACGAGTTTCAATTTCATGAATTCTTTCCTGATTTAGCCTAGTTTGACTTTGCCGAGTCAAGCTCGTTTGATTTTTGAATTCGAGCACGTAATGTGATCGAATTGAACTCAAATTGGGCCTGTCGATTACCTACGCATGGGAGCCCAAGGTCTAACAGATTGGGTCGCCTACGGTCTTGATTTGTATGATTCTTGGGCTATTTGACTTTAAAAAGTCAAACTGATGAAGAATGGTCAACATTGAGATCAAAGGGTTTAAATTTAAAGGGGGGGGGGGGGTCAAGTTGAAGCTTCAATTATGAAAAAGGTTCATCCTAATCTATTTGAATACAATTTATATATATATATATATATATATTGAAATGGTTTACTTAAAAATGTTGAATGTATATATGTTTTTGTATAAAACTAAACTAATATTAATGTGAGGTTTAATTGAATTGCATAAAATATTTTTGAACTGTATTATGTGGTGCAAGGTTTCAAAGGGTTCAGACTGATATACATGTGACATGATGAGTTTGAACAACTACGGTACTTCAGGTGTTCATTACATAATAAGATGAATGTTAGAAAATCATAGATGTTAACAATGATATATGGCTATGTATATATATATACCCTGTAGTTTGACACATTATTATAAAATAAATAAATAAGATAGATTTATTTATTTTTACTTTGAACCCTAAAAGAATTTATTTATTTAAATTAATTAGACATAAACACTAAAGACAAATATTATTTTTTTATATATACTTTGAACTTACAATTTTACATATCAAACTTTTGTTGACCTACATCCTTTCACATAAAATGACACAACCCTTGTACAAATCCATACATATCAAACCCGATGAACATTTGATCATGACTTAGACTCCGTGCACATTGTTAATGCAAGTTCATACATTTCATTCTAGGTTAAACTTGTGATTTGAGAATCACTTGTACGTCATTTTTGCTCGTGTTATCTACACAACTTATTCAAGTGAGTATTACATAGCCCCTTTTACTCTTTTACACTTTTTGGGGTGAAACATGAACTCTATACACACAATTGCTTACATTCACACAAACACAAATCATCTTTACATTCATGTATACAAAATTTGAGCTTTATGTTTGAGTGCTAGGTGTGTTGACTGTTTATGTGCAATTTATGTGCAATCGTTAACTATTCAAGCTGACGGTTAACAATAATAGATCTATTGAGTCTGACAAACCCACCCAGATTGGGGTGATTGTTACCGACAACACAATTTGCATGCTAGTTACAAAGGTTTGATTGTACTTTGGTTACACAATAGTTGCTCCCCATAAATGCCTTATTTTATCATGTTATGTAAGGATTTGATTTATTCACATCTATATATACTACCTATGTACAAACCTGTGTATGCTTACCAACTTTTTAGTTGACCTTATTTTATTCATGTTTCAGGTGCTAATGTGTGAGTTGATCAAGATATGCCACACTTAAGTTTGGACTTAGTTAAATTTAAACAAAGAATATTATGTATTTCATTTACATACTTGTTTGAAGTTGGTTATGTTTGATTTGTTTGGAATGAAATTTGGATGATTAATATATTGCAATCTAGTCAACCTTGTGCTCATGAACAGTCTAAATGTCCCGCCCCGACGTATTCCGCCGTCGGTTGGGGTGTGACAGATTGGTATCAGAGCCTTGGTTATAGGGAATTAAGTTATTAGACACTTTTGACCTAGACTATAACCTTAGGACACCTATACAATGCCATACTACTACATGCTACATGATTTCTCCTTGTGTGAATATTCCTACATACTATCATAAGTAAATACACTACATGATACAATATTTAATAATTTAGGTGTCACACTGTCTGATAATTGTTGTGCTATATTCATGCTATCTATTTGATTCATTTAAGTGCAATCCTAAGTTTTAACACACACTTATACACACTTAGCTTTGCATACACCCTTGAACTCACTCATATAATCTCACCACCTCTTGTGATTTAAATCTAAACTATTGGGCCTAATGCCCATTAATAATAAACAAAAAGCCCACTTACCCTCCAAGAAGAAGAAGCACACTACAATATATAAACCTCACTTTCGGGCCTCAAGGCCAAATCCACAACAATTCTCATCATAACCATGAGCCCAAAAATAGTGCTATTAATACATGATTGCTGGAAGAGTGTGTAGGCCCATGAGGGATTCTGGCTAAGGAAAGATAGGGTACTTAAGTGTGTCTTTGTGACCGACCCCTCTTTCCTGGGAATTCTCCTCAGGGATGCATTGCTTATAGGTCAAGTGTATTTCTAAAATACTATTGTGAAGACTCGGTGTTATGACTAGTCAAACTCTAAACCTGTGAGAAATCCTATATTTAACACTCAATGTTTCATTATCACTTACAACCTTTTCATTGTTTCTCTGATAGACATGGACTCCTATTCTCCTTCCGCCCCGGTATACCGTCCCAGAGCAGAATCTGATTGGGAAGAAGACATCAGGTCACCCGTGTATCGGTCACCACCACCCCCAGCTGCCAGGCCAAGGTTTGATGTAAGGGCAGTTTGGGCTAGGAACACCGGCCCAAGACTTCGAACACCTAGATCACCCCCACTAAGAGACCCATATCTAATGCCCGACCCGTACCATCCTAACCCTTGGGCAAGGCGTACCATGACACCCACTAGTGCTATGGGAATTCCAATCGATGACGTTCACCAATATGTGAGGACCTCAGAGTTCGAGAGGCAAAGGATGGGACAAGAGATAATGCACGACTTGCAAGGACAAAGTATGGATAGCCTAGCAAACCAATTAGGGTACCAAAAGGAGTTAATCTCCATCCTTGAAAAAGAAATAATGGAGAATCGCACGGAAACAGCTAGAGCTGAAGCCAGATCGGCTACCAGAATGACCATAGCGGTGCTCGTCTTGGTGATTATCTGCCTACTAGTGGGAAGCTACCAGAGACGTTAACATAAATTATATTTATGGTCTTTAAATTTTCAGTTTGAGAACCGTTTCCCCTATGTTTTGAGTAATGTTTACCATTTTAGCATTTAACAAATTTTATATTTTTCCAACTCTAAAGCTATTATTCATTGATTTAATACGTTGAATGTGAATTTCATCAATCATATTTTCATCAAGACCCTCTAAGTATCACTTTCTTCACTCAACACGATTTAGTACACTACCGGCAATCTCCTTTGTAAACAAATCATCATATTAGATTTAAACAACCTCGTTATTTTCAAACCAAACATTTATCAAACTTTTAAAAGAGTATCAGAAATATAAATTTCCCATAAACATTTTCACTTTGCAAGGGAACTTAATGCAACTTAATTTATAAAAATATTACTTCAAATTAACAAATAAGTATGATTTTCCTCATTAAAGTAATTATTTCTAAAACCTGCTAAATTAATATACAACTACTTGATTTAGCCAATAATTTCTCTTAAAAATATTCTCCTTATAATAATTGAAAACTTAAAACGTTTTTCCTATAAACTGTCTATTTATTTAGATTATGTAACTCAATGGTTTCACTACTTTATATATCTACAACCAAGAAAAATTTACAATTTCCTATTTCCAAACGAAGATAAGTATTTGTAAACACATTTCCCCGAATGTTTTCAGAACCCCATCGTTACCTTTCACTTGCCGCTTCAAGAGACGATACATACCGCGTACACGTTAACCATCCCCATCAACCTCAACGAGATTTAAAGAGCTGGAACTTAAATACCACGTTATACATGAACACTAAACGACACGCTTGTCTGTAACACTCGACTACCTACTGTCACACCCCAACCGACGGCGGAATCATCGGGGCGGGACATGTAGACTGTTCATGAGCACAAGGTTGATTAAATTGAAATATATTAATCGTCAAATTTCATTTCAAATATTCAAACAAAACCAAATCCAAGAAAGAAACATAATTGCAATACATAAACTTCTTTATTTAAATTAGCTAAGTCCAAATCCTATGTGTAGCACATCTTGATCAAACTCACACATTAGTACCTGAAACATGAATAAAATAAGGTCAACTAAAAAGTTGGTGAGCATACACAGGTTTGTATATAGATAGCATATAGTTTGTAAATAAACAAATCCTTACATATCATGATAAAATAAGGCATTTATGGGGAGCAGCTATTGTGTAACCAAGTACAATCAAACATTTGTAACTAGCATGCAAAAATTGTGTTGTCGGTAACAATCACCCTACCTGGGTGGGTTTGTCAGACTCAATAGATCTATCATTGTTTACCGTCGGCTTGAATAGTTAATGGTTGCACATAATCGCATACAAATGTTAGCACAACTAGCACTCGGGCATAAAGCTCAAATTACACACATGAATGTAAAGGGGATTTGTATTTTTGTAGTCTGTGTAAATATAAACAATAGTATTGTATGATGTTCATGTTCCACCCCAAAAAATGTAAAAGAGTAAAAGGGGCTATGTAATACTCACTTGATTCCAACGGTGTAGCTAACACGAGAGACTAGCAAGAAATGAGATCCTTGTAATGCACAACGTTAACCTAGAGTGTAATGTGTATTGAATTAATAGTGTGTACAAATGTCTATGTCTAAGTCTAAGGTTGAATTGGATGTGTGTATAAGGAATTGAATTTGTAGGTAAAGGAGTTGGATAAAATCAAGGTTTGAATTTGGAATAATTAAATAACTTAAATAATTATTATTCATTCATTTAGTTATGAAAATAATGTTTAAATATAAGTTAAATAAATAATTGTCGTTTTGTTTATTTATTTATAAAAATATGTAATTTGTCATTTAGTGATAAAAATATACCGAGCGTTTTTTTTATCAACTACAGATTTAATAAATAACTTTTGTAAATCTAATTTTATAAATATGTGTAATTATAATTTTGGAGGTTTAAATAAATAATTTCTATTTATTTTTGAAATAGGAATTTGATCCTTTTTAAATAAGTTTAAAATAAATCTTTATATAAATTGATTATTCTTATTTGAAAATTTATTTGAAATGTTTATTGGTTTTAGAAATATAATTTTTTTGTATTCTGCCAAGATTTTTCTCTCACACGATCGTGCGTAGAACAAGGCACGACCATGTTAAGATCACGGACGCGACCGTGCTGGTCAGGGGCGTGACCGTGTTGATCAAAACAGAAGGCACAACAAGTCTGGTCATCAGGCACGACCGTGCTGGTGTCGGGCACGACCGTGTCTAGGGTTCTCTAGGCATGACCTTGTCTGGCTACCAGGCACGACCAGGTCATGTATGGGGCACGACTGTGCTCGGATAGGCACGACCGTGTCTTAGAGTGGCACGACCGTGTCTACATGTAGCACGACCGCGCTATGAGATTAGCGCGACCGTGTTCGGTCAAGTTCAGAAACAAAATTGTTCCATTCTTATAAAATTAAAGTTAGAAATAATAGGGCTTTTGATGAGTAACCTGTTGCGAATTTAACCATATAAACTAATTGAATTATAATAGGGTCTAGCATGGTTATCCATTAAACTAAAACGCATGAGCCCTAGATTCGGGTTCATGTTAAAATCGCTATTGCAAGCCCGAATCAGGTGGGGGCTTTTGATCTATAGACTGAAACGAAAGTGTAGGAGGTTTCAATTACCAGGAAAGATGACGGATTGATAGTGCTCGACTGTGTTGGGCTCCGGCTTGAAATTCGGCGACTCCGACTTCGTCTCCGGACAAAATGGAATACGCGAGAGTTTGAAAGAGGTTCGTATGAGGTGTGGGAGTAGTTTATTTGCGCAGAAATAATTCCAAATGATGGATTCGAGTGGTATGATAATGAGGTCGGCGGTTTTGAAATGAATACTCATAATGGAGTTTAATTTGAGGTAATGCGGGTGATTAAGACCTCAATAATGGTCGTTAATAGTTGAAACGTGTAGAACGGTTACGGATCAAACGAATTTAGAATTAAAGACTGTTTTTACGTTTCAACTGATGTGAGGCGCGACCGTGCCTATAAAAGGTGCGACCGTGCCAAGATGAGGCGCGACCGTGCCTATTAGAGGCGCGACCGTGCCAGACGAGGCGCGAACGTGCCAAAACGTGGCGCGACCGTGCCTACTAGGGTTTCTGGTTATTTACAAAATCAGCCCTTGCAACTTCAGCTTTGACAGAATTAGCTTGGTTATGATTTAACAGAACACCTAACGGGATTACTAACTGGATTAACTCTAAGAGGTGTTACCACATGATTATGAGTTCTAAATCTTTGAATTGAATACGATCGACTAACGATTAATGAGGTGTAGGTTTGAATAAGTATATGATTCAATGTCGTGTTGTTATTTTATTAGTTAAAATAAATTAAAATTGGGTCGGAAAATCAGGAATGTTACAGTCTTCCCATGTTAAGGGAATTTCGTCCCGAAATTTAACTAATGGAGGCTACTAAAAATCATGAAAAAGGTGGGAGTTTTGGGTTCTCGGTGAGTTTTGATTGTTGGATTCTTGGGAGTGTAACTATTTACATGGCTTAGGCCTGATACTCAAAGTTGTATATGAAGGGTGATAATGAATTTTGTTTTGAAATGAATTTAAGGAGGAGATTGTCGAATAAAAATTCTGAATTCTAAATGTGAGATGTATTATTTGGAATGAATTTGATGGGACCTTGATTGTTAGGGTTTGTGCATGATGTAGTCTAATATGTTTAAAAATGTCATTGGGTAAAAGATTTCATAAACATTGGTCTAGGTCAAAACTTCACATGACATGAACAACGCTACTTCTGATAATATGATAGGACACTTATATATAGGAAGTACCATCGGCGTATCCACCATGTCTTTGTCATATCACATCAGTTTCGTTGTTACATATCATGATAAGTTTTAGGTCACAACACACGACAAAATTTCACTATGTTTTCCATGCGCTGATTTTTATAATTCCGTGATCACCCGTAATTACTCAAATCATCGCATGGTCCGTATAGGTCATTCCGTTGTGTGCGGGTCAAGGGGGCACAATTTCACTCCGTCCGTGTCCATTGTTTTCACTTAAAAGTCGCTAACAAGTAACTATGTCCTTAAGCAGGTAAGTTCACAACTAAAGAGTAGTATAACTTAAAGTTTCTTAGTTTGCTCGTGTTTGAACAAGAATACGTCAAACCCCGATTCTGTTCAATGTATTATGGTCTTCCACTTTGGTGAACAAAAGTGCATGACCATGTCTTGTGTATAATGTAATCAATCAGTTGTAATAATTGTAAGCAAGTTTTGTTTCGTGTATAAAGTAAACACCCAAGTCTCATGTATGATCTAGTGTCACGTAGCTCGAAATCAAATAGGTCTCATGTATAGCGTGAACAATTTAGCGCCATGTATTTTGTAACTCATTAAGCTCCCATGCGAGATGTAAGCAACATAGTATCTTGTGTATTGTAGGAGATGAAGTTCATGTATAGTGTCGATAACTTAGCATCATGTATTTTTAGATCAAAAGCTCTCATGTGGAATGTAAACAATATAGTATCATGTGTAATCTAAACAGTTTAGTATCATGTATATTGCATAATGTGCACAGTTTAGTATGATGCACTTCCTAACCAAATGAGTTTCATGTTAATGTGGTCAATCTAGAATTATGTGTCAAACAAACAACGGTTATTTGTCATGTATATTGCAAACAACTAAGTTTCATGTATTATGTGCTCAATCTAGTAGCATGTGTATTGCAATTAAGCATGTTTCGTGTGTTATTTGATCAATCCAGTATATTGTGATTTGTAGGCAAACTAGTTTCATGTATTATGTAATTTGTGTAGCATTGGGTATATTGAGAATAATTAGGTTTCATGTACCATGTGGTTGCGTTGGGTATATTGTGAACGTGCATACGTAAGTTATTGAACTTCGAGTCTGATGTATACTAACGGGTTTGGTATGTGATTGAGCGTTGCAGACGAGCGGGTTGTTTGGCGTTCTTGTATAATGTGGTTGTTAGGTTCTAGCTCTTAAATCTCATTGAGGTTGATGGATAGGGTTAACGTCTACGCGGTATGGATCGTCTCTTGAAGCGACAAGTGAAAGGTAATGAGAAGGTTCTGAAAACGTTCGGGGAAATGTGTTTACAAATACGGATCTTTGTTTGAAATTTGAAGGTGGTAAGTCGTCCTTGGTTGTAGATATATAACGTAGTGAATCCATTGAGTTACATAATTTAAATAAATAGACAATTTATGGAAAAATCTTTTAATTTAAATTTTCAGCTATTAATATGAGAATGTTTTTAAGCGGAATTATTGGCTAAACAAGTAGTCGTATACTAATTTAGCCGGGGTTTAGAAATATTTACTTTAATGAGGAAAACCATAATTATTTACCAATTTGAAATAATATTTTTTTTTATATATAAAATCGGTAGTATTAACTTACCTTATCAGGTGGAAAGTTTTATGGAAGATTTATGTTTTTGTTACTATCTAAAAGTTTGATAAACATTTTGTTTGAACAAGATAACGAGGTTTTGTTTAAATCGAACAATAGGATGATTTGTTTATGAAGGAGATTGTTGGTAGTGTACTAAATCGTATTGAATGAAGAAGGTGATACTTAAGAAATTTTGATGAAAGTATGATGGGTGTAATTCACACTCAACGGGTCAAATCAATGAATAATAACTTCAGAGTTGAAATATTGATTAAGTGCTGAAATGTTAAACATTACTCAAAACATAGGGAAATGGTTCTCAAACCAAAATTTTTTAAAGACAATAAATAGAAATTTCTCCTAACGTCTCTGGTAGCTTTCCACTAGGAAGAAGATAATCACCAAGATGAGCACCGCTACGGTCACTCGAGTAGCAGATCTGGCTTCAGCTTTGGCAGTCTCCGTGCGATGTTCCTGTATTTCTTTTTTTTGAGAATGGAGATTAACTCCTTTTGGTTCCCTAATTGGTTTGCTAGGCTATCCATTCTTTGTCCTTGCAAATAGTGCATTACTCCCTGCTCCATCCTTTGCCTCTCAAATCCTGAGGTCCTTACATATTGGTGAATGTCATGGGTTGGAATTCCCATAACATTAGTGGGTGTCGTGGTATGCCTTACCCAAGGGTTAGGATGGTACAAGTCGGGCATTAGATACGGGTCTCTTAGTGGGGGTGGTAACTGATTGTGGGGATGGGGTGTCTGATACGGGTTTCTGGGTGCGGGTGATCCAGGTGTTTGAAGCCTTGGGCTGGTGTTCCTAATCCAATATGCCCTTACATCAAACCTTGGTCTAGCAGCTGGGGGTGTTGATGACCGATACACGGGTGTCTCAGTGTCTTCTTCCCAATCAGATTCTGCTCCGGGACGGTATACCGGGGAGGAAGGAGAGTAGGAGCCCGTTCTTAGCAGGAGAAACAATGAAAAGGTTGTAAGTGATAATAAAATACTGAGTGTCAAATATAGGATTTCTCATAGGTTTAGAGTTTGACTAGTCATAACGCCGAGTCTTCACAATAGTATTTTAGGAGTACACTTGACCTATAAGTAGTGTATCCCTGAGGAGAATTCCCAGGAAAGAGGGGTGGGTCACTAGGACACACTTAAGTACCCTATCTTTCCTTAGCCAGAATCCCTCATGGGCCTACACAGTCTTCCCGCCATCATGTATTAATAACACTATTCTTGGGCTCATGGTCATGATGAGAATTGTTGTGAACTGGGCCTTGTGGCCCGAAAGTAAGGTTTATGCATTTAAGTGGGCTTTTGCTTCTTGCAGGATAGATGGACTGCTTAGGTTATTATTGATGGACATTAGGCCCAATAGTTTAAAAATTTGTTGTTCACAAGAGGTGTGGTATTATGTATGTGAGTTTAGGGGTGCATGAATAACCAAGTGTGTATGAGTGTGTGTGGAAACTTAGGATAGCACTTTTAAATAGATTAAATAAGTAGCAATGAATAGGAGAAAAAGTTGGAACGTAATGTGACACATAGATTATTAGGTATTGTATCATATGATGTAGTTATATAGTATAACATGTAAGAATATTCACATAAAAAAATAATCATACAGCAAGTAGATAGTAGTGAGTGTAAGCACAAAAGTTATCAAGTAGTATGACACATAAGTCATTATGTATTGTATCACGCAGTGTAAATACTTATGATAGCATGTAAAAATAGTAGCATGACATTGTATGGGTGTCCTAAAGTTATAGTCTAGGTCAAGGGTATCTAATAACCTAGTTCCCTATAACCAAGGCTCTGATACCAATCTGTCACACCCCAACCGACGGCAGAATTATCGGGGCGGGACATGTAGACTGTTCATGAGCACAAGGTTGACTAAATTGAAATATATTAATCGTCAAATTTCATTTCAAATATTCAAACAAAACCAAATCCAAGAAAGAAACATAATTGCAATACATAAACTTCTTTATTTAAATTAGCTAAGTCCAAAGCCTATGTGTAGCACATCTTGATCAAACTCACACATTAGTACCTGAAACATGAATAAAATAAGGTCAACTAAAAAGTTGGTGAGCATACACAGGTTTGTATATAGATAGCATATAGTTTGTAAATAAACAAATCCTTACATATCATGATAAAATAAGGCATTTATGGGGAGCAGCTATTGTGTAACCAAGTACAATCAAACCTTTGTAACTAGCATGCAAAAATTGTGTTGTCGGTAACAATCACCCTACCTGGGTGGGTTTGTCAGACTCAATAGATCTATCATTGTTTACCGTCGGCTTGAATAGTTAATGATTGCACATAATCACATACAAAAGTTAGCACAACTAGCACTCGGGCATAAAGCTCAAATTGCACACATGAATGTAAAGGGGATTTGTATTTGTGTAGTCTGTGTAAATGTAAACAATAGTATTGTATAATGTTCATGTTCCACCCCAAAAAATGTAAAAGAGTAAAAGGGGCTATGTAATACTCACTTGATTCCAACGGTGTAGCTAACACGAGAGACTAGCTAGAAATGAGATCCTTGTAATGCACAACGTTAACCTAGAGTGTAATGTGTATTGAATTAATAGTGTGTACAAATGTCTATGTCTAAGTCTAAGGTTGAATTGGATGTGTGTATAAGGAATTGAATTTGTAGGTAAAGGAGTTGGATAAAATTAAGGTTTGAATTTGGAATAATTAAATAACTTAAATAATTATTATTCATTCATTTAGTTATGAAAAATAATGTTTAAATATAAGTTAAATAAATAATTGTTGTTTTGTTTATTTATTTATAAAAATATGTAATTTGTCATTTAGTGATAAAAATGTACCGAGCATTTTTTTTATCAACTACAGATTTAATAAATAACTTTTGTAAATCTAATTTTATAAATATGTGTAATTATAATTTTGGAGGTTTAAATAAATAATTTCTATTTATTTTTGAAATAGGAATTTGATCCTTTTTAAATAAGTTTAATATAAATCTTTATATAAATTGATTATTCTTATTTGAAAATTTATTTGAAATGTTTATTGGTTTTAGAAATATAAATTTTTTGTATTCTGCCAATATTTTTCTCACACACGACCGTGCCTGGAACAAGGCACGACCGTGTTAAGATCACGGTCGCGACCGTGCTGGTCAGGGGCGTGACCGTGTTGATCAAAACAGAAGGCACAACAAGTCTGGTCATCAGGCACGACCGTGCTGGTGTCGGGCACGACCGTGTCTAGGGTTCTCTAGGCATGACCTTGTCTGGCTAGCAGGCACGACCAGGTCATGTATGGGGCACGACTGTGCTCGGATAGGCACGCCCATGTCTTAGAGTGGCACGACCGTGTCTACATGTAGCACGACCGCGCTATGAGATTAGCGCGACCGTGTTCGGTCAAGTTCAGAAACAAAATTGTTCGATTCTTATAAAATTAAAGTTAGAAATAATAGGGCTTTTGATGAATAACCTGTTGAGAATTTAACCATATAAACTAATTGAATTATAATAGGGTCTAGCATGGTTATCGATTAAACTGAAAACGCATGAGCCCTAGATTCGGGTTCATGTTAAAATCGCTATTGCAAGCCCGAATCAGGTGGGGGTTTTTGATCTATAGACTGAAACGAAAGTGTAGGAGGTTCTGATGAATAACCTTTTGATCTATTAAATTGCCTATAAGAGGCGTGACCGTGCCAAGATGAGGCGCGACCGTGCCTATAAGAGGAGCGACCGTGCCAAAACGTGGTGTGACCGTGCCTACTAGGGTTTCAGGTTATTTACAAAATCAGCCCTTGCAACTTCAGCTTTGACAGAATTAGCTTGGTTAGGATTTAACAGAACACCTAACGGGATTACTATCTGGATTAACTCTAAGAGGTGTTACCACATGATTATGAGTTCTAAATCTTTGAATTGAATACGATCGGCTAACGATTAATGAGGTGTAGGTTTGAACAAGTATATGATTCAATGTCGTGTTGTTATTTTATTAGTTAAAATAAATTAAAATTGGGTCAGAAAATCAGGAATGTTACACCTACAAAATTCGATAGTTTATTTACTCAGGAGATCCAATAACTTACAAACGAACCTTCACATGATACATAAAACTTAGTTGTTTACAATATGCAAGATAGTAGGTCAATCACATGATACCTGAAACTTGCTATTTTGATACATGATACTAGATTGAACATATTATACATGGTCACATAATACATGAAACTTAGTTGCAATATACATAATGTTACACCGATCACATAATACACGAAACGTGTTTGCAATATACATTATAGTGGATGGATCATATAACACATGAAACTTAGTTGTTTGCAGAATACATAATACCAAATTGTTCACACTATATGATACACATGATGCTACGTTACTCACATTATACATGAAAGCTTATTTGTTTACAAAATACATGATACTAAGTTGTAAACATCATACATGAAATTCATTTCTTACAATGTACATGATACTAAATTATTTATATTACGCATGAAAGCTTACTTGTTTACAAAATACATGATACTAAGTTGTTAACATCATACATGAAACTCATTTCTTACCCTATACATGATGCTAAATTGTTCACGTTACACATGGAACCTATCTGATTACAAGCTACATGACATTAGATCATACATGAAACTTGGGTGCTACATTATACACGAAACTAAATTGCCTACAATTGTTGCAATTGATTTATTTCTTTTTACAAGGTATGGTCATACCCTTTTGTTCACCAAGGTTGAAAACCATAACACATTGAAGCTACTCGGGGTTTGACGTATTCTTGTTCAAACACGAGGAAGCTGTAACACTTTAAAACAACTCGGTGTTTGACGTATTCTTGTTCAAACATGAGTAAACTATGGAACTTTAAGTTATACTACCTTATTTCTCTCCAGTTGCTAACTGACCTGCCTATTAGGGACATAGCTACTTATTAGCAACTCATATGTGAAAGAAATATACATGAACTAAGTGAATTTGTGCCCCCTCTTGCCCCACACACAACTGAAGGATCTATACTGACCATGCGATAATTCGAGTAATTACGGGGGCACACGTAATTATAAAAAATCAGCGCATAGAAAACATAGCGAATTTTGTCATGTGTTGTGACCTAAAACCTATCGTGATATGCAACAACGAAACAAATGTGATATGACAAGGGCATGGTGGATACGCTGATGGTACTTCCTATATATAAGTGCTCTATCATATTATCAGTAGTAGCGTTGTTCGGGTCACGTGAAGTTTTGACCTAGACCAATGTTTGTGAAATACCTTATCCACCAACAACCCCTGAGCATATTAGACTACACCTTAATCAAAACCTGATAGACAAGTTCCCATAAAAATCCATCCCAAGGTAATGTCTTTCACTTTAGATTTTTTTTTTTGATAGTTCTCTCCTTAACTCTGTTGAAACTAAGACCCACTGATATCATTCATACTTAACTTGAACTTTAGACCTAAATCTTGCTATCCATCATACTCCTCAAACCGAAAATCAAAACTCAAACTCACTTCTTTTCTGTTTCAATGGTCTCCACTAGCTAAATTTCGGGACGAAATTCTCTCAACATGGGGATACTGTAACATACATGATTTTCTAACATTCATCTTATTATGTAATGAACACTTGAAGTAACGTACTTGTTCAAACTCATCATGTCACATATATATCAGTCTGAACCCTTTGAAACCTTGCACCACATAATACAATTCAAAAATGTTTTATGCAATTCAATTAAACCACACAATAATATTAGTTTAGTTTTATACAAAAACATATATACATTCAACATTTTTAAGTAAACCATTTCAATATATATATATATATATATATATATATATATATATAAATTGTATTCAATTAGATTAGGATGAACCTTTTTCATAATTGAAGCTCCAACTTGAACACCCCCCCCCCCACCTTTAAATTTAAACCCCTTTGATCTCAATGTTGACCATTCTTCATCAGTTTGACTTTTTAAAGTCAAATAGCCTAAGAATCATACAAATCAAGACCGTAGGCGACCCAATCTGTTTGACCTTGGGTTCCCATGCGTAGGTAATCGATCGTATATCATCCCCAGGCCCAATTTGAGTTCAATTTGATCACATTACGCGCTCGAATTCAAAAATCAAACGAGCTTGACTCGACAAAGTCAAACTAGGCTAAATCGGGAAAGAATTCATGAAATTGAAACTCGTTTTTGACAACAAATCATGATTAGGCTAATTACGCATGAATCCAGACCACATCCATGATGCAATTCACGCCCAATTGACCGAATTAACGCGTAATCCGTTCGGACAACTGTCACAATCAAACCTCTAATCGAATGCTATAATTATAGTGGAATTGGGTGATGTAATTCACTCACACACCATCGTATAACATATTACAAACTCTCTCCACCCTCATTTGATCCTCACTTCAACCCTGCAACTCAATCGAGCACCCAGATCCTCGTTTCTGACCCGCTAGCCGTCGGCCTCCTACACTTGACCATATCAGGTGTAAATCATGTCATTCGTTTCGTGTTTACTTGGAGATTAAAATCCCTTTGTCAATTTCATGTGACAGAGGACAACAAACCCAATTTCGTTTGGAATCAAGGCTTGTTCATACGAGTTCAAATTCGGATTTCTAAATCAAATTGTTTAGCGTATTTAATGTATTTAACATCTATACTTAACCAGCGAAACCATCTGGTCTGACTGGCTAAGTCATTGCACCATCGTACCAAATGGTGTGGCTTTGAAACCCATATGTTCCGGTCTTTTTGCGCACGCAGTAAACCAAACCCGGTCCCTCTGTTGTATCATGTCAAAACGTTTCGAACTAGGTCTAGTACACGGACCAGCCACTTGGTCCACTGGTAACACGCGCATCTGTTACAGGCGGCACCCGGATTTGAGCCGGGTGGCCAGTTTAATATTTTAAAATCCGCTTTTAATGCCCCAAAAGTTGTATAAAAATTATTTTTATAAACCCAACCTTATTTAGATCAGATTAAAGCAATACTTTACAATTTTTAACATAAAACATCTATTTTACAAATTTAATTGTTTAAAATCTCTTTTTAATTATTTAAAAAAAATACATTTCTTAATCAAATTATTAAATTTTAAAACCAAGTATTTAATTTCCTAATTTTATAACAATTATGACAAGATTTTTATAAAAATACATTCTCATAAATCATTTGTTTTTCTATTAAACTATATATACATATTAGAGTTTAAAACAAATTAAACTCTTTCTAAAATATATATATATATACATATTAATAACTACATTCCTTATTTTAGAACATATTACTTTAATAATAAATAAATAAACAAATTTATTTATTAATTATCTTTTTACATTAACAAATTTATTTAGGGTTTTAATATGTACTAATATATATATATATATATATATATATATATATTTACCCTGAAGTGGTTATGATAGCATCTGGGTGATCATTGACAGCCTCACCAAATCTGCTCATTTCTTGCCTATCCGTGAAGACTATCGGGTTGAGAAATTGGCCCGAATTTACATTGACGAAATTGTGAGCCATCACGGTGTTCCATTAAACATAATCTCCGACAGAGATGCTCAGTTCACCTCCCGTTTCTGGCAATCTCTCCAAACTGCTCTTGGTACACGATTGGATTTGAGCACGGCTTACCATCCCCAAACTGATGGTTAGACCGAACGAACAATCCAAAATCTTGAGGACATGCTTAGAGCTTGTGTAATTGATTTTGGTGGTAATTGGGATTCACATCTATCCATAGTTGAGTTCTCTTACAACAATAGCTACCACACAAGTATCAACATGGATCCATTTGAAGCTCTCTATGGTCGTAAGTGTCGTTCTCCTATCTGTTGGAACGAGATTGGTGAATCATAAATCACCAGTCCCGAGCTAATCCAAGAAACATCCGATAAGATCATTCAAATCCGTGACAACATTCGAGTAGCGAGGAGTCGGCAAAAGAGTTATGCCGACAAACGACGAAAACCCTTGGAATTCCAAGTCGGTGATCTTGTCCTTCTAAAGATGTCTCCATGGAAAGGCGTGATCCGTTTTGGAAAGAAAGGCAAGCTAGCACCTCGCTATGTGGGTTCATTCAAGATCTTTGAAAGGATTATAAAAGTGGCTTACAAACTCGAGTTACCTCCATCACTTGGCAATGTGCATCCTACATTTCACGTGTCCAATCTAAAGAAATGTCTCGCTGACGAGAATCTCCATATACCTCTTGACGACGTGCACATTGATGAAACGTTGCACTTCATTGAGAGACCCGTAGAGATTATGGATCGTGAAATCAAACAACTCAAGCGCAGCCGTATTCCTATTATCAAAATTCGTTAGGAATCTAAGCGTGGACCCGAGTTTACTTGGGAACGTGAGGACCAAATGAAGCTCAAGTATCCGCACATCTTTGCTGATTCAGTCATCTCCACTAGTTAAATTTCGGGACGAAATTCCCTCAACATGGAGATACTGTAACATTTCTGATTTATTACCCTATTTTCAATCCAATGTAACACATTTCAAGTCCAATTCTAGTGCAACATTTTAAATTCTTTTGAGCAAACAACTAAACTCTAATTATCAATACGAATTCAAAAATTCCAATTTACATTTTTTATAGAATCCATATATATATATATAAATACTTACTCTTATACAAGTATATATACATTGATACATCATGCAAGTGCATACACATATATAAACACACAATTGACAAGTGATCCCACACGATGGTTCGAACCCTAACACCTTGGTTTGAACCCTAAAATCATGATTTTGGATCAAAAACCCAAACAAACTCACATGTTTGACTTTTAAAAGTCAAACAGGGTCGAATCCTCAAAAATCCAAGTCTCAATATCGACCCAATCAATTGCTAACATTTTCCCTTATCGTGCACAATCAGTAGACGACCCAAACCAGGCCCAATCATCAAGCCGATTCAATCATTCGCGCGGAAAATTCAAAATTTGAACGAATTTGACATAGGATAGTCAAACCCGTGTCAATTAACATTCAATACATGAAAATCAACGCGTTCTAATCCCGCGATTCACTCTCCAGTCAATCTCGAGTGTACCTGGACCATTATCAGGACCCAATTCGTTCCCAAATCGATGGATTAATGCGTAAGCAGTCGTCTACACCCATTATAGTCAAATTGAAATCGAATCGGTTATTATATGTAAAATTAATCGAATTAAAACATCTCTCTCACTCGCGTATACCTACACACAAACTCTCCCAGCCTCTGGTTAAACTGTATTTCGTCTCTGGAACCCTCTCGATCATGAAGAACAGTCGGAGCAAGCCCGCAGCCGTCCGCATTCATGCCATAATCATTTCAAGTAAGTTCTAGATCATTAGAATCATAATCGAGCCCTGATCATTAACTCCTTATCAATTCGCATTCATATTACATATCGAAATCGATTGGGGTTGGAGTTCTTGGCGGCCTAAGGCGTATTCGAAATTGGGATCAATTTAATTTCGTGTTTTAAGTAATTAGATTCAATAATAAGTCAGCGAAACCACCTGGTCCGGCCGGCAAGTCACTGCGCCCCCGAACCAGGTGGCGTGGGATCGAAACCCATAACACCGAGCCTTTTTGCGCAAGCCTTAAAGCCCAACCCGGATCACCGTAAGGATAAGGTCAAGTGTAATCCGTTCCGGGTTTGGGCAGGGATACGTCCCTCGGTCTGGTGGTTAAGTCGAGAGCTTCACACAGTGGCCACCCGGGTTCGAACCGGGTGGACTGTGTCCTTTTCTAAAAACCGTTTAGAGGACCCCAAAAATTATATAAAAATTATTTTTATAAACCATACAATATTTCTAACATAATAAAATCAGATTTATAAATTTTTAATATAAATTTATTTTTATTATGAATTTATGACTAAAAATTGTACATTAAATATTTAATACAAAAAAAATCTAAATATTTAAGTTAATTTCCAAATAAAAACAATTGATTTTATAAAATTTATAAAATATTAACTTTATTTAAAACAATCAAATACTTATTTCTAAATGATAAATAAGTAAATAAAATTTATTTATTATAACCTACAAAGTTAAATGTATATTTATCATTAAACTCTATACATAAATATTATTTACACAACTTCATATTTACGCATCCTTATAAATAAATAAATGGAGTAAAAATTATTTATTTAACTTATATTCAATATAATACGGCCGCTATTTTTATATCTAAATAAATAAGTTACATACCTTCATGAATAAATAAATAAATAAGGTAACAATTATTTATTTAATTTATATTTAAACAAAAATTGGTTATTTAGGCTATACTTAAATAAACCGAATAACTACATTATTTTGTAACTGGAATAAATAAATAATAATTATTTAATTTAGTTATTCAAATCTAAACCCTAATTTAAAATATTTTAAAAACTATTCATTTCAAATTGTTTTCATTATATTCTACACCTTTTTAAGTACAAACCACAGTTTCCTACACTCCTATATATACTACAACACAATTTATGTACACATCATTAATTCAACATACTTTACACTAGGTTAACATTGTGAAAATTCCAAGGATCATTTTTACTACCTAGTCTCTCGTGTTAGCTACACCTTTAAATCAAGTGAGTATTACATAGCCCCTTTTACTCTTTTACACTTTTTGGGGTGAAACATAAATTCTATACATACAATTATTTACATTTATGTCACACCCCCAAATTCCACTAACGGAGTTTTACCGTTTTGGAAGGTGACAAACCAGGATCTCAGACATCAGTTACTTCAAACGACACTATATGGGACTTGAAATGTAATAATATAAAAGATCAAGGTTCAGTGTGTATATGCGGAAGCGTTAAATGAAAGTAAATGCGCAAAACAACGCGCCCAAGTTCAATTACAAACAAAACATAAATATTATTCAATAGATAATTATTTCAATTGAAGTCCAAGACACATGCATGACTTAACGTGATCCTGAGTGCCAACCTGAGAAAACATGTAAGAAAACGAGTCAACACTAGGTTGGTGAGTTCACAGGTTTCAATCATTTTAAGTAAAGCGTTTACGGATTATGTACATTCAATATGCATATCAATAGGTTGCATGCCTATATTCATGTTTTGCTAAAGCGCTCACAACCGAAACTGACAGTGTGTTTGTTTGTTTGCCTCCAGCCAGGTCTATCAACTCTGACTAATGTGTTAAGGTCAATATAACACCCGTTCGACCTCCAATCGAGTTAGCGCGACTAACACGGGTGGGGTTTGTCAAACCCAGTAGTACTACCAAAATTACATCGTTCATACCATATTAACGGTCCGATGTGTGTGAGGACTTTTCATGATAATGTGTTACGCTTAGCCTCAACAGTAATATCATATGAATTACAATAAACCAAAAAGTTGTGACATGTTTTCTCCCCCAAATAAAAACAGTAAAAGGGGCCGTGAAACTCACCTGCGTTGCGTAGAAGGTAGTATCACACAAGTATGAGATTTGAAATCTCAAGTGTTAGCCTGCACGGCTTACGTATGCCCTATAATTATAACACATAAGTTAGGGACATATGGGATCTGTGACGACGACACGGAAGTTAGAACATCTTAAAGCTTTCCAAGAATTTAAGAGTAAACGCACGTGTCTACGGAATTATATAGATTTCTTAATATAATCATTAAGGGAAAAACGTTACGTGTCGTACGTTAATAACGAATAATAAATAAATAAATACATTCGTACGTTAAAGTCGTTTACAAAAGTTAGGAAAATAATATAATTTAATATATTATTTTTAGGTTCGAAGGATTAACTAAATAGTCATTTGTTTGGAAAAATAATCAATATATTATTTTTAATCGAGTATATAAACGTGGGTAAATAATATAACAATTATATTATTAATTGGTTTGAAACGTCACACGAGGTATAAAACGATACAAAATAATATACACATATATATTATTTAATAAGATTAGTCACGGTTTGAAAATGATATAAACATATTATTTTATACGAAGTTACGGTTTGAAAATAATATAAATATATTATTTTTATTCGATAATAACATAAATATATTATTTATAAAAGTAGGAAAACTAATAAAATGGATTAATAAATTAAACCCGAGCCTACGGGTCGTTTTCCGGGATAAAACACTTTTATATATTAATATAATAATATAGGGGTAGGTTTTATAATTAAATAATACTTTAAAAATAAATAAAAACCAAAACAGGGGGAGGGAGACTCGAACCCGGGTCTCCTCCCTGTGAGCACACTGTCTTAACCAGTCCCGGCCGCTAGGCTATAGCAACAGAAACCCAAACCGAAATGTTTTAATCAGAAACTTTCTGAGTTTCTCCTCCCTTTTCGAACCCGCGATCAAACCACCTCCAATCCATCGTTTTCGACAACGACTGATCCAATTATCGTTGGGGTTTTGTAATTCAAATCAAAACGATTCTGAGGTTAAGTTAAATTGAAAAATCATTGCTTTTAGGATGGTTTAATCGCTCGATTTAAGAACCGAAACCCTAAACTTGAACTAAGAATCAAATTGATCGAACTGGATAATAAAACTTGATTAAATCATGGGGTTTTTAACAATTAGAACATCGCGAGTCTATTAGTATGGTTTAATTGAATTGAGATGGTGTCCAGAATCAAAACCCCCAAAACCGATTTAGAATAAACCCTAGATTTTGGTTCTTGCCCAATTCGATGAGGAATGATTCGATTAATTGAGATGGGGCTTTCAATGAGTGGCTGATCGCGAGTCTAACCCTGCCATTTAATTGCATTAAGATCGTGGTTTGTTTAGGTTTCAATCAAAACGTGAATGTATGAACCCTAGATTCGGGTTCATACTAAATTCGATGTTTTAAGGAGAAATTGATAGAGGGTTTTCAATGAATGCATGATTTCGAAACTGTTGATGTATTTTAATTTGATTAAGGTTAGGTTTAGGGTCGAAACCCCCAAATCATTTTTATGAATAAACCCTAGTCTCGGATCATGATAGATTCGATGATATACGATCCAATCAACATAGGGTTAATGATTTAGATGCTAAAACGAAGCTGTTGATGTAATTATTTACCAGAATTCGTGACGGATTGATGGAGTTCGATCAAAACCATCGACGACAACTTGCGGGTTAGTTTTCGGCGACCTTGACTGCTTCTTCGGCGCAATTGGTGTAGGCAAAAGCTTCTGGGAGATTCGAAAAAGGTTTGCAGTGCGTTTGCTTTAGATAATGATAGAACATATGATCGAATTGATTGATTTTTGTTATAGGTTCGACGGTTATAACTCGCATGACCATAATGAGGTTTAATTCAAATCAATGTCGGGTTTATTGAGTTAATAATGGCCGTAAATGATCATGATCGTTCAGTTTCAGTTACAACTCCAACGGAATTCGATTTAGGCACGCGAATTGAACTCAAGAACAGTTAGGTTGACTTTCAAAAGTCAACAGAATCGTAATTGGTCTAATTACAGATCTAGTCCCTGAGATTTTCATGTAATTGAGTTTGGGATTTAGCAGAACAGGTCCCTCATGTTTGGATGGGGTTAGGACCCGGTTAGTTTGACTTTCAAAGTCAACAGGAACAAGATTTTGACTTTAAAAAGTCAATAGAATAGTTTCAAGGTATTACACAACTAGCCCTTGGAGTTTAAGTTTTAGGTATTGGTAGTAATAGTCCCTGGAGTTTGAGTAAAGTTAATTTCAGTTAACTTTAACTGGATTTTGTTAACGAGGTTAAACTGAAAAGTCCGGATTGTCACATCATCCCTTAGTTGAAAGAATTTTCGTCCCGAAAATTAAAATAAAATAAAATAAAAATTTTCGAATGTCACATCATCCCCTAGTTGAAAGAATTTTCGTCCCGAAAATTAGGATAGTACTTTAAGAGTTTGAAGTGGATTGCTTGAACAGATGCGGATACTTGTGTATCATCTGATCCTCGCGTTCCCATGTGAATTCCGGTCCGTGTTTTGAGTTCCAACGAACTCTGACAATAGGGATTTTACTGCGTTTCAGTGTTTTGATTTCCCTATCCATGATTTCCACCGGTTCTTCAACGAACCGCAGTTGTTCATCGATGTGTAGTTCCTCAAGAGGAACCGCGAGTGTTTCATCAGCTAGACATTCTTCAAGTTTGAGACATGAAAGACATTGTGTACACCACTAATTCCTTCAAGTAGGTTCAGCTGATACACTACTGGGCCAAGTCTCCTCACTATCTTGAACGTTCCAACATAACGAGAATTCAGTTTGCCTTGTTTCCTGAAGCGAATTACACCTTTTCAAGGTGAGACTTTGAATAGAAACATGTCGCCTATTTAAAACTCTAACGGTTTACGACGCTTATCGGCATAACTCTTTTGACGATCACGAACTGCCGCTATACGGTTTTGGATTTGAACGATCTTTTCAGAGGTTTCGAATACAAGTTCGGGACTTGTAGGTTGGCTATCTCCAATTTCAGCCCTACAGATAAGAGATGGCATTTACGTCCGTACAATGCCTCGAATTGTGCCGCCCTGATACTAGTGTGGTAACTATTATATAGGAGAACTCCACTAGAGGTAAGTGAGACTATTATTTGTGCATTCATGAATGGTATAATGCCAATAATAGCACCACTCCTTTCACCTTGGACGGAGAGAGTTCCTCCATTAGGAAGAGGAAGGCGAACGGTTTTCTCGTGACAGATAATCTCAGCTTGGTTCTTAGATAATCAGGCCATTCTGACAATCACGTCGAAACTACCGAGTGTGACCGGCATGAGATCAAAGTCAATTTTGTGACTAGTCAGTTCGAGTTTACAACCCTTAAGATCACGGGTTGCTTCTATTATTTGTCCGTTGGTTATTTCTATGGTGTATCTGTCTTCTAACAGGGTTAGGGTTTTTCTTAGTAGGCTGCTAAGTTTATTAGTCATGGAATTCCTATCAACATCAGTGTCAAATAGTACAGAAGCAAAATAGTTGTTTAGAAGGAACTTACCGGTAACCACGTTGTGGTCATAACGAGCTTCTCCGGATCCTAGCACAAAGGCTCGCCCCTTTGCACCATTCCCTGCATTATTTCCCTGGTTGTTATTATCGCCTTGGTGGTTGTTGTTGTTGTTGTCGTTTCCACCCATCTTTAATTGTGGACAATCCTTTCGGAAGTGTCCCTCTTTTCCACATTCAAAACAACCCTTGGTAAAACCCGGTTGTTGGAAGGGCTGCATGGCTTGTAATTCCCCTCTGTAGTCTTTGGCAGCATGCCCCACCTTGCCACACCGCTGGCAACGGTTTTTGTCACAAGAACCGAGGTAGTGGTAATTACATTTGTTACACCTGGGGTGTCTCCCAATATAACCACTTTGATGCTGACCCGAAGAGGTCGACTGGTTGAAGTTCTTCGTAGGTTCAAACCTACGCTGTTATTGTTGCTGTAATTGATTCGGCTGAAATCCCTTGTTGTTATTGCTACTGTCAAACTTCCTCTTGTTGTTGTCTGTAGACTTGGATGCTGATTTTCTGGGAGGTAGTGTCCCTTGGGTAACGGCTTGGTCCGTCAGTTTGTGAGCAAGACGGATGGTTTGTTGAATGGTAGTGGGGTTGGATGAAGTAACCATGCTCTGGATTTGTGGTACTAATCTACTGATGAACATTTCAATTCTCTTGTAGGGTGGTGTGACCATGTGAGGACACATGCCCGCTAGTTCATGCGAGCGAGTGGTGTAGAGTTCTATTTCAGAACCCTCCATTTTCAGATTCCAGAATTCTCCCTCGAGTTTCTGAATTTCATCCCTGGGAGAGTACTCTTCCTTCATCAGGATCTTGAAATCTTCCCATGGTGATGCATTGGCCATGTCCAGACCTAGCATCTGGACCTGTGCATTCCACCATGTGAGGGCAGGACCCTCTAGAGTTCCAGGCAAATTTGACTCGGTCGGCCACAGGGCAGTTACACATTGTTAGGACATGTTTTGTAACTGTTGATAAAATTCTGTGTAAGTTCTGCTAGAGGCGAACTTGTTAAGTTCGCCTAGGCTATCAGAGGCGAACTTAACAAGTTCGCTTAGTCTATCAGAGGCGAACTTGTTAAGTTCGCTTAGCCTATTAGAGGCGAACTTAACAAGTTCGCCTAATACTGTTCAGTGTCTATAAATAGAACAGTTCAGCAGAAACATAGAAGTAGTTTTAAGAACACAGGAGAGACGGAGACGATATCAGAGTAGACAGATTCTGTAATCTTGTAACCTGATATTGTGGTGGAAGTACAAAGAGTTTATTTACACCGTTGTTGTTGATTGAGTCACACGAGCACGTTGATCATGGATTCCGCACTTTATCACCGTGTCTAACCGCGAGTCTAGAGATCCGTCACGCACCGAATTAGGGACCTACACACATGGAGAACACAGATTCAATCTTTTCAAACCATCGGAGTAATCCGACAGCTCCCTCAGCTCCACTGAATGTGTGGGGCTTGCAGTCCATAAATGTCTTGAAGGTACAGACATGCTGATTGTTCTGTGGATTGTTCGCTTGCCCTGGATTAGAAAGAGTAGGTTGGGTCTAGGAAAGAGTGGAATAAATGTGTACAGTTGGTTGTCTAGAATTAACGGTTAACAGGTTTACCTGCAACGTGTGCCGCTAAGGCTTCAGCAACACTGTCATTAATTAACGCAGCCAGTTCGGCTGGTGTCAGGTTGATATTTCCACGACCACCGTTGCGACCGCCACGTCAACGTCCGGCCATGATTCTTCATTTTCACAAATACAAGAAATGAGTAAATACATCGCATATTGACTTCACTCAAGTGTAAGCAAACAGAAGGAGATGTGTAAAGACATGCAGGTTTATGATTTTAGTACAAGGCTAACTTAAATCATAAGGTATAGAATAAATGGTTCAACTCAAACAGTTCACTAAGATTTTATTGGAATGGGAACATCCTTACCCATTTAGGTTTTTATTTGGAACATAAAGAAATGACAAGATAAGATAAGATAGAATAGAATGGAATATCAAGCTCCTCTGCCGGCGGATGAGATGACTGATTCAACATCATCCTCCTCTACTTCCTCGGGCTCATCCTCAGGCTCAAAATTGGGTACTTCGGCTGGCTCTAAAGCAGCTGCAAGTTGTATCTCTAATTCCCCAATTCTTTCCTGGGATTCTACCTCAGCCTCCTCGAGTACATTCACTCTAGCCTGCAACGCCCTTACCTCGTCCACTAATGCATTATGCAAGCGGTCAGTGCTTGCCGGTTCTGCTACTAGCAGATCTATCCTGTGATCCGTTTGTTTCTTTCCTCTTAACAGACCTGTGATTGCTCCTCCTGCGTCTCTCATATTCCGGATCTCTCGATCCATAGTTGCTACAAATGCTGCAAAGGCTTGCTCCAAGTGGCAAGGTAGTAATGGTAAACGTGGTCCTGATGATGATGAAGCTCCAAAGTACGGTGATGGAACTCGTTCCTGTCTAACCCATTTGCTCAGTAAACCGGGGTACCAATCCCAGTCACTCCCATTCCGGATATGCATA
Source organism: Smallanthus sonchifolius (assembly GCA_023525975.1). Lineage (NCBI taxonomy): Eukaryota > Viridiplantae > Streptophyta > Magnoliopsida > Asterales > Asteraceae > Smallanthus > Smallanthus sonchifolius. The sequence continues at coordinate 44,293,775 of CM042030.1, read as the reverse complement.
GGCTCTCCATACACAATAGAGTTATCAATGGGCTCAAGCCTACGCCTCTTGGGCTCCGGTGATGCAATGGCAGGAATGTCATGTTCCTGATTGGTAGGTGGTGAAGATGGTGGTGTAGACATAATTCCTGAAACATAAGGAGTAAGTGTCTATGCCAAGTAACTAATGTGTGTGGCTATAGTCTAGAATGCAGTCCTAGTTCTCTATAACCAATGTCTCTGATACCAATCTGTCACACCCCCAAATTCCACTAACGGAGTTTTACCGTTTTGGAAGGTGACAAACCAGGATCTCAGACATCAGTTACTTCAAACGACACTATATAGGACTTGAAATGTAATAATATAAAAGATCAAGGTTCAGAGTGTATATGCGGAAGCGTTAAATGAAAGTAAATGCGCAAAACAACGCGCCCAAGTTCAATTACAAACAAAAAATAAATATTATTCAATAGATAATTATTTCAATTTAAGTCCAAGACACATGCATGACTTAGCGTGATCCTGAGTGCCAACCTGAGAAAACATGTAAGAAAACGAGTCAACACTAGGTTGGTGAGTTCACATGTTTCAATCATTTAAAGTAAAGCGTTTGCGGATTATGTACATTCAATATGCATATCAATAGGTTGCATGCCTATATTCATGTTTTGCTAAAACGCTCGCAACCGAAACTGACAGTGTGTTTGTTTGTTTGCCTCCAGCCAGGTCTATCAACTCTGACTAATGTGTTAAGGTCAATATAACACCCGTTCGACCTCCAATCGAGTTAGCGCGACTAACACGGGTGGGGTTTGTCAAACCCAGTAGTACTACCAAAATTACCTCGTTCATACCATATTAACGGTCCGATGTGTGTGAAGACTTTTCATGATAGTGTGTTACGCTTAGCCTCAACAGTAATATCATATGAATTACAATAAACCAAAAAGTTGTGACATGTTTTCTCCCCAAATAAAAACAGTAAAAGGGGCCGTGAAACTCACCTGCATTGCGTAGAAGGTAGTATCACACAAGTATGAGATATGAAATCTCAAATGTTAGCCTGCACGGCTTACGTATGCCGTATAATTATAACACATAAGTTAGGGACATATGGGATCTGTGACGACGACACGGAAGTTAGAACATCTTAACGCTTTCTAAGAATTTAAGAGTAGACGAACGTGTCTACGGAATTATATAGATTTCTTAATATAATCATTAAGGGAAAAGCGTTACGTGTCGTACGTTAATAACGAATAATAAATAAATAAATACATTCGTACGTTAAAGTCGTTTACAAAAGTTAGGAAAATAATATAATTTAATATATTATTTTTAGGTTCGAATGATTAACTAAATAGTCATTTGTGTGGAAAAATAATCAATATATTATTTTTAATCGAGTATATAAACGTGGGTAAATAATATAACAATTATATTATTAATTGGTTTGAAACGTCACACGAGGTATAAAACGATACAAAATAATATACACATATATATTATTTAATAAGATTAGTCACGGTTTGAAAATGATATAAACATATTATTTTATACGAAGTTACGGTTTGAAAATAATATAAATATATTATTTTTATTCGATAATAACATAAATATATTATTTATAAAAGTGGGAAAACTAATAAAATGGATTAATAAATTAAACCGAGCCTACGGGTCGTTTTCCGGGATAAAACACTTTTATATATTAATATAATAATATAGGGGTAGGTTTTATAATTAAATAATGCTTTAAAAATAAATAAAAACCAAAACAGGGGGAGGGAGACTCGAACCCGGGTCTCCTCCCTGTGAGCACACTGTCTTAACCAGTCCCGGCCGCTAGGCTATCGCAACAGAAACCGAAACCGAAATGTTTTAATCAGAAACTTTCTGAGTTTCTCCTCCCCTTTCGAACCCGCGATCAAACCACCTCCAGTCCATCGTTTTCGACAACGACTGATCCAATTGTCGTTGGGGTTTTGTAATTCAAATCAAAACGATTCTGAGGTTAAGTTAAATTGAAAAAATATTGCTTTTAGGATGGTTTAATCGCTCGATTTAAGAACCGAAACCCTAAACTTGAACTAAGAATCAAATTGATCGAACTGGATATTAAAACTTGATTAAATCATGGGGTTTTAAACAATTAGAACATGGAGAGTCTATTAGTGTGGTTTAATTGAATTGAGATGGTGTCCAGAATCAAAACCCCCAAAACCGATTTAGAACAAACCCTAGCTTTTGGTTCTTGCCCAATTCGATGATGAATGATTCGATTAATATGGGGCTTTCAATGAGTGGCTGATCGCGAGTCTAACCCTGCCATTTAATTGCATTAAGATCGCGGTTTGTTTAGGTTTCAATCAAAACGTGAATGTATGAACCCTAGATTCGGGTTCATACTAAATTCGATGTTTTAAGGAGAAATTGATAGAGGGTTCTCAATGAATGCATGATTTCAAAACTGGTGATGTATTTTAATTTGATTAAGGTTAGGTTTAGGGTCGAAACCCCCAAATCATTTTTATGAATAAACCCTAGTCTCGGATCATGATAGATTCGATGATATACGATCCAACCAACATAGGGTTAATGATTTAGATGCTAAAACGAAGCTGTTGATGTAATTATTTACCAGAATTCGTGACGGATTGATGGAGTTCGATCAAAACCATCGACGACAACTTGCGGGTTAGTTTTCGGCGACCTTGACTGCTTCTTCGGCTCAATTGGTGTAGGCAAAAGCTTCTGGGAGATTCGAAAAAGGTTTGCAGTGCGTTTGCTTTAGATAATGATAGAACAAATGATCAAATTGATCGATTTTTGTTATAGGTTCGACGGTTATAACACGCATGACCATAATGAGGTTTAATTCAAATCAATGTCGGGTTTATTAAGTTAATAATGGCCGTAAATGATCATGATCGTTCAGTTTCAGTTACAACTCCAACGGAATTCGATTTAGGCACGCGAATTGAACTCAAGAACAGTTAGGTTGACTTTCAAAAGTAGACAGAATCGTAATTGGTCTAATTACAGATCTAGTCCCTGAGATTTTCATGTAATTGAGTTTGGGATTTAGCAGAATTGGTCCCTCAAGTTTAGATGGGGTTAGGACCCGGTTAGTTTGACTTTCAAAGTCAACAGGAACAAGATTTTGACTTTAAAAAGTCAATAGAATAGTTTCAAGGTATTACACAACTAGCACTTGGAGTTTAAGTTTTAGGTATTGGTAGTAATAGTCCCTGGAGTTTGAGTAAAGTTAATTTCAGTTAACTTTAACTGGATTTTGTTAACGAGGTTAAACTGAAAAGTCCGGATTGTCACAATTTACATAAACTACACAAACACAAATCCTCTTTACATTCATGTATGTAAATTTTGAGCTTTATGTTTGAGTGCTAGGTGTGTTAACTGTTTGTGTGCAATTTATGTGCAATCATTAACTATTCAAGCTGACGGTTAACAATGATATATCTATTGAGTCTGACAAACCCACCCAGATTTGGGTGATTGTTACCGACAACACAATTTGCATGCTAGTTACAAAGGTTTGATTGTACTTTGGTTACACAATAGTTACTCCCCATAAATGCATTATTTTATTAAGTTATGTAAGGAATTGATTATTTACATCTATACCCTATTTATGATTAAACCTGTGTATGCTCACCAACTTTTTAGTTAACCTTATTTTATTCATGTTTCAGGTGCTAATGTGTGATTTTGATCAAGGCTTGCTACACATAAGTTTTGGACCTAGATAATTTTAAATAAAGGATTATGTATTTCATTTCATGTGCTTGGTTGATTTTGTTTTATCTTGAATATTTGCAATGAATTTGAATGATTAATATATTTCAATTTAGTCAACTTTGTGCTCATGAACAATCTACATGTCCCGCCCCGACGTTTCCGCCATCGGTTGGGGTGTGACAGATTGGTATCAGAGCCAGGGGCCAGACTGGTGTGCCAGCGAGGACGCTGTGCTCCGTAAGGGGGGTGGATTGTAATATCCCACATCGGTTGAGGGGGAGAACGAAGCCTTCCTTATAAGGGGGTGGATACCTTCTCTATCAAGACGTGTTTTGCCTCGGCGAGCAACTCGTCGGGTGAAAACAAAATCGTGAGTTCCTTGATGGGCAACCCATCGGGGGCAAAGCAAACAATATCTTGGTACGGTTTGCTTGGGTTGTTACAATGCTTGAGTTCAATTTGCATGCTACGATCGTTTCTATGTGAAATTGTAACTGATATTGCATGAATTATGACATTAACGGCCATAACCCCTGTTTTAATCATCATCATTGTCGAATTAAATCACTTTATGGCTAATCAAACCGTATCCGTCGAAACCCACCTCCATTTCAAACGAATTCGACCATTCTGGCTATCATCCTTTCAATTCATCACCTGCGCACCTCAAACGAATCCTCCTGAAGTTGTTGCACGGTCGAATTGCATCGGAGAAAGAATTAGAGTCGCCGGAGACCAATTCAGTTACAGCCGGCGTCTGTTTTAACCGATCACGCTCAAATCAAGCACGAATCTGGTAAATTCTTACGTCCCTAACTTCATTCTTATCCATAGAGTGAAAGCCCTATGCCAATTGGGGCTCATAACATCAATTCGATCGAAACCCAGATTCTTGGGTTCATGTGAAACCGGTTTAATCGAACGCCACCTTTGACCCTGATTTAATCCAATTAATCCATACCATTCGATTCATAATTCTCTGTTTTATGAAAGCCATCTGTTATGTAAACCTACTAACATCGAATTGTTCGTGATCCGTAAATTAGGGTTTGTTCATAAACGGAATTGGAGTTTTTGATCTTAAACACATCTTTAATCAAATAAAACTACTTCAATGGTCTCGCAATGTCTTAACTAACAAAAGCCTCATGAATCCAACCATTTTTATTATTAGAATCAAGGAAATCGATTTGGTGTTCTTAACCTAGGGTTCTAATGTTCGAACACGAAATTAACAGTCTTAAACATAACGATTTTTGAAATAAATCACACCTACTGACTCATAATCGATTGATGAACAAAAGCCCTATGAATCTTTGTCCTGTTACGATCGAATGGAGGGGTTTTGGGACTGGTTTTGGCTTCGGTCTGCTAGGGGAGATAATCACAGGGGACATGCTTGTTATAAGCAATTGAATCCGGACTTGTATGCGATTGCCCTAGCGGGTGTGATGGTAAAGTGTGTGTGCTGTTATGGGAGAGACCCGGGTTCAAGTCTCTCCACCAACGTTTATTTTTAAAATTGATTTTTGTTATTATTTTGAATATAAAAACTTTTCCTGTATTATTATTATATTTATATATTAGTATGTTTTGAACTCGTAAACTATCCGTATGCTCGGGTTTAGTTTTATAACCTATATCTAATATTTTTCCCACTTTCAAAATAATATATATATATATATATAGAATATTTTCAAACCACGACTTCGAATAAAATAATATATTTATATTATTTTAAACCCATGAATCCAATTAAAAATAATATATTTATATATTATTTTCGCCACGTTAATAAACATTGTGTAATGATTCAAAGTAATAAATAACATAATTATTTATATTATTTACCCACGTATATGTTCTCGAATAAAAATAATATATTTATTATTTTTGTCATGAAATTTATTATGGTGTTATTTCCCTAAACTTAAAAATAATATATCAGATTATATTATTTTCCTAGACCATTATTAAATGGTACAAACCCACGAATATTTATTAAATAATATTATTACAAATTAGAGACGTCCGACACGAAACACATTTATCTTAATTATTATAAATTAAGAATTCCTTATTCCCGTGGACAAGTTCGTCTACTCGTTGATCCTAAGTATGTTCTAGGACGTTCAAAACTTTCGCGTCATCGTCATGAAAATCCCATGTGTTCCTAACTATTATGCTTGTAATTCTAGGGCATTTGTAGACCGTTCACAGCAAACCAATTATGGTTTCTGTTGCATCCTTGTGTGGTGCTAATTGTTATCTACTACTCAACTCAGGTGAGTTTTCACGGCCTCTTTTACCGTTTTAAATTGGGGGAGAAACATGCATACAAACGAACATCATTTTACTTGTTTTCCCATTGGGGAGAAACATGCATACAAACGAACATCATTTTACTTGTTTTCCCGTTGGAGAGAAACATACATACAAACAAACATCATTTTACTTGTTTTCCTGTTGGGGAGAAACATGCATACAATCGAACATCATTTTACTTGTTTTCCCATTAGGGAGAAACATACCTACAAACAAATATCATTTTTATTTGTTTTCCCGTTGGGGAGAAACATGCTTGCAGACAAACATCCTTTTACTTGTGTTTCCGTTGGGGAGAAACATGCACACAAACAAACATCGATCACATAGTATTTCACTACCACTTGTGTACTTAAGCGTAACACACTATCATTGAAAGTCCTCACACACATCGGACCGTTAATATGGATTTAGCGAGGTAATGTTTGGTAGTACTACTGGGTTTGACAAACCACACCCGGGTTAGTCATCTAGTTCGATTGGAGGTCGAACGTGTGTAATACTGACCTAAACACATTCGCCATGGTTGATAGACCTGGCGGGAGACATTCAAACACAAACAGTCAGCTTCGGTTGCGAGCGCTTAGAGTAACTTGTACATTGTCTAGCTAGCAATAGGTGTGACTTACGTATGTGGATCCTGCAAACACACAAACAGTTTATTTACTTACAAACCCGTGAACTCACCAACCTTGTGTTGACACTTTTTCTTACATGTTTTTCAGGTCGCTAAGGCACAGGTTGCACACCTAGGACATTTATGGAGTCCTACTGTCATTGTATTCTCATGCAAACATTTAAAACAATTCACTTGATCTTATTAAACTAAACTTGGGCTCGTTTATTTTGCGTAGTAACTATTTGACATAAACCGCTTCCGCATTTAACTCTGAACATCTAATGATTTTGTTTAATCCCATATATTGTCGTTTGATGTAACTAATGACTGAGATCCTGGTTTGTCACACGCCAAACGGTAAAACTCCGTTAGTGGAAGATGGGGGTGTGACAGAAAAGAAACGGTTTTGAGGTGTTGGAGCTTGTAATTGATTAAGATATCTTATAGAGGGATGAATATGCGTTTTATAACTGCTAACCCAACGAGATTTACGGGTTTTAGGGGCTGGATTCGTGGGTTTCGAAACCCCCTAACCGAAACTCCATGAATGGTATTAAAACTTTGATTTTTCAATCAAATCGATTGATTAAGAGTTTCCTAAAGATCACGAATTAGTGTCAAATTGTTTTGGTAAGGTTGAAATCCCGAAATTTCAAATAATTTGGAAGATTTGAATGGGTTTGACTTTTTCAAGTCAGAATTGATCTACTTCCTTGTTCCAGGGTCCAAGTTATGAAGGGGTTCAAAGCTTATTGAGGGGGTTCAAATGACATGAGGGTTCAATTTCCATTTAAAATTTAATAAATTATAATTCTTTCTTTTTATAAAACCATAACACTTATTATTTATTTTATTATCATTCTTTTTAGAATTTAAAACCTTAAACAATCTAGGTTTATAATCAAATTATTTAATTTGACAGAAATATATATATATATATATTTATTTTTATAATTATATATATATATATATATATATATATATATATATATATATATACTAAAAATAAAAGATGTAAATTCGGGGTTAAAACTCACACATTTTACTTTGGTAGGTATTTATGATAGCGAAACGTTTACTTATATATGTATAAATATACTCACATGTTATATATATTAGAGAAAATAATATGTAATGCAATGTAAAGAGGTTTGAATTGATACATGTTAATAATGATAATTAATGTGACAAAATGTGTTTGAACAAATACGGGATTGAAACGGATGTCAATTTTGTATAGAATAAAATAAAAATAATACTAGGAAATGATGGATGTTACAATCCTTCGTAAACATCATTTCATAAAACATCATTTCGTAAACATCGCTTCGTAAAACATCATTTTGTATGTATGCACACCAGCCCAAAAATATTAATTAAAACATTTAAATAAGGGCTTCTAGAACTCACCTGATAAGCTATTCTCGGTTTTCCTAAACAAAGGCCCAACAATGTCACCTACGATCTGGATTGAGTAGTTAAATACACATCAGACCTAATTCCGACTCTAACGGTTTAACTATTCTGAATTGGGCGAACTTAAGGATAAGTTCGCTCAATAGAACCAGGCGAACATGACTGGAGAACTTACCAAGTTCGCCTATACTTACCCTTCAGCGAACTTACACAAGTTCGCCAGTTATGGACTTCCAGCGAACTTATCAAGTTCGCTTGACTAAGTTCGCCTAAACTCCCCAAGTTCGCCTGCGGGGCTGTCTTCTTCCTCAAGAACCCTAGATCCATGCATGTGGATCTGATTTCGTCAAGACCCCAACTTTCTACGTTCAAAACATTTGTTTTTCATTCTAGATGCTAGATCTATGTTTATATTCAAGTTTTATACGTAAAAATGCCATCTTTTTATCCAAAACCCGAAAACCAAAATGAACAAAAACTCAGATCTAGATCAGATCGTTACCTGTATCGAGCTTCTGATTTAGAGGTTTTGCTCATGAGCTATGGAGTAAAACACTTCTTCAATCTCGGGTTGATCCATCAACTTTCTCTCTCTATGGTTTCTCTCTCTAGAACTTACAAATGAGAGAATGGTGGAGTGTGTTGGCTATTTAAAGAGAGGAGACTCCTCTCCTCAAGTTCGCCTGCCCGTCATGCCTCGTTCGTTTATTCGGTTCGTCTCGCGTTTAACCCGTTATTTTAATCGTCGTTTTACTTTTGGGATGTTACATGCCCCGATGTATTCTGCCGTCGGTTGGGGTGTGACATCAATCCTAAGTGAAGCATCTTGCTTGAGATCTCAAATATTTGCACCTGAAACGTGACGAAGACAAGGTCAACTAAAAATAGATAGTAAGCATACATAGGTTTTGACTCAACAAATAGGTTCAAGATGGTGTGTATAATTCATATGTAACATGGTATAAATAGGCAATAATGGAGAACAACTATAGTAAACCGGGTGCACAATCAAACCTACCTGGGTGGTGTGTCAATCCAAGAGATCTATCATTGTTACCGTTGGCTTGTACGAAGTTAATGATTGTACTTGTTATAAATGTAGTTTAACTAAAGTGTTAAAAGTATAAGGCATAAAGATACACACATGTACATGTTGTTTGAAATGTATAAATTGCAAATAGTTCAATGTAGTCATGTTTCACCCCAAAAATATAAAAATGTAAAATGTGGGGCTATGTAACTCGCCTTGCAATGAATAGCTTGAAAGTCGCACATGTATGTTGTTGTTGCACAAATGTTTTAGCTAATCACAAGATTAACCTATGTTTTGATGGAATATGTGTATCAATAATTTGTACAAATGAATAAGGGAATCCTAATGTGCAAAGGGATTGATGTGAATTTCCTCATTTTAATAATAAAATAATTATTTAGTTTTTGAATAATATTTAAGTAAATCATGATAAATAATTGTATTGTAATTTGAATAAGTGAAAAAATAAATAAATGATTTCTTTTGTTTGTAAATAAATAAATAAATATATAAATAAATAAATAGTGTTCTTTTGTTTGTAAATATATGAACATGTAAATAAATTAGTAATTTTCTTTTGTTTGTAATTAGAGAGTCAGCCACCAAGTTTGCCCTTCTAGGATGGTATATGATTTCGCAATCATAATCTTTTAAAAGTTCTAACCATCGCCTCTGCCTCATATTCAGCTCCTTTTGTTCGAAGAAGTACTTCAAACTTTTATGGTCGGAGTATATGGTAAACTTTACCCCGTAAAGGTAGTGCGTCCAGATTTTCAATGCAAACACAATGGAAGCAAGTTCCAAGTCATGGGTTAGATAATTAACTTCATGAACTTTCAACAGCCGCGACACATACGTGAGCACTCTCCCACGTTGCATCAGCACACACCCCAATCCCTGACCCGAAGCATCAGAGTATACTACCAAGTCTTCATTGCCCCCGCGAAGGGCCAAGAATGGAGCTTGGGTTAGCTTCTCCTTTAGTTCCTTAAATGCTTCTTCCTGGGTCGAACCCCATTCGTACTTTACATCCTTCCGTTTCAACTATTTCAATGGCAAAGCTATTTTCGAGAAATCATGAATGAATCTCTGATAGTAGCCTGCCAACCCTAAGAAACTGCGGATTTCAGTTGGAGTCTTAGGAATTTCCCAATCTCTCACCGTCATTATCTTTGCTGGGTCCACCATAATGCCATTCGGGTTAATGACGTGACCTAGGAATTGGACTTCCTTAAGCCAGAACGCGCATTTGGAGAACTTAGCATACAATTTCTCTTTCTTCAAAACTTCCAACACCTCCTTCAAGTGACATGCGTGATCACCCTCATTCTTGGAATAGATGAGGATATCATCGATGAACACAATCACTTATCGGTCCAGCATCGGTCGACACACCCTATTCATCAAATCCATGAATGCTGCGGGGGCGTTTGTCAATCTGAAGGACATCACGCGGAACTCGAAATGTCCATAACGCGTGCAAAATGCGGGTTTTGGTATGTCTTCTTCCCTCATCTTCAACTGATGGTACCCAGATCGAAGGTCGACTTTTGAGAACCAACTTGCGCCCTACAATTGATCGAACATGTCGTCGATCCTTGGTAGAGGGTACTTGTTCTTCACGGTACGTTCATTCAACTCCCTATAGTCAATACACATCCTCATAGAACCATCTTTCTTGATGCTCAACTGGACAAATCCTTTCTCAAGTAACTCGTCTAGTTGTGCCAGTAGCTCTTTCATCTCCACTTGTGCTAGTCGATATGGATCCTTAGCCCGGGCTGGGCCTCTGGTACTAAGTCGATTCGGAACTCAATCTCTCTGTCGGGTGGTATCCTAGGAAAATCCTCTGGAAACACCTTCGAGTACTCGCGTACCACGGGTACATCGTCTAGTTCCTTCACTCCTTTACACTTGTCAATCATGTACACCAGATCAGGTAATCTGCTGCCTTAATCATTGAGATGACGTTAGGCATCGGGGCGTCACGATCTCCAAAAACCTCGATTTCGCTACCATCTGGAGCCTTGAGTCGGATTATCTTTCGTTTACATATGATTTGTGCTTCGTTGGCAGTTAACCAATCCATACCCAACATGAAATCAAACCGTCCCAAAACCATAACAAACAATCTGACAGGGAACCAATGGCCTTCAATTTTTATCGTGGATTTGTTAACTACATCGGTCACTCTCGCAGTTCTACCCTCAGTGGTTTCTACACTAAAGGCTCATTCTGTTTTACTAACCGTGTACTTTGCTCGTTTACAGAAAGCGGCTGATATAAAACTTTTACTGGCACCCGAATCAAATAACACAGAAACAAAAGTGTTGTCAAGGATGAACGTACCTGACACCACATCGGGGTCTGCCCTGGCTTGGTCCTGCGTCAGTGCGTAAGCTCGGGTTCTTGCCCGGGGCCTTTCATCCTTCTTTTCAGTGCTATTCCCTTTCCCAGTTTCCCCTACTCTTGTCTTTGTGCAGTCCCTACTCAGATGCCTGGTTCCCCCACAGTTATAGCACTTGTAGAGTTGGGGGCATTCACGTGAGTAGTGCCCGTTTTGCCACACTTGAAGCATAGATTGGATCCCAGTCTACACTCATCCATATGTTCCTTCCAACACTTATTACACATCGCTATCTCCTCCACCTGAGCCCTCTTATCATGAGCCCCAAACATCTTTCCACCTGTTCGTTTGTTTTGGAAGCTCGGTTTCTTCTTGGGTTCCTCAATGGCAACATCATTTAGTGCCAGGTCATCATACACTACACCACTAAGTTCCCCCACCGAATCATAGGTGCTAGGGGTGTTTGCTTTGATGAAAGTGCGGACCTTATCCGGCAATCATTGGATGTAGTAAGCAATTTTTCTCTCCTCGGTCATGATCAGATGCGGCACCAGACGTGCCAGTTCATTGAATCTGGTAGTGCATTGCCGATGTGTTTTACTTCCGGCTTTAAAACCCAGAACTCCCTTTCCACCTTCTCGATTTCATTCCTCGGGAAGAAGTTCTTGATCACCAATGTTTTCAAATCGTTCCACAACATTGCGTCAACCATCTCGTCCCCCTTAGCTTGACGTACACCTTCCCACCAATGGGATGCTTCCTCCCTCAAGGAGTTAGCAGCAAATTTGACAACTTGATTTGCTCGACACTTGCTCAGACGGATGGCGGCTTCCATACGTATCACCCAGTCAAAAGTAGCTACATCGTCTTTCTTTCCGGTCAGAACCGGTGGGTCACATGCCTTGAAGGACTTATAGTCGCAACCCCTAGCAGGCGGTGCGTTAACTTCCTCAATGATCGGGGCATCAGTTGCCGTGTTGGACCCACCCGCCTCATTAGCCTTCCTCAATGTTTCTGCCAGCAGGTCTGGCAAGGTTGCCTTCATCAGCTCAGTAAACTCGCATGCCAGGGCCGCCTTCACTTCCGGTTTGAAAGTGAAGTGTTGTTCTTCCACGGGTGTCCGTTCAGTTCCATGCATGCTGACTTCCGGTTCCGTGTGGACACTTCCCTCTCCACCGTACTCCTGACGAGCAGGAGTCCAATTACGACCACCGGTACGACCGTCGGTACGACCGTCGGTACGACCCCCACCACGCCTTCCGCTCTTTCGTCCCGCCATTTCGTTCTATAAGACAAGGAATCTAATGTCATCACGCTAGTTAACAAATAGAATTCAACAAGTACTATATGATGTTAATATACACTGGCCATCTGTAATTAACCATTACACTACCTTTTGATTTCTATTTGACCACCTTTGTGATTCCATCAGAACACAAGTCCTAACCTAATACTTTCTAAGGCATACTATATATGTAAATATCAATACTACCTTCATACCTGATGCTGTAGCTTGAGTTACCCGTACTGGCATCCGCTTTCGGTCCCATTCACAGTTTAAGTTCGGATACTGGGAGTGTCTAAATCTCTCAAACCATTGCTCTGATACCATCTTGTAAGGCCCCAAATCCGGAGGCCTCACGCGTTAGATTTACTCATTCACAAACAGTTCTTAAACTTGAATATCAAATAACGCAGCAAAAAACTTTCATTCAAACATAACATCAAACATTGTTCAACATGCGGAAGCATAAACATTGTCTTAAACATAACATAATCAACACAAAACGGAATTCAAGTCTTCATGATCAACTAGGTAACTACTTTCGCCAGCCAAGCATCACCGTTCAACTTCCATACATGTCCTTAACCTGAATTTGCATACTAAAAGGTCAGCTACGCTGGTGAATTCTAGCATTTCATAAAACTTTAACATTAACATTTGCAAAAAACATACCATTCATTCGTTCAAATAAAGCGTACGTAAAAACATTCAATAATTTAGCATCAGCATAACCTCATAATCATATCATCAAAACATAAGTCAACATGAACCGAATCTGCACCTTCTCGTAACCGTCAATTCCATACATCGCATACTAGCGGAGAAACCCAAGGCACGCCACCACTAGGTCCTTCAACACCATACATTAACTGCAGGCGGAGAAACCTAGGGCCCGATACCCCAAAGCCGTTCAACACCAGAACCTTAGGAACGGTACCACAAGGATACACGCACCTTCACCTTAAGCATGACGTCCCAAAGGATAGCACGTACCTTCACCTTAAGCACTGTTCCCTCGCAGGGAATAGTACCTTCAATAGGGATCCCAGTAATCCGATGGTGACCGTCGTCACCCCTTTATCTACCCAGTTGTACAACAGTTGGCCAGCAACAAAGGCCCCTAAAAGGTAAGGCCTATAACATACATGCAGACCTTAGTTCCCGAAGGAACTCGTGGCAGATTCGTTTATTTCGTGACTTTCTATAAAAACCGTTACCGCCTTCACATCATTTCAGTTAAAGCATTCGTACGTTTTATTATATAGCGTTTCATTCGTAAACCATTCGTAAACTTCTTTGGCAAAACATTTCATCAACACATTTCAACTTTCCTTTCGTAAACATCATTTCATAAAACATCATTTCGTTAAACATCATTTCGTAAGTATGCACACCAGCACAAAGCATTAATAAAACATTTAAAATAAGGTTCTAGAACTCACCTGAAAAGCTAATCTTGGTTGTCCTAAACAAAGGTCAAACAACGTCACTTTCGATCTGAATTGATTAGTTAAATACACATCAGACCTAATCCCGACTCTAACGGTTTACTCGTTCTGTTTTAGGCGAACTTAAGACTAAATTCGCCTATTACCAACCAAGCGAACATACAGGCGAACATAGGCTAAGTTCGCCAGATCCCTAGCCAGCGAACTTAGAAAGTTCGCCCCATAAGTTCGCTGGTTTCAACCCAGCGAAGCCACTATGTGCGCTGCCATAAGTTCGCTTACCTTGATACCACTTGTAGGTCCCTCGGGTGTGGCGGATCGTCACATGCAAGTGGGTCTATTAGTCGAACCGGGTGCGGAATGCCCATGACTAGGTGGAGAGTCAAACTAAACAAAGTAAACCAACAAGAGAATCACTTTAAACGTTCTTTGTATTATAAACACTTGAAAGTTACAGAGTAATGCATTGAATTCTGCGTACTTAACTTCTGTCTACCTATCCTACTTATACCTGACCTGATGTCTGCGCACTTAGCAAGTGCGCAGGGCAAAATGCTCTTGCATACTTAACAAGTACGCAGAGGTATTCTTGCGTACTTGCTAAGTACGCAGGAGCTTTCTCCTGCGCACATGTAAGTGCGCAAAACACTTAGTAAGAAATGCAACATTCAATATGTAAAAGTAAATACAACTCGGTAAACTAATACATAAAGACTCTTATATACAAAGACAATTACAGACATGAAAATAGAAACTAAGACTCTATCCAGAGTGTTGTCACAGGAAAGTGCTTCAACAAACTCCCCCTTGACAACAGCTCGGGATCTTCATCGTCTTCAGTCTTCAATCTTCAGTCTTCACAGCTGTCCATCCTTAGCTTCCATCTTCTTCTTGTATTCAAGGCAGAACTTTATCACCTTGTCATATTTAGAAGCAAGGAGCTTTGTCCATTCGTCCATGTAGACACAATACCTATCAGCTAGTACCTCCAGATCTTTCACAGAAAAGTTGATGAAGCAGACTTCATCAAATATTCTGATAAGTTCTTTTGGTACTATGTTCCCACTCTCGGAACGTCCCTTTCCCATGATCACAGCCTCGCCCATTTTTGGATCTACGTACCTGTACCACATGTCACCAAGAATATCCTGAGATAACTTGCTCAGGGGAATCTTAGTTTCACATCGCACTGGCTTGTATACCAATTTCTTTAAGTGCTTCTTAGTCACAGGATGTATAGCGTGCTTATCCTTGACTCTCTTGGGCACCTGAGGCTTGAACATTTCAAGGTTCCCAGATCTTGCTTCATGCTGCAGAACTACCCACAAACCCATCGCTACTGCATGATTGGAATGACCCAGCAGCTCTCGGTTTGCAAGGTTCACAAGGTCGTATTTGGGCAAGGACCTGAATGCTTCACTGGTGGGTTTCAAGTATTGAACCCCCCCAGATCTTTTGATAGCGAACAACTGCTTGTCCTCCTCGAACCTTACATCCAAGATCATCCATGTTGCTCCGTGCTTGTCTATGATAGACGTCTTTTGCCACACAGGAGCTGGACCCTTTGAACTAGTAGAAGGCATATCTGTCTCTTTTGGTGCCTCTAGGTCCACAGGTGTAGGGTTGACTGGGGAGGCTTCAGTCGAGGCTTCTACATTACTGGCCTGCTCGATTGAACCTGTGTCGAGCGGAGCGTCGAAGGATGGAACCTCAAAGATCTCTCCATCTTCTAGCTCGTACTCTCCTTCCCCGTCACCCTTGGGAATCTCTATCACCACGTCTTCATCATCATCATTCTAGTCATCACCAGAGTCGATCTCTCCTTCTTCCAGATTAAAGAGAGCATCGATCTGTGCTTCTTTGGAATAGTCAGGCTCAAGATAAAGGATCTCATCATCAGATAAGTCCTTGAGCACATCGGCTGCTGACTTCCCTTTATCACCACCATCAACAGAGGTATCACCACCCTCTTGCTGGGTAGACTCCCCCTCAGCCATTGGAATAGCAGAGATGGGCACAATTGCCAAAGCTTGGTGCTCACCTCCACTAGGACCGGCTTCAAGATTCTTCTCTTTATCGTCATCCTTAGTCAAGTCGACTGGATGACAAGGCTCAGCACCAGTGGATTTCTTTTCTTTCTCTTTCTCCTTCTTCTTCTCTTTCTCTTTCTCCCCCTGAGCATCAAGCTTCTTGGCCAGTTCTGCAACTAATTTTACCATCGCTTCGTGCTCTTTTCTTTGTAAATCTAGCCTTAGCTCAAGTGACGTTCTGTGGCCTAGAATCATTTCATTTGTCTTCATTAATAGCTCATTATGTGCCATTACATTCTTCAGTTGCTCATTAGTCCCCGTTCTCTGGCTATGGAGAATCCTAACTTCATCGGCCAGTGAAATAATCTGTGCTTGTTGAGCATCAGATTCCTCCTTTGACTTCTGAATAGTCTTCAGCAGTCCAGTAACTTGGGTTTCTAGCACACCGATCCTTGCCTCATTCGGATCAGGATGCCTAGACGAAGACGCTTCGGCATTATGGATAGGGGAGGAGAAGATGGTACCAAAGTCAAACCCTTGTGAGAAATCTTCATAAGTGAAGGGTTGACTTGGAGGATCAATGGTGGGTGTTGGGATTTGGTATGAGATGATGGGAGTGGGTGTTATGGTAGGGGTGATGGTGACAGACTCCGTGACAATTGGAGTAGTCACCGCCACTTGGACTGAAGTTGTAGGGAGGGTTACCATCACAGGAACCTCCTCTTTGACTGCCATGACTACCATTTCAGCTTGAACTTGTGGTCTTCTCCTCCTACGGTATAACTGCTGTGAAGGTGGGGTAGAGGCTGAATCCGGACTTTTAGCTGAAACTTGTACTTGCTGCTGAGCCGAGGCCTCTACCACACTGGGATAGCAACCTCTTGCCTATCTCCTCTGTTCTTATGAACACGCTCTCGTCTTTATCTTTGTAGAGCAGCGTCAGAGTCAGATGTTGGCTCATAATCGTTGCTCGAGCTTTGTCGCTTCCTTTTGGAGGACGACTCAGGTAGGGTTACCTGTGCCGATCTCCTGGGGTGTGCCTGTGATGGTGCGTCATCGGAATCAGAAGAATCTGATTTTGTTGCTTCTGAATCGGATTCCTCAGCACCACCATCACCGCCTTCGTCATCTCCATCCTCAGACGATCCATCATTACTTTCCATATCCACCTGTTGTTGTTCCTGTTGCTCATCAGAGTGTTCACTCATTTCTAGCTCCGAGTCGTGGCTGTACCACCTCCAGTCTTCAGGTGCCACATATGCTTCATTTAGAAGGTGGCCAAAGAGTATTTACACTGCCTGGCTTCAGAAATTGAGAAAATACTCTTTTGTCCACCCGCTTGACCTGCAGTCTCTCCCCTATAGTAGGAAGGTTTGGCAATGCGTCATCGATCAAGAGTTGCACAAACCTAGGGTACAATAAGAATCTAAACTTCTCCGCTGTGTTGATCTGGTCATTGATTGCTTTGAAGATGTAGCGGGAGAAGTTGTAGCCCTTATTAAGAGACAAGCCCACCATGGCTGCTCCATGGCATCTTTACCAGCTTTCCTTGACGAGATGCACACGATCATGACGTGGGCGAAATACCGCCATTGGTCTAATACCCACATCTTTTTATAAGAAGCATAGTCCCTTGCTCCGACGTATCCCATTCTTTGCCTCCAACACCTATCCACAAAGTAATCTGGATAGGCTGTCGGGTCAGTAGCAAGGTCTCTGAACTGCAGGACCCTTCTTATGGTATCTTTAGAAAAAGCAATAGCCTGACCTGCAACGGTGGCCCTAATGACATTGGGGGATACCGTGCAGTCGTGCTCCGCCGTTTCCCAGAATTGTTCGAGATAGGGTCTTGACACGATCGGGTCAGCAGAAATGGCGTAGCTGATTCTTGAACGGTTCAAGAAATCAACTATGTCTCTGTACTGTAACGCTGCACCCTTCCATTCTGGTTCAGTGTTAGCTAACAGGTTGAATTCGTTAGTAAACGCCCGAGCCATGATCTGCAAAAACACACAGAAAACATAATCAGAACAACACGTATCATTAGAAATGGATAAACATGACTCAGTATAGAAGTTACTCAATGAAGTGAATTTCAGACTTAGGAATTTTTGCCAAGTGTTGGTCCTGCGTACTTAGCAAGTACGCAGGAGTTTGTTCTTGCGTACTTAACAAGTACGCAGGAATTACTTCTTGCGTACTTGTTAAGTGCGCAAGACTTGTACTTAGCCAAAATTCCAGAAATCTCAACTTTCAAACAGAAGTGAGGCATTTCCATGGATTATGGTCACCACAAGATCGAAATACTTGATTAAGACCTATGGGACCACTATCCACCGCAACTAACCACTAAACCCGTCAAATTTTTGACCTAGATGATGACCCAGTTGAACTAACGGGCAATCGAGGGTCAAGGCCAAAATCAAACCATGTTAAGGACAAATTATGAGTCAATAGGTTTAGATTAGTGATTATTAACAAGTTTTAGGTCTTATTTTGCATTTAGAACAACAAAATAGGTCAATAATTTCACACTCAAACCGTAGATGAATCGGTCAAAAACATGTGATTTAGTGGATGATACGGACCGAGATTCTCACCAAGTAAATGTTTGATGATGATTAAACAATGAGCGGGACGAAGAATCCGGTTGGAACACTCGAAATTTTTGAGGAAAATGGTCGGAGGGAATATCACAGGAGAAACGGTTTGAAAGTGATAAACCCTAAAAAAATTTCTATGTCCGGTATTTATACCCAACACATATTGGTCGTGCGTACTTACTAAGTGCGCAGGACTTAACTTCTGCGTACTTACCAAGTACGCATGACTTAAGTCTTGCGTACTTGTTAAGTACGCAGGGTTTACCTCATGCGCACTTATCAAGTACGCAGAGACCCTTATGTGCGCACACTTTCAACTCAAATTATGAAGATTTTTAAGTCAAATAACGAACAAGATAAAAATGTTCAATCACGAGGTTTCAAATTCAATTCAGGAAGGTTAAACACAAATATTTTTGGCTTTTCTTAATAAAGTTGAACTATGCATAAACTTAAAATATTTTTGATCTTTTCTCATAGAAATATACAAGTATTCACACAAACTATTTTTGATCAAAGACACGAGCAGAGGATCATATCAGGCTATCTTTTAGCAAAAACGATACAAAATAAACATCAATGAATATGGGATCATGTCATGGATTACTATTTATTCATACGTAATAAGCATATAGACAAGTAATTCAAGTTGACAATATTATAAGATTTGAAACTATAAGCATCTTTGTATCACATTCTTGTGTATTAAGGTATTATTTATAAGATATACAACGTGTACCCCACTGATATGCTATACTAATGTAAATTGCATTATCTCAAGACATCTAAGATTTTCCCAATGATTTTCTAAATTTTCAGAATGAAGCTACATCTATTAGCACAGGAAAATCAAGCAGAATCCATAAGGATTATCAGGAATCATAAGATTCAGAATTGAGTGATTCAGTTGTATTGGATTCATTTGATTTTATTCATTGAATATCGGAATGCTGATTCAGGATAATATATATGGTGATTGAATAAGGTAAGGGGATCCAACTTTTATCTGGATTTGATTTCAATGAATTAGGAATGATTCAAGGGTGAATACATGCTCAACGGTTAATGTAGAGACATGTCTTGATTCAATATCTCATTGCATACTTGTGAGTATGGGCAGTGAGATGAACCGGATTAATTGTGCTAACGACATAACCCGAAACTGACCTCAAAAGAAAATCATTGCCAAAATCTAACATCCTATAACTAATAATGATCTTTTCTATTCTTTTTACGCACGCACACTTGCAAACATGGGTTCAAATCACAGTTGTAATTTAGATTTAGTTTCCACACTACTAGCGATTCAAAGACGCATACAGCCTACTGACAATTTAAATTACTCGTAAATAAGCAGATTAAAAACATAATAACTTAAACAGTTAAGTAAACATGACACAATCATTTCCCATATGAGCAGTCTGTGACGTTTAGATCATTTCTGATGTACTATCATTTCCTCTTTTCTCAAGTTAACTTTGAAATTTTCTCCATTTTCTATTTTTTTTTGTTTTTGTAAAATTTTTGAAAACTAAAAGAACTATACAGAAACTTTAAAAAGAAATAAAGTTTAACTTCCATGAATTGAATTGAATTAAGAAAAATTAATTTTCACTCAGGATTGAACATTCCTATCAAGTTGACAAGATGCTCAAAACGGGATCGATCAAATGCCTTTGTGAAAAGGGCAGCAAGATTGTCATCCGTGTGAACTTTTACAAGTTCAATTAAATGCTTTTCAGCACAATCACGGATGAAGTGATGGCGAATCTCTATATGTTTAGTTTTGGAATGTTTCACCGGGTTATTTGTGATGGACATTGTGGCATTGTTGTCAATGAATAGAAGAGTTCCAGTGAAGTTTAAGCCGTAGTCTCTCAACTGCTGCTGAATCCACAGTATCTGAGAACAACCGCTCGCTGCAGCAATGTATTCTGCTTTACAAGTTGAGACAGAAACCGTTGACTGCTTCTTACACTGCCAGGAGACCAGTCTGTCTCCTAAGAATTGACATCCACCAGAAGTTGACTTTCTGTCAAGGTTACAACCGCCATAATCTGAATCAGTGTAGGCTTTGAAGTCAAATGGCTGCTGCTTAGAGTACCAAAGACCTAATCGGGGTTTCACTTTCAGGTATCTGAAAATTCTCTTCACGGCTATCATATGTGACTCCTTCGGTTGAGACTGAAACCTTGAGCACAAGCACACAGCAAACATTATATCGGGTCTTGAAGCTGTGAGATACATAAGTGATCCGATCATCCCACGGTACAATCTGCTGTCTACATCCTTTCCATCTTTGTCAAGATGCAGACCATGATTGACTGGGATAGGTGTTCCATAAGTACTACTATCATTCATCTTGTATTTTGATAAGATGTCCTGCACATACTTAGTTTGATGTAGATAAATGCCATCCTCTCTTTGACTGACTTGCAGACCCAGGAAGAACGACAATTCACCCATATTACTCATTTCAAATTTGGACTTCATCACCTGCTCGAATTCCCAACACATCCCTTCATTGGTAGACCCAAAAATGATGTCATCGACATATACTTGTATAAGAAGAATGTCACCTCCTGCTCTCCTAATGAAGAGAGTCGAGTCAATCTGTCCACGGTCGAAACCATTAGACAGTAAATGCTTAGATAATGTCTCATACCATGCCCGCGGTGCTTGATGAAGACCATAAAGTGCTTTGTCGAGCTTATACACTTTATTGATATTATGCGGATCTTCAAAACCGGGAGGTTGAGTGACATAGACCTCTTCATGAACTTTACCATAAAGGAAAGAACTCTTCACATCAAGTTGATAGACCTTGAAGCCGACATATGTGGCATAAGCCAAGAACAGTCGAATGGCTTCAATTCTAGCAACTGGGGCTTATACTTCTGTGTAATCCAAGCCCTCTTGCTGATAAAAACCCTGAACAACCAATCTTGCTTTGTTCTTCACAACAACATGACGATCATCCGTCTTACACTTGAACACCCATCTGGTTCAAATTGGCTGAAACCCTTTTGGCAAGTCAACCAAATCCCACACGTGCAACTTTTGGAATTGAGACAATTCATCTAGCATCGCCTCAATCCAGCAGTTGTCAGTGAGAGCCTCCTTCACATTCTTTGGCTCTAACTGGGACACGAATGCAGCATGCAGACATGTTTCCATGACACCAGTGTCAAGTATCTATGTGTAAAGACTGGTGTTCTCAGTGATGGTTCAATGACAAGTCTGAACGCCGGCATAAGGATCACCAATAATGTTGTCGATTGGATGATTCCTATGCACTCTTGTCTCCGGTACAATCGGTTCCTGAATTTCTGGATCAATATTCGTGCTTAACTCCCCCATTTCCTATGTTCCAGAGGAAGAAGATTCAATGTTAATTGGATCAGCTGGAGCGTCATGTCCTAGAGTTGTGTTAGGATTGGCTTGAGCGTCATCTCCAACAACAAGAACATCTTCACTGTTATCACTGTCATGAGTTCCAGATGCAGATGCAGCATTGGAATCAGGAGTTACAATCGGTACAGTAGCACGAGTAGAGAAGCTGGAGTCACTGTTGCCACCCAATAATTCATAAACATTTGCGGCGTCAACTGCAGATAGATCAGGAAGATTGAATGACTTGAATAGCGCATCATAATCAAAACCCCAAGCTGGACCTGTTGGTTCGAGTGGAATGCTGTGTTTACTGCAATCCACTTCAAACCATTCCTCGACAGTACGAGTTCCTATATTGTACACTCTCTTGCAAGGCGAGTTGGCAACGTATCCTAAGAAGATGCCTTCCACTGCTTTTGCATGAAACTTAGACCGTCGGTCTTTGTACTGTAGCAACAAGGAACAAGGACTACCAAAAGGAACTAGGTAATCAAGATTGGGAAGTCGATTGTTGATCAACTCGTAACAAGTCTTGTTGTGCCTCTTCACAACCAGAACTCTGTTTAAGACGTGACAAGCTGTATTAACGGCTTCTGCCCAGAAAGTGACAGGAAGCTTTGCATCCAACAGCATAGTCCTTGCAGTCTCAATCAGTGTTCTGTTCTTCCGTTCAACAACTCCATTCTGCTGAGGTGTGTACGGCGCGCTGAATTCGTGACGGATCCCTTTCTTGAGACAGAAAATCTCCATCAAATTATTCTTGAACTCAGTTCCGTTGTTTCTCCTTATCCTTCTAACTTTAAGCTTGCAGAGAGATTCCAAGCTCAGGATCAAGTATTGAAGGATATCAGCAGTCTCGTCTTTAGTACCTAAAAAATGCACCCAAGAAAAACGTGAGAAATCATCAGTTACTACTAGACAGAACGACTTACCTCCAATACGCCTGATACTTATGGGGCCAAACAGATCCATGTTTAATAGCTCCAAAGGGGTATCAATAGAGTTTTGGAGCTTGGGCTTGTGAGACTTCCGTTGCTGTTTGCCCTGTTTACAAGGCATACAGTCATCTGCAACGGTAAATCTCAGCTTAGGAACCCCGGTTACCAAACCGTTTCGGACAAGATGATTCATTTTACGATACGAAATATGTCCGAGTTTCCTATGCCACAAGATGGAGTCAAGCTCTGTCGCTTTGGAAATCAAACAGGTAGGAACTGATGAGGTGGTTGTTGCCACGCTCATATCGATCTGATAGGTGTCGTTTGTTCTTGGGGCTCTCATCAAGATCCAATCTTCTGGAACTTCAAAACCGGGTTTGAGAATTAGGCATTCTGACTTGTCAAACATCACCGAGTACTCCTTATCACACATTTGGGAGACACTCAACGGGTTATGCTTCAGCTGCTCGCAGAAGTTGACATTGTCAAAGCTGACACAACCGTTCGAAACCACGCCTTGACACGTGATGTTGCCGCCTTTTTCTCCGGCAAAGGCCACATAGCCGCCTCTGAATGGTTTAACGTCTTGAAGCAGGGCCATGTTTCCTGTCATGTGCCTGGAACATCCGCTATCTACATACCAGCGGTTAGAGATAGTACCCTTCGAATGTCCCTGCACGAGTCACAAAAGAATTAGTTAGTTTTGGAGACCCAAGCCATTGTGGTCTTGGGTCGTCCATCCTTTTCAAAATAAACTACTTCCTTTAACTCACAGTCATAATGACTGTTCAAAATTGATGAATCTTTAGAAGAAATAGAACTAGGAGATTGAGAAGTTTTGGATTTGGCAGTCCAGGATCTCTTCTGTTTCTTAACCGGAACAGGAGACTTTGGTTCAACTACAGCAGGTGAACTTGTGGAAGCTTCACCTGATTGAACTGAAGTCAGCTGTTCAAGCTTTCTCAACCTCTTGTTCCGTCTCCTCCTTTGTGGCTTAGAGAGTCTTGCCACAGGTTTCTCACCAGTACGTGTACTACTAGAGGTAGATACACGAGGTACAGCAGGTTGCGTTACATTTCTTGGAACAGATGGTTTAGCTTCAGATATGATCTTAGGCTTTACCATCGGTTTGACTGGTGGTTTCACCACATTTTGCTTTGGATGTTTGGGAGATGGTTTCATTGGTGGCGACATGGGGATAACAGCTGGTTGTGAAACAACAGGCCGTTTCCCTTGGTTCTTAGAAGGACAGTTCACAAAAATGTGACCAACCAAGCCACAGTGAAAACAGTTCCTCTTGTCTACATAAGTTCACTTGTAAGGTTCATCAGATCTGGCCTTAGATAACTCAGCATTATGAGAAGGAGTAGTTGGTTTATGAACATTAGTCTGAACCTTACCAGTTTGGTTTTTGGGAGTATAATATTTTTCCAAATTTTCTTTATACCCAAGCCCATAGTGAGCTGAAAAAGCCTCTTTCTTTACTTGGTTAAGACTTTTATACCCCCCATAAAGCATTACCTTTAGTTTATCATTTGTTTCAATGATGTCGGGTTCAGTTAAAATGCAGTTATCACCATTAGTGATAACGTTTTTCTTTACCTTTTGTTCAGTCAACAACTCCTCAAATACTACTCCTTCAGGGCAAGAGTTAACCGACTCGTCTTCAGAAGCAGTAACAAACTCCTCACTAGATGTGGAGTTAGCCTTACTTGAGGATTCATCCTTTTTAGGGGAATCATCCTTATCAGAGGACTCATCTAGAAAAGTGAGATCAATGTCTATTAAGCTATTGACAAACTTCCCGCTCACTGGTGGAGGAATGGCATTAGTACCTAAACCTAACCCATTCAGTTGTCTCACCACAGACTCGTAGTGTTCCACCATAAAGCGAGAGTTTTTCAACTTCTCATTAGTGCATTTTAACTGCAAGATCTCATTTTACAGTTTGTTGATTTCATTGTTCCGTTTTTCTAACCCCCTGTATGCAACATCTAAGTGAAGCTGTTGATCACTTATTTTTAAAGAATATTCAGATTTTCCTTTTTTAACGTTTCAATAGAATCTTTAAAACATTTTTCATTTTCTTTATAGTTTAGAGCTGCCAAACTTAGGGGTTCGATTCTGTCCTAGAGCCTAGAATTTTCCAGTTTTAGCCCTTGATGTTTAGAACATGAAATAAACAGAGAAAGGGTTAGAATCTACCTCAGACGACGAACTTGTTGCTTCTCCAATGGCCATGAGAGCAACAGCAGTAGTCGATTCCTCTTTATCAGCTACAGGTGCTTCCATTTCTTCAGCTTCCTTCACCTCCTCTGTGGCAGCAGTTGTAGATTCTTCTAGGTCAGCCATAGAAGCTTCCCTTTTCTCTGCTTCCATCATCTCCATGATCTCAGCCATGAGACCAACCTGGGTTTGTGCGATGATGGCATCCTCAAGATGAACGCCCCAATCAAAGTTGTCGTCCTGTTGGGCTACTAGTGCATTGGACGTTCCACCTTGGCTTTGATTGTGGTGGTTTGGATTTTTTTGTCCATGGCTGTTTCCTTGGCTGGGTCGGGTAAAACCAGAGGCAGGTGCTATGTCTTTCTGACACTCACGAGCAAAGTGTCCATAGTTCACACACTTGTAGCATTTGGCCTAAGATTTTTCAAACCGACCATGGCATTAGGATGCCCGCCAATAAACTTTCTTCCTGTTCTGTTCAGGAAACACTTGGCTCTCCTCAATAACATGGCCATATTCCATTGAATATCCATGTCCTCCATGTCATCAGGATCCACTTGATTAAAATCTTCTTTGATCGTCTCTGGATCAGTAAGCTTGCCACCTATGAAATTTTCATATGCAAGCATACAAGATGAGAATAGTGCTACATGATCTTCAGCTATTCTGGCTATAGCTGAGTTGTTAGCTGAAGGCGTAGCAAGAGGATTTCTTGAGGTATTTTGTTGATGAGACCCCAACCCTGATCCTGAAGCATTGCATGCATGACCACCACATCCAGTTGAGTGGTCTTCTTCAGTAGGATTTCCAATGAATAGGGCAATTCCAGAGCTCGATGACTTAGATGTAGAAGTCGTCCCATGATACATAGAAGGGTCTTGTATCTGGGGTATTCCAGAGCTCTCCTTTCTTCTTAGGTTCATGCCATGAGCTTGAACCTTTCCTATTGCCTCTTCAACTATCAGCTCATAGAATTTAGTATTTTCCCTCATCAGGGTTGTGTACATCTCAAATTTCGGTGGTAAAGCATCCAAAAACTTTTCCACCATCTCTTCAGTTGGATACTTGAGTTCAAAAGCCTTCAACTCAGTCTGTAAATGATAGAACCTAGAGATGAGATCATCTAAACATTCGTTCTCAAAAAAACTGAAGCACTCATACTGCTTCCTGAGAAGATCCCGCTTACTCTTCTTGATGTCACTATTTCCTTTGAATCTCTTCTGTAAAGCTTTCCAGAGATCCTTAGAATTGTCATACCCTCGGAAACTGTGGAACAATTCCCGAGTTAATGCCATAGTGATCGAACCAAGTGCCTTATTTTCACGATCATAAGCTTTCTTTTCTTCTTCATCGAGTTTAGAGATAGGCTTAGGCATGGTTTCATCAAGATAGATGTGTGTGGGATGCTTATATCCCTCAAGGATTGGTATCCATAGTGACGAGTCGGTATACGAAATGTAGTGCTCAAAACGTGCTTTCCAATTGGAATAATCGTTCACAATCAGCAACTTTGGTGGTTTCTATGGTGTACCGATCTCATTATCATAATTTAGCAGGTTTCCAAGATTCAGAAAATTCGACATAGTGAACACTTAGTCAAATTTTAGAAAAGTCAGACACAGCTGCGCACTTGGTTTTGGCCTTGCGTACTTGAGAAATAGTCTTGCGTATTTAGATTTCCTCTTCCGTACTTGTAAGTACCCAGGAGTAAATGTAAGTACGCCGAATATAACTTAAGTTCGCACAAGTTCAGTCTTGCGCACTTATAAGTACGCAGGAGATAAGTCTTGCGTATTTAGTAAGTACGCACAAAACTGTACTTTTTGCCAGAAATGGTAAGTATGCAGGATACCTTTTCAGCAACTTTCACCAAACTTTTCCGGTCACCTGAAACTCGCCGGAGATGGTAAAAATTCATCTGATGATCAATGCAAATGAGCCAAAGGGTCAGAAACTTGTTTCTAACCAACCTTTGATGCTCAAAACACTCAAATACACAACAAAAATCAGTTTTTGAGTGATTTTTGCTTCTAACATAGTGCTCAAGAGCTACCCCTATTTTATCACAAAAATCAACAAAAATACCTCTTTTTTCTTGTAAAAACTCTCCAAACTCACTCACAACACTCGAAATCAGGAGCAAGCGCTCTGATACCACTTGTAGGTCCCTCGGGTGTGGCGGATCGTCACATGCAAGTGGGTCTACTAGTCGAACCGGGTGCGGAATGCCCGTGACTAGGTGGAGAGTCAAACTAATCAAAGTAAACCAATAAGAGAATCACTTTAAACGTTCTTTGTATTATAAACACTTGAAGGTTACAGAGAAAAGCACTGAATTTAGAATCTGCGTATTTGCGTTTATGCCTGCGTACTTAACTTCTGTCAACCTATCCTACTTATACCTGACCTGATGCCTGCGCACTTAGCAAGTGCGCAGGGCAAAATGCTCTTGCGTACTTAACAAGTACGCAAAGGTATTCTTGCGTACTTGCTAAGTACGCAGGAGCTTTCTCCTGCGCGCATGTGAGTGTGCAAAACACTTAGTAAGAAATGCAACATTCAATATGTAAAAGTAAATACAACTTGATAAACTAATACATAAAGACTCTTACATACAAAGACAATTACAGACATGAAAATACAAACTAAGACTCTATCCAGAGTGTTGTCACAGGAAAGTGCTTCAACAAAATACACATTAGACCTAATCCCGACTCTAACTGTTTACTCGTTCTGTTTTAGGCGAACTTAAGACTAAATTAGCCTATTACCAACCAAGCGAACATACAGGCGAACATAGGCTAAGTTCGCCAGATCCCTTGCCAGCGAACTTAGCAAGTTCGCCCCATAAGTTCGCTGGTTTCAACCCAGCGAAGCCAGTAAGTTCGCTGCCATAAGTTCGCTTACCTTTATGCCCCAGGCGAACTTGTCAAGTGAACTTGATAAGTTCACCCCAATCCTTGCCAGGCGTACTTGATAAGTTCGCATGTCGGGCCGTCTTCTTCCCCAAGAACCCTAAATTGCATGCAAATGGCGGCCAGATCTGATTACGTTCAAGTTACCGACTTTTTACGTCCAAAACTTGTGGTTTTTATTCCTATTTACAGATCTATAACCCTTTTCCTGTTTGGTTCACAAAAACTCAACCTTTTCATGAAAACACCCAAAAACCCAACATAAACCAAAAACTCAGATTTGGAACGGGTTGTCACCTGTTTCGAGCTTCTGAATCAGAGGTTTCACTCACGAGCAGTAGAGGAACAAGTTGCTACCTCCTCGGGTCAATCCGTGTACTTTCTCTCTCTATGGTTTCTCTCTATAGGATGGCAAGAATGAGAAATGTGTGTATGTGTTAGGGTATTTATGGGAGAGGCCTCCCACCCCAAGCCCATTCTTGACCAATCTCGGCCCATCCCCGGCCCGCGTATCTTTGTTCGTTTATTCCGTTCGTCTCGCATTAAACCCGTTACTATTTTTTATTGTCGTTTTATTTTTGGGATGTTACATTGTTCGTTATGGTTTTGGGTGGGTTCGATGTAGTGTTAGGTATGGATTGGGTAACTGCCAATGAAGCACGGATTATATGCAAACAAAAGATAATCTGACTAAAGGCTCCGGATGGTAGCAAAGTCGAGGTTTTTGAAGATCGTGACGCCCCGATGCCTAATGTCATCTCGATGATTAAGGAAGCAGATTACCTAAGGCGTGGATGCGAGGCTTATCGGGTATACATGATTGACAATTGTAAGGAAGTGAAGGAACTAGATGATGTACCCATGGTACGCGAGTATCCGGTGGTGTTTTCCAGAGGATTTGCCTGGGATACCACTCTACAGAGAGATTGAGTTCCGAATCGACTTAGTACCAGATGCCCAGCCCTTGGCTAAGGCTCCATATCGACTAGAACCAGTAGAGATGAAGGAACTAATGGCACAACGAGATGAACTGCTTGAGAAAGGATTTATCCAACCGAGCATCTCGCCTTGGGGAGCTCCAGTGTTGTTTGTAAAGAAGAAAGACGGATCGATGAGAATGTGTATTGATTATCGTGAGTTGAACAAACGTACGGTGAAGAAAAAGTACCCTTTACCAAGGATCTATGACCTGTTTGATCAATTACAGGGTGCAAGTTGGTTCTCAAAAATCAACCTTCGATCTGGGTACCATCAGCTAATGGTGAGGGAAGAAGACATACCGAAAACCGCGTTTCGCACGCGTTATGGACACTTCGAGTTCTGCGTAATGTCTTTTGGATTGACAAACGCCCCCGCAACGTTCATGGATTTGATGAATATGGTTTGTCGACCGATGTTGGATCGATCGGTAATCGTGTTCATCGATGATATCCTCATCTACTCCAAGAATGAGGGTGATCACGCGTGTTACTTGAAGGAGGTATTGGAAACTTTGACGGAAGAGAAACTGTATGCTAAGTTCTCCAAATTCGCGTTCTGGCTTAGGGAAGTCCAATTCCTAGGTCACGTCATTAACCCAAACGGCATTATGCTGGACCCAGCAAAGATAATGAAGGTAAGAGATTGGGAAATTCCCAAGACTCCAACTGAAATCCGCAGTTCTTAGGGTTAACAGGCTACTATTAGAGATTCATTTAGGATTTATCTAAAATAGGTTCGCCGTTGACAAAATTCACACGGAAGGAGGTAAAGTACAAATGGGGTTCGACCTAGGAAAAAGCACTTAAGGAACTAAAGGAGAAGCTAACCCAAGCTCTAGTCTTGGCCCTTCCCAAGGGCAATGAAGACTTGGTGGTATACTCTGACGCTTTGGGTCAGGGATTGTGGTGCGTGTTGATGCGATGCGGGAGAGTGATCACATATGCGTCATGGCAGTTGAAGAGTCACGAAGCCAATTATCCGACTCATGATCTGGAACATGCTACTGTCGTGTTTGCATTGAAAATATGGAGACACTACCTATACAGGGTGAAGTTTACCATATACTCCGACCACAAAAGTTTGAAGTACTTCTTCGAACAAAAGGAACTTAATATGAGGCATAGACGATGGTTGGAACTTTTGAAAGACTATGACTGTGAAATCATATACCATCATGGAAAGACAAATGTGGTGGTTGACGCTCTAAGCCGAAAGGATGTGCCTGCTTCAATTAGAGTGAAAGCTTTCCAGTTGGTGGTAACATCAGATGTGATGAGGGAAATTGAAAGAGCTCAAGATGAAGCACTTAAAGAAGAAAACATAATGAAGAAAAGAATGATTGGCCAACATGACAAGTTGGAATATAACACCCTTGGTGTTAGGACATGTTTTGGGCGGGTATGGATACCTATGGGTGGCGATCTTAGGACCAAAATCTTGGACGAGGCTCATAAGTCTCGTTACTCTATCCATATCGGTACCAACAAAATGTACCAAGATCCAAAGAAGGAATACTGGTGGCCTGGAATGAAACACGAAATGACAATGTACGTAAGCAAGTGCTTGACTTGCTCGCAAGTAAAGGCTGAACACCAGAAACCGTATGGAAAGATTCAAATGCTCGATATACCAGAATGGAAGTAGGAACACATTACCATGGACTTCATAACCAAGCTACCTCGCACAGCTAAAGGTAATGACACCATTTGGGTAACGTGGACCGTTTAACGAAGAGTGCTCATTTCCTACCTATTCGCGAGACGTTCTTGTTGGAAAGGTTAGCGGAAGTATTTATTAATGAAGTGGTAGCACGACATGGGATGCCTTTGACGATTGTATCTGACCGGGACACACGATTTACATGGAGGTTCCGGAAAAGGTTTCAGGAGGCGATGGGCACGAGACTTAACATCAGCACGGCATACCACCCGCAAACGGATGGTCAGCCCGAATAGACCATTCAAACGTTGGAGGATATGCTCCGTTCTTGTATTATTGACTTCGATGGTAGTTGGGACAGTCATCTGCCGTTAGCCGAATTCTCCTACAACAACAGTCATCACACGACGATAGGCATGCCGCCTTACGAAATGTTTTGTAGGAGAAGATGCAGGACCCCGGTTTGTTGGGGTAAGATTGGACGAAAGGAATTAGGAAACGCTGAAGTCGTACGAGAAGCGTCGGAAAGGTTTGATCAAATCAAAGCATGAATGAAGGCCACACAAGATCGTCAGAAACCCTATGCGGATAAACGACGAAGGCCTATTGAATTTGACGTTGGGGACAGGGTAATGTTGAAAGTTTCACCCTGGAAAGGAATCATATGATTCAGAAAGAGAGAAAAGTTAAGTCCGAGGTTTGTCGGACCATTCAGGATAATGGCACGGGTTGGTGAAGTCGCTTATCGGTTGGAATTTCTTGATGAGTTAAGTGGGATTCATCCTACCTTCCATGTATCACACTTGTGAATGTGTTTGGCTGATGAATCGAGGTCAACAACAACCTTAATTACATCGAAGAACCCGTGGCCATCCTAGACAGGAAGGAGAAACGTTTACGTAATAAAGTTATCCAATTGGTTAAAGTCCAATGGAAGCACCGAAAGGGATCCTAAGCTACTTGGGAAACATAAACGAAAATGAGGGAGTCGCACCCTAAACTATTTGACTTATGATAGGTTATGGGGACGCAGCCTATTGTAAGGGGGTAGACTTGTAACATCCCAAAAATAAAATGACGAGGTATAATAATGGGTAAACACAAGATGCAAATAATAAACGAACGCGGCATGACGGGCCGGGCCGGATGGGCCGACGAACTTGAGGGTGGCGCATAAGGGGGAGGAGTCTCCCTATATATAGCCTAAACCCTCCTCATTCTCCATTTATAGATTCTAGAGAGAGAAACCATAGAGAGAGAAAGTGCAAGGATCGACCCGAGGAGCTAGCATCGTGTTCCTCTACTGTTCGCGAGGGGATTCTCCGATTCATAATCTCAAAACAGGTAACAACCCGTTCCAAATCTGAGTTTTTTGGTTTATGTTGGGTTTTCGGGTGTTTTCATGAAAAAGGTTGAGTTTTTGTGAACCAAACGAAAAAAGGGTTATAGATCTATAAATAGGATTGAAAACCACAAGTTTTGAACGTAAAAAGTCGGTAACTTGAAAGTAATCAGATCTGGCCACCATTTGCATGCAACTTAGGGTTCTTGGGGAAGAAGACTGCCCAACAGGCGAACTTGCAAGGATTGGGGCGAATTTATCAAGTTCGCTTAACAAGTTCGCCTGAGGCATAAAGGTAAGCGAACTTATGGCAGCGAAATTAGTGGCTTCGCTGGGTTGAAACCAATGAACTTATGGGGCGAACTTGCTAAGTTCGCTGGGCATAGATCAGGTGAACTTAGCCTATGTTCGCCTGTATGTTCGTTAGGTTGGTAAGAGGCGAACTTAGCCTTAAGTTCGCCTAAAACAGAACGAGTAAACCGTTAGAGTCGGGATTAGGTCTGATATGTATTTAACTAATCAATTCAGATCGGAAGTGACGTTGTTAGACCTTTGTTTATGACAACCAAGATTAGCTTATCAGGTGAGTTCTAGAGCCCTCTTTTAAATGTTTTAATAATGTTTTTGGGCTGGTGTGCATACTTACGAATGAAGTTTACAAAAAAATGAAGTTCACGAAAGGTGTTTTAGAAATGAAGTATGAAACGTGTTTATGAGATGTTTTGCCAAACGAAGTTTATGAAAGGTTTACGAGTGAAATGTTATTTAATAAAACTTATGATGATTTTACTGTAGAAAAGTAAAGGTTTTTATGAAAGTCACTAAATGAACGAATCTGCCATGATTCCTTTGGGAATCAAAGTATGTATGTTATGTAAAGGCCTTACCTTGATAGGGGCCTTTGTGGCTGGCTAACGGTTGTACAACTGAGTGGGAAAGGGGTGACGACGGTCATCAAGGGGATTACTGTGATCCTTGAAGTGGGTATTGTTCTCTACGAGGGAACGGTGCTTGAAGTTTGGTACGTGCTATCCTTTGGGACGTCGTGCTTGAAGGGAATTGACGTTTATGTATGGTTAAGAATGGTAAAAGTTACGAATGGTTTACGTTGGTATGTGTGCTCAATCGAGCACCGTACTTGAAGGGAATTGACGGTTAAGAAAAGGCGCAAATTCGGTTTATTGTTGAATTATGTTTTATGTTTATGTTATAGCATTATTTACGTACGTTTTTATTAAATGAAGTTTGAAGTTATGTTTTTGGCAAAATGTTTATGTTAATGTTTTACGTAAAGCTAGACGTCACAAGCGTGGCTGACTTTTAGTATGCACATTCAGGTTAAGGACATGTATGAAAGTTGAACTGTGATGCTTGGCTGGCGAAAGGAGTTACCCGGTTGATCATGAAGACTGGCATCCCGTTATGAGTTGTATATGTTATGTTTATGTATTATACAACGTTACGCTTTCACATGTTGAACGATGTTATGTTATGCTGAAATGAAATTTTCCGATGCGTTATTTGATATTCAAGTTTAAGAACTGTTTGTGAATGAGTAAATCCAACGAGTGAGGCCTCCCGGGTTTGGGGCCTTACAGCTAGCATACAAATGGATCAACAATATTCTTTTGTTGATCATGTGCGCATAGAATTATTTGTTCATAAGGAATTCATTATCATGTTTTTGGGGAAAACCACTTATTTTATGACGCTAATGTCATGTACATGTTTTCGATGAAAACTACTTATATTATGACGGTAAAGTCATGTACATGTTTTTGGGGAAACCTACTTATTTTATGACTGTAAAGTCATGTACATGTTTTCGAGGAAAACTACTTATTTTATGACGGTAAAGTCATGTGTATGTTTTCGGGGAAAACTACTTATTTTATGATGGTAAAGTCACGTACATGTTTTTGGGGAAAACTACTTAGTTTATGACGGTAAAGTTATGTTCATGTTTTCGGGGAAAACTACTTATTTTATGACGGTAAAGTCATGTCATGTTTTCGGGGAAAACTACTTATTTTTATGACTGTTAGCTCATGTACATGTTTTTGGGGAAATCAACTTGCACTGAAATAACTAACTATGTGAACTCACTAGCCTTTGTGTTGACACTTTCAAGTATGTTTCTCAGGTAACCCTTTGCTATGGCGCGGTTGGAATAGGCTAGCTATGTTGGATCAAATCCTAGTAGATGGAGGGGCATAGAGTATCAAGTCTCAAGTCTATTGTTGATCTAGAAGAACTTAGATCATTGTATTACTTAGTCTTAGTAACTGTATATGTACTCAAGTCTTAGAAATCACTATTACAGCTTCCTCTATTGTGTAATGAACCAATCGTTGCGACCTTTATTTATTTATTAAGTAAATAAACTTGGGGGTGTGATAGATTGGTACCAGAGCAATGGTTTTGGTGAATTAGGTTTCCTTAGTGACACCTAGGTTTCTAATACTTACATCACACTAAGAACACCCAAGACTTGAATATAGAAATTCCAACAGTTGCCGAACAACTTGTGTAGACTATTAGTGTATGGAGTTACACTAGGGTATCATTAGCTACACTAATACATAATACAATTACATGGCACATGTAATGAACACTTAACACGTACAACAATGTGGAAATAATAAACACTTGCAACGTTTCTCAACAAAGTGTCACTGTTTGGATTTCGAATTAAGGATAACGGGTATTCAGCACACTGTAACCCTAGAAGATCAAGTTACGAGCTGAGCTTGGACGAAGACGGTAGCATTCGCCAGTTACCGATCTTGGTACCACAACAGGCTGAACCCATGCCAGAACCTGTACCTATACCTGCACCACACCTACAACTACTCTAGCAGTGGAGGCCGTTTTCTTCCTAACACATGTTCGGTATAAATACTCTCCTTCATGAGTTGCTGGATCGGATGCCTAGACTTTCGCCATGAGATAAGGCAGACAGGATTGCCCGGACAGAAGGGAACCCGAGGTGGATAAGCAGGACTAAACGGGAGAGAACTCCATGGGTCAGGAGACCCAGACACTCATCAAGATCATATGGATCCGTACCTACATACAGACTTGGAACATGAGTTGCTCGACACTGATTCCAGGATCTATGCCCTACACATAGTGCCTGACGTCGATACACATTTTATTTTTTATAGACACTGGTGGTGCCTCTCTACCACTAACCTCATCTGGAAACATCCATATTTGGCAGATACATGAGTATTGCTACATATAATTAAGAGTAATCCAATAGAATAATACACACTCCTACACAAGTGTGCAAACACGATCTAGTGAACATTTCAAATCCTTTTGACTAAAAGCTTGGGATAGGAGAAACACTACAGGGATCATGCAAAGTAAATTATCCTTAGGGGTGCACACGTGATCATAATCTGCTATGCATGGGAACTTTAGTGAGTCTTGATGTCCAAGCTAATGATCAACCCATGTTCTCAGTCACTTGATTAAGAATTGGAACTTAACAAATCGAACTTCTCAATTAGGAGTTCACAAAGCATTCTCCTAGTTCGGGAGGAACGAGAGAAATTTAAATTGAATTCAACCAATCCTTAGTGAATCCTAAACGACGAAGGATTTCGCACATTCATTCTTTGAGATTCTACTTGTCAAGAAGGCTTCAAATTGAGTGTTACCATAACCAAATCTTACAATAATTGCACAATTATGGTGGGAGATTATAGCATAATCTCATGATCCATCATACAGTTCAGTCTCATAATTACTTGACATTTACGTCAGGAGTGCTATGCACTAACTCCGGTAATGGGGCAGAAAATTATTCTGACCGGCATACACATAGCACCTATGGGGTATTGTGGAAGCCCGATATGAGACAAGTAGGTAATACGACCTTTTAGAATATTTGTCAAACAGGGTTGCTCTCACAACCTTTGACATTCAGTACACCTTTAAGTCCGACTATTCTTCCGGTGATGAGTAAGCCGTGATTTATGCTCAAGCGAATGCCAAAGAAACCTAAATATGGACTAATGACTATTGTCGAACTAATAGAAGAATGACATACAAAACTCTTAAACAGTCCCAAATGCGGAATTTCTTGCTAATCTCATTAGTTCATGATATGCATAAGGGAGGTAAGCACAAGATGTTTACAACAGACCCCTGTCCACCAAGATCCGAGAAGGATAATTTTATACCCTTACGTACCCGCACTTCCCCAAGGATCATCTTGTTGGATGGATCCCAGATTTTAGCCTAGAGGAGAGGCGTGATCACATCTTTCACTCCCAGTTTTATGTGATTAGGGAGCTCTGGGGCATCCACTATCAAGATATAACCTCTTAACACAGGCTCAAGAAAAGTACAAAAATCTTGATGTTCAACACTCATTACCTCAATTTTATGACATGAGTACTTGTACTAAAGACTTTGAGGCTATAATCGGTATGAGTGGAATACGTAACGGTAAGTCACTAAAGTACCATTCGGATGCCAGGGAAGTACAGACACACTGAATGACTAATAGTTGGCAATTGTAAAACTCCCAAACGCTTTGGGCCAACTTGATAGGTTGACAAACCTATAGCCCATGTTGGGGAAACACTAGTTCTATGAGACCATTCTCATAGTATCACTGTTCATTTCCTCACATAGACGGAATGTGAATATTCCAAACAAACATAGAACTACTTATGGCTTACATACTTCAAGGGTATGGTAGTCAAGTCATGAGTTTACGTATCAGTACGATACAACACAAGTACTAGTCTGTCACGGGGAGGTGGTGCAAGCAATGGGTAAAATGGTGATTAGACTCGACCTTTGGTACTAAGACCTCACAAGGAACCTCAAAATCTTAGATCCATTAGGACACATGGAAAGGAAGATCCTACAAAACACGAAACCTGAAATAAGAGTAAAATCTTAGCTCGAGAAAATGCATTCGAAAAGCATAAGAGGGACAAACATAATGATTCATTTCCATATTGCATCATTGCTACCCGATCTTTTGTAACACTTCTGATTTTTATTATTCATATTTCAATTCAATGTAATGCAATTTCGAATTCAATACTTGTGCACTGTCTTATTATTTTTCTTACAGTAAACTAAACGCAATGATTCGATACAAATTCGCAAGTTTTACGCAATTATATACATTTAAACACTATGCAAGAAACTATTT
The DNA here is from genome assembly GCA_023525975.1 of Smallanthus sonchifolius. Classification (NCBI taxonomy): domain Eukaryota; kingdom Viridiplantae; phylum Streptophyta; class Magnoliopsida; order Asterales; family Asteraceae; genus Smallanthus; species Smallanthus sonchifolius. The sequence continues at coordinate 44,256,290 of CM042030.1, read as the reverse complement.
AATTCAAACTTATCAAACCTGAAAAGTCAAGGACTAAAGTTGAAAATTTATCAAGAAACCCTAATTAGCACGGTCGTGCTTCGTCCTGGCACGGTCGCGCCAAGTGCCTCGGCACGATCGCGCGACTGGTCCTGGAACAATCGCGCCCGGTGCCTAAGCACGATCGCGCCTATCTTGGCACGGTCGCGCCTGCGTAACAGTCGAAACGTAAATGCAGTTTCAAAATGCCCGATCGTTTGAAATTCGAAACCGATTACGTTTTATTTTCTTTGACAAAGAAAAATATCTCAGTCCATTACGAGTTTTATCAATCCAATTACGTTTTCCTCTCAAAAAACCGTCAAGTTCCTCCCAAGCCTCGAATCCTCAAAATCGATCCGAATACTCTCGAGCAATCCATCACCATAGGATATTCAACCCTCTCTGGAACGACCGAAGCCGTTGAAGCAGTCGGAATCGCAGCAGAAGTCACCGGAGGTTAATCTTGCCGTCGTCGGAATTCCATTCTACCGTTCTTCATCGATTCGATACGCTTCAGGGTAAGTATACTCTCCATCTCATTCGTTTCAGTATCAATATCAAAAGCCCCTATTAATCTGGGCTTTCATTACAGAAATCGTCCAAATCAGAATTATTATTTTAATAAGAAAAGATTTAATCGATTCCACTCTTAAACACTATTTCCATACAATTAAATTAGATGAATTGACTCGTAACAACTCTGTAACCAAAAGCCCTATCAAATCCAGCGCTATAAATACAAAAATTGTTCAATTCGTGTCTGACTTGGAAGAAACACGGTCGCGCTAATCATCTAGGGCGGCCGTGCCTCATGTAGCGCGGTCGTGCCGACTAGCAGCGCGGTCGTGTCCTCCTGTCCAGACCTAGTCATGCCCTCTGAGCTAATCTCTGTTGTGTCTAAGAATCATAGACACGACCGTGCCGAGCTAAGGCACGGTCGTGTGCCTCGTGAATTGTCCAAGTTGGCCTCTGTTTGATCAAACCCGGTCGCGTCCCGACTAGCGCGGTCGCGCCCGTGGTTCGAGCGCAGTCGTGTCCTTCCCAGGCACGGTCGTGTCTAGGTCAGAATCTTCGATCAGAATTATTGTTGTTTTATTTTAATCTGTAAAAATTCCAGATTAAGTTTATAAATAAAAATAGTTAGTTTTATAAAAAGGTATTTGAAAAGATCAAATAATTAATCTTGGAATAAATGGAAAATCATTTAATTAAAAGTTTATAAAATTAAATTTGTTATTAAACATTTTATTTAAAACATTTTATTTGTAAGTTACATACTTTATAAATAAATAAAGATTATTTATTTATTCTTCATCTTAAATAAAAAGATTTATTTATTTATTAAAACACATTTAACACATACTTTATTTTCATAATCAATGATTTTATAAATATTCTATTTTATTATTCAATTCCTAACCTTAATCAAAATGTTTCAAAAATATTTACTTCAAACTTTATATATGTTAATCAATACTTTTAAATACAAACCAATAGTTTTATACACAAATTCAACCTTCATTTTTAGACTAAACTTTGTGCACATATTTGATTCAATATACATTATTATCTAGGTTAACTCGTGCGTATCAAGGATTCTTATTTTATCTATACTCTTTGTTAGCTACACTTCCATACCAAGTGAGTATTCACAACCCCTTTTTACTCTTTCACACTTTTGGGGTGGAACATGAACTTTATACACATTACACATTTACATTTACACAAACAACACAAGTGCAAAAATCCTATTTACATACATGTGTGCAAAATTTGAGCTTTGTGCCCGAGTGCTAGTTGTGCTAATCTTTGTGAAAACTTATGTGCAATCATTAACTATACAAGCCGACGGTTTTCAATGATAGATCTATTGAGTCTGACAAACCCACCCAAGTGGAGTTGATTGATACCGACAACACAATTTGAATACTAGTTACAAAGCTTTGGTTGTACTTGATTACACAGTAGCTGCTCCCCATAAATGCCTTATTTTATCATGTTTTGTAAAGGATTTGTTTTCAACTATATGCTATCTATATACAACTGTGTTATACTCACCAACTTTTTAGTTGACTTTATTTTATTCATGTTTCAGGCCCTAATATGTGAGAATGATTCAAGACGTGCTCAATATAGGATTTGGACTTAGCAATTTAAATCAAGAATTTTATGAGTTGTTCTATGTTTCTTTGTTTGAATTTGGTTTGTACTTGGATTATTTGTAATGGAAATTTGACTTTAATATATTTCAATTTAGTCAACTATGTTCTATGAACAGTCTTACATGTCCCGCCCCGATGATTCCGCCATCGGTCGGGGTGTGACAGATTGGTATTAGAGCCTTGGTTATAGGGAATTAGGTTATTAGACACCTTGACCTAGACTATAACTTAGGGACAACCACTTATGCTATGCTTCATGATTATGTGCGATGTGCTACATGCTATATGTTACATGCTTAGTATGATTACTTATTATTTCATTTTGATGACTTATGTGTTTTAAATCCACGACTTATTAGGATATTCTTAATAATTAAATAAATAATATCCTTTCCCATATTCTAAAACCTCATAATATTTCTATCTTGTTTTCTATCTTTATCCTTCTTAGCATGTGAAAAAAAATTATTGAAGCAAAAATCTCTAAAATTTTTATTTCTTCGTTAAGGTTTTTAAACTTGTTAAATTATTTGAGGACACGTGCAATCTGGAAGGGTGACACCTGTATTTTGGGTTTTCTGTCTAGGAAAGCATTTCGCATAAATCCCAATCAACCGAGGGACCCGTATGCTTTCCTGGGAATTCCCGAGATGAGTGTTTACTTATAGGCTAAAGCATGTCTTCTTGAAAATTATATAAGTTTAATTAACCTTAATGTGCCATGGTATTCAAGTGATTTTGTCACTTTGAGTACAATCCAAACTAAGAATATCTATTTTTATTTTTGTTATCTCATTCTATTAAATCCTATCAAATCTCATAAGTTCTTACAATCTTTCTTGTCTTGTGAAAATCTGTAGAATGCCTCCTCGTCGTGCTCCCGCAACCAATGCCAACACCGACATTGCTGCTATTCTTACCCAATTGGTGACACAACTCACCCAAGCCAATGGTGCCACCAATGGCGCCAATGGTGCCACCAATGGCAACAATGGTGGAAATGGAAGCAATAGTGATAATAATGGTGGAAATGGTGGTAACAATCCATCTTAATGCACCTTCAAGCACTTCAACTCGTGCAATCCCCTCAAGTTCTTTGGTACCGAAGGAGCTACTGGACTCCTTCAATGGTTTGAAAGCATTAAGAATACCTTTCTCAATAGTGACTGTCCCGACAACCTCCGTGTTCGTCATGCTACAAGTGTCCTACAAAATCGGGCACTTACATGGTGGAATGGGGAGAAAAGGAATAGGGGTGTTGATGTAGCCATGGCCTTACCTTGGGATGAGGTCAAAAGGCTTATGACCGAGGATTTCTGCCCTCGAAATGAAGTGAAAAAGCTTGAAGCTGAATTTTGGGATCTTGCCCAAGATAGTGGGGAAAGCTTAGCATATACAACTCGGTTCCATGAGTTGAGTCTTCTCGTGACCCACTTGGTCACTCCTTTGTCCCGTTGTATCGAGAAGTATATTGGTGGGCTACCAAGACAAATCCAAGATACTGTCTTAGGTAGAAATCCTGCTACTCTGGAGGATGCTATTCGTCTATCCGCTACCTTAACTGATAATCATGTGAAAGCTGGAACTCTTACCAAAAAGGGTTCTAAGAAAGTTTCTGAAACCGTAACCCCTCCTACTCACAACAAAGAAGCCACAACCGAGCCCTCTCGCAATAATAGAAAGAGGAAGGTTAGAAATTTTGCTGTGGTTACTCCTGCTGTTCCCGTCAACCAAGCTGCACCTATGGTTCAAGCGCCGGCTAAAAAGCCATATGTTGGGATCTACCCTCTTTGTGCCACCTGCAATTATCATCATCCTCAAACTATCCCATGTCGCCTTTGTACTCATTGTGGGAGATATGGTCATACTATCAATGTTTGTAGGGAAAAAGCTCTAGCGGGCCAAGTCCACTCTCCAAACCAAACCGTACCTCAAGTGGCTAATCAAGGTGCTCCCGCCATTGCTAATGGGCGTGCTTGCTATAAGTGTGGTGACCCGAACCATTTTCGTGATCAATGTCCAAGACTTGCAAATGCTAGATAAGGTGGAGCTCGTGGGCGTGCGTTCAACATAAACGCCAACAAAGCTCAAGCCAACAACGACGTGGTTAATGTTACGTTCCTTGTTAATAGTCAATATGCCTCCATTTTGTTCGATACCGGTGCCGATAAAAGTTTTGTGTCACTTAATTTTGAGCCTTTACTTGCAAAGACGCGATCCCAATTAGAGAAAACCTTCACCGTTGAAATAGCGAATGGTGACTCCCTTACAATTGACTCCATTATTTATGATTGCTCCTTGTAACTAAATGACCATTCATTCCCAATCAACCTTGTTCCAATGCCACTAGGAAGCTTTGATATTGTCATAGGTATGGATTGGCTATCAAATCATCATGCCGAAGTCATTTGCTTTGAAAAGTGTATCCGAATTCCGTTACCATCGGGAGAAACCTTAAGGGTTTTTGGTGAAAAGCCTTGCAAGGGACTTAAGTTGATGTCGTGTACTGCCGCTCAAAAGTACTTACGAAAGAAGTACATTGCTTTCTTAGCTCATATTGTTCAAAAGGATGTCAAGGAGAAGAGTATCCAAGACATTCCGATCATTCGGGATTTCCCCGAAGTTTTTCCTAAGGATTTATCCGGTCTTCCTCCCGTTCGTCAAGTAGAGTTCCGTATTGATCTTATACCTGGAGCTAACCCCGTTGCTAGAGCTCCTTATCGTCTTGCACCTTCCGAAATGCAAGAGCTTGCAAGTCAACTTCAAGAACTCTCCGACAAAGGTTTCATTCGCCCAAGTCATTCACCGTGGGGTGCACCCGTCTTATTTGTTAAGAAGAAGGATGGATCATTTCGCATGTGTATTGACTACCGCGAACTCAATAAGCTTACTATCAAGAACCGTTATCCTTTACCTAGAATCGATGATCTCTTTGATCAACTTCAAGGTTCTACTTGCTTCTCGAAGATTGATCTTCGATCCGGTTATCATCAGCTTCGTGTTCAAGAAGATGACATTCCTAAGACTGCTTTTCGAACAAGGTATGGTCATTACGAGTTAATGGTTATGCCTTTCGGGTTAACCAATGCACCCGCAGTTTTCATGGATCTCATGAATCGTGTGTGCAAACCGTACCTTGATAAATTCGTGATCGTTTTCATTGATGATATCTTAATCTATTCCAAGACTAAAGCCGACCATGAAGAACATCCTAGACTGGTTTTGGATCTCTTGAGAAAAGAACAACTATATGCCAAATTCTCCAAATGCGAATTTTGACAAAAAGAAGTTCAATTTCTTGGTCACATCGTCAACGACAAGGGTATTCATGTTGATCCTGCTAAGATTGAAACGGTTAAGAATTGGAATGCCCCGAAGACTCCTACCGAAGTTCGTTCATTTCTTGGTCTTGCGGGTTATTATCGTCGTTTCATCTCAAACTTCTTAAAGATTGCTGTCCCTCTTACCGCCTTGACCCACAAGGGTAAGACTTATGAATGGGGACCGAAACAAGAAGAAGCTTTCCAAACCCTCAAACAAAAGTTGTGCAATGCTCCTATATTGACTCTCCCCAATGGAATCGATGATTTAGTTGTCTATTGTGATTCTTCTAACCAAGGTCTTGGTTGTGTTCCATGCAACAAGGCAAAGTAATCGCTTATGCATCAAGGCAACTCAAAGTTCATGAGAAGAATTATACGACGCACGATCTCGAGTTGGGTACGGTCGTATTCGCGTTAAAGATTTGGAGACATTACCTATATGGCACGAAATGTGTGGTGTTCACCGACCACAAAAGTCTTCAACATATTTTCAACCAAAAAGAACTCAATATGAGGCAATGACGTTGGGTCGAACTACTTAACGACTACGACTGCGAGATTCGTTACCATCCCGACAAAGAAAATGTTGTAGCTGATGCTTTGAGTCGAAGGGACCATATTATACTTCATTGTGCCCGTATTCAAACCCGTATCTTAGAAGCTCAACACATCTCGGTAACCGAGGGTAACATGTACGAAGAAATGTCATGTGGTGTTGAACCCCTTCTTGAATCAAAACCCAATGGCTTATTCTATTACTCGAACCGTATTTGGGTTCCCGATCGCGACGATCTCCGTGCATTTCTCATGAACGAGGCTCATAAGACTCGTTATTCTATTCATCCTGGTGCGGATAAAATGTACCAAGATCTTCGCCAACTTTATTGGTGGCCCGGTATAAAGAAAGACATTGCTCTTTATGTGGCAAAATGCTTAACCTGTTCCAAAGTCAAAGCCGAACATCAACGTCCATCTGGTTTACTCGAACAACCAGAAATTCCCGTGTGGAAATGGGAGAATATAGCTATGGATTTCATTACCAAGCTCCCTCGCACCTCGAGTGGTTATGATAGTAATTGGGTAATCATTGATCGTCTCACCAAATCTGCTCATTTCTTGCCTATCCACGAAGACTTCAAGGTGGAGAAACTAGCCCGAATTTACATTGATGAAATTTTGAGCCGTCATGGTGTTCCCGTGAACATAATATCCGATAGAGACGCTCGGTACACCTCTCGATTTTGGCAATCTCTCCAAATGGCTCTTGGTACTCGATTGGATTTGAGCACGGCTTACCATCCGCAAACTGATGGTCAAACCGAGCGAACAATCCAAACTCTTGAAGACATGCTTAGAGCTTGTGTAATCGATTTTGGTGGCAATTGGGATTCACATCTATCCCTCATTGAGTTTTCTTACAACAATAGCTACCACACAAGTATCAACATGGCCCCATTCGAAGCTCTCTATGGTCGCAAGTGTCGTTCTCCTATCTGTTGGAACGAGATTGGTGAAGCACAAATCACTGGTCCCGAGTTAATTCAAGAAACATCCGACAAGATTATTCAAATCCGTGACAATATTCGAGTAGCGAGGAGTCGGCAAAAGAGTTATGCCGACAAACGTCGAAAACCCTTGGAATTCCAAGTCGGTGACCTTGTTCTTCTAAAGGTGTCTCCATGGAAGGGCGTGATCCATTTTGGAAAGAAAGGCAAGTTAGCACCTCGTTATGTTGGTCCATTCAAAATCCTTGAAAGGATTAGGAAAGTGGCTTACAAGCTCGAGTTACCTCCATCTCTTGGAAATGTGCATCCTACATTTCATGTATCTAATCTGAAGAAGTGTCTCGCTGATGAAAATCTCCATATACCGCTTGACGACGTGCGCATTGATGAAACGATGCACTTCGTTGAGAAGCCGATGGAAATTATGGGTCGTGAAGTCAAACAACTAAAGCGAAGTCGCATTCCTATTGTCAAAGTTCGTTAGGAATCTAAGCGTGTACCTGAGTTCACTTGGGAACGAGAAGACCAAATGAAGCTCAAGTACCCTCATCTTTTTATTGATACTGTGGTTCCTCTAGATAAATTTCGGGACGAAATTCTCTCAACATGGGGAGACTGTAACACTTCTGATTTTTAGTATTCATATTTCAATTCAATGTAATGCAATTTCGAATTCAATACTCGTGCACTGTCTTATTATTTTTCTTACCGTAAACTAAACGCAATGATTCGATACAAATTCGCAAGTTTTACGCAATTATATACATTTAAACACTATGCAAGAAACTATTTAATTCAAACTTATCAAACCTGAAAAGTCAAGGACTAAAGTTGAAAATTTATCAAGAAACCCTAATTAGCACGGTCGTGCTTCGTCCTGGCACGGTCGCGCCAAGTGCATTGGCACGATCGCGCGACTGGTCCTGGAACGATCGCGCCCGGTGCCTAAGCACGGTCGCGCCTATCTTGGCACGGTTGCGCCTGCGTAACAGTCGAAACGTAAATGCAGTTTCAAAATGCCCGATCGTTTGAAATTCGAAACCGATTACGTTTTATTTTCTTTGACAAAGAAAAATATCTCAGTCCATTACGAGTTTTATCAATCCAATTACGTTTTCCTCTCAAGAAACCGTCAAGTTCCTCCCAAGCCTCGAATCCTCAAAATCGATCCGAATACTCTCGAGCAATCCATCACCATACGATATTCAACCCTCTCTGGAACGACCGAAGCCGTTGAAGCAGTCGGAATTGCAGCAGAAGTCACCGGAGGTTAACCTTGCCGTCGTCGGAATTCCATTCTACCGTTCTTCATCGATTCGATACGCTTCAGGGTAAGTATACTCTCCATCTCATTCGTTTCAGTATCAATATCAAAAGCCCCCTATTAATCTGGGCTTTCATTACAGAAATCGTCCGAATCATAATTATTATTTTAATAAGAAAAGATTTAATCGTTTCCACTCTTAAACACGATTTCCATACAATTAAATTAGATGAATTGACTCGTAACAACTCTGTAACCAAAAGCCCTATCAAATCCAGCGCTATAAATACAAAAATTGTTCAATTCGTGTCTGACTTGGAAGAGACACGATCGCGCTAATCATCTAGCGCGGCCGTGCCTCATGTAGCGCGGTCGTGTCCTCCTGTCCAGACCTAGTCATGCCCTCTGAGCTAATCTCTGTTGTGTCTAAGAATCATAGACACGACCGTGCCGAGCTAAGGCACGGTCGTGCCTCGTGAATTGTCCAAGTTGGCCTCTGTTTGATTAAACCCGGTCGCGTCCCGACTAGCGCGGTCGCGCCCGTGGTTCGAGCGCGGTCGTGTCCTTCACAGGCACGGTCGTGTCTAGGTCAGAATCTTCGATCAGAATTATTGTTGTTTTATTTTAATCTGTAAAAATTCCAGATTAAGTTTTTAAATAAAAATAATTAGTTTTATAAAAAGGTATTTGAAAAGATCAAATAATTAATCTTGGAATAAATGGAAAATCATTTAATTAAAAGTTTATAAAATTAAATTTGTTATTAAACTTTTCATTTAAAACATTTTATTTGTAAGTTACATACTTTATAAATAAATAAATAAAGATTATTTATTTATTTTTCATTTTAAATAAAAACATTTATTTATTTATTAAAACACATTTAACACATACTTTAATTTCATAATCAATGATTTTATAAATATTCTATTTTATTATTCAATTCCCAATCTTAATCAAAATGTTTCAAAAATATTTACTTCAAACTTTATATATGTTAATCAATACTTTTAAATACAAACCAATAGTTTTATACACAAATTCAACCTTCATTTTTAGACTAAACTTTGTGCACATATTTGATTCAATATACATTATTATCTAGGTTAACTCGTGCGTATCAAGGATTCTTATTTTATCTATACTCTTTGTTAGCTACGCTTCCATACCAAGTGAGTATTCACAACCCCTTTTTACTCTTTCACACTTTTGGGTTGGAACATGAACTTTATACACATTACACATTTACATTTACACAAACAACACAAGTGCAAAAATCCTATTTACATACATGTGTGCAAAATTTGAGCTTTGTGCCCGAGTGCTAGTTGTGCTAATCTTTGTGAAAACTTATGTGCAATCATTAACTATACAAGCCGACGGTTTTCAATGATAGATCTATTGAGTCTGACAAACCCACCCAAGTGGAGGTGATTGATACCGACAACACAATTTGCATACTAGTTACAAAGGTTTGGTTGTACTTGATTACACAATAGCTGCTCCCCATAAATGCCTTATTTTATCATGTTTTGTAAAGGATTTGTTTTCAACTATATGCTATCTATATACAACTGTGTTATACTCACCAACTTTTTAGTTGACTTTATTTTATTCATGTTTCAGGCCCTAATATGTGAGAATGATTCAAGACGTGCTCAATATAGGATTTAGACTTAGCAATTTAAATCAAGAATTTTATGAGTTGTTCTATGTTTCTTTGTTTGAATTTGGTTTGTACTTGGATTATTTGTAATGGAAATTTGACTTTAATATATTTCAATTTAGTCAACCATGTGCTATAAACAGTCTTACATGTCCCGCACCGATGATTCCGCCATCGGTCGGGGTGTGACATCTTTAACTAAAACCTGAACACCTCTTCGAGTAATTCTTTTCAAAGATCTATAGATATCTGGCTATTGTGCATCATAATGCGTAGATAAATAGAGGGTATGTGCAACATACACTCAAGATTCTCATGCACCATTTCTTTCATTACCATGAAAGAGTATCAAACAATTCCACCATAATGAGGGTAATCAAATGAGGGGATTCTCGGACATCTAATATCGTTAGTCGGAGAAGTATTCGCCTTGCTTTCGAATACCGACCACTAAGTAAATGAAAATTAAACAATTGAAGCCTAAGTTGGATGATGCAGACAAAATTTAGGTATCAAGTACCGGTAACCTACATGTGTGGTTATGGATGAAGTCCATAAGTCCAAGTACTCCATTCACTTAGGATCGGATAAAATGAATAAAGATCTAGAGGAACTCTATTGATGGCCGAACATGAAAGGAGAAATTGCTATTTATGTTGGTAGATATCCGACAGTAAAGGCAGAATGTCAGAAATCACCTAGGTGATCACAACAACCTACTATTCCTCACTGAAAATGAGAACAGATTTCAATGGATATCATTACAAAACTACCCAAAACATCTAACATCTATGACACAATATAGGTAATCGTTAATCGTTTGCTGAAATTCGCTCACTTTCTGCCAATCAAAGAGACTGGTGAAAACGAGAAACTAGCAAGGTTGTATATCAAAGAAATTGTGGCTAGGCATAGTGTGCTAGTTCCCATTAACTCTACAAGAGACAGCCGATACGTGTTAAAAATTTGCCATGACATGAGCATTGCATATCATCCACAGACAAACGGTCAAAGTAAAAGGACCATCCAAACTTTAGAAGATATGCTCCATGCGTGTGGAATACTCATTTACCATTGGCTGGGTTTTCTTATAATAACCGCTACCATACCAGCATTAAAGCTGCACCGTTTGAGGCTTTGTATGGTCGTAAATGTCATTCACCGCTATGTTGGGTGGTGGTTGGCGACAAGTATTTAACCGGTCCTGAGATTATTCAGGAAACCACCGACGAGATTTTCAAAATCAAAGATCGTCTGAATGCCTCCCGAGACATACAAAAGAGTTACGCAGATAACAGACGAAGACCATTAGAATTCCAAGTAGGAGACCGGGTTATGTTGAAAGTCTCACCTTAGAAGGGAGTTGCAAGATTTGGCAACCGTGGGAAACTTAACCCTAGGTACATCAGACCATTTGAAATACAGGCTATGGTTGGCCCTGTAGCCTACAAGCATAAGTTTTCACGAGAACTAAGCAATATGCATTATACGTTTCATGTGTCCGATCTCAAGAAGTGTGGTCAAGATGAAAGACTAATCATGCCACATGACGAAATTCACATAGGTGACAAACCACACTCTGTTAAGGAACATATTGAAATCACTGACTAAAAAGTTCAGGGAATATGGCGTAGCTGTGTGGAATTGGTTAAGGTACGCTGGGAATCGAAATGTGACCCTGAGTGTACATGGGAACGTGAAGACCAAATGAAAACCGAGTACCATTCCTTGTTCATGAATATATCAATGCAAGATAACAACGAATGAATTTCTGGATGAAATTCTCTTTAACATAGGGAGAATGTGACACCCAGTATTCCAGGTCTATATCCATATCCATTTTAGCACCTTCATATTTCATATTTTCTGAATCATTATTTTGACAAAGTATTGTCAGGAGTCTAGCAAAGAAACACATGTCACATTTTAGTAATTATGAAGATTAATAGGTCATGAACATTTTATAACCCGCAATGTACGGTCATTAGTGATTAACAGATAAAAAAATCAAGTAAAGTCTAGAAACATATTTATTTTACACAAAATATATATTGGTGACATTAATCTATAAAGATTGACACAAAAACTTTTGTTCGCACTGTTTCTAATTTATTCTCTTTGTGTGAACATGTACAAAGTAGTTAATGTATTAACTATGTCAGAATTCACTAGTAGGTTATTAAAGATAGTCAAACTACACAAAATGTAGGACGTCTTAATAACTAAAGATATTGAAGCGGGTATTAATTTCGGGTACTATACCGCGTCTAAATCAATCACATCATCATGATGACTTCTTTGCTTACACTTCACTCAAGTGTCATAATCGTCATGATTATGACCAAGAGTGCAAGCAACCTCAAAGATCACATCACCATCATTATATCTTTGCTTATACTCCACTCTAACATCAAGTTGTAATTATGATGACTTGTTGAGATCTACACTCAACCCTTGTTTCATCTAATATTTATATATATATATGTAGAACCAAAGACTGATTGCTACTAAATTATTCTAAGTACAAGTGCTGCTGATAGGCTTATCAGCAACATTCAACACATGTTGCTGCTGATAGGCTTATCAGCAGCATTCAACACATGTTGCTGCTGATAGGCTTATCATCAGCATTCAACACTTGTTGCTGCTGATAAGCTTAACAGCAGCATCATTCTCATTCTTGCTGCTAATAGCTGTGTTCCTTGAAGACAAATCGTTGCAGCTGACTATCCATGCCAAGCGTCACTGACAACTTTATGCAAAAGCGACTGACACACACAAAGTAGAAGGAATCTCAGTGGTGCAACCAATGACGGACGACAATGCTCTTCTCCAGACATGCAAGCAATAATGCATAAAGAAGATGCTTCAATAAAGTTAACTAGATATAGACAAAACGTGTAATAGTTAGCTAGATACTACAGATCAACGGTCTGTGTTAGATCTGATCCTTAGAATCAAGGGGATGTCTTGATTCTAAGTGAGTATAAATAATCTGTAAACACTTCATTGTAAGTGTGCTTCTTCACTGAGTTTTCATTTGTAATCGTTTATTCACAAAGCTTAATACAACAGTGATCTTATTAGTATTCACTCTGTTTACTCGATTATACTTGTATAGTTGTCATTGTTTCCGCCAATCTCAACTAAGAACAGAACCATCTTTTAATTTAACGATCCTACAAGTGGTATCAGAGCTTTGGCTCAGATTAAACAAACTCACACGTGTTTAATCACTCCTGGTTCTATTCTAAAATTTCTCTTTGATCAAGTCACCCAAAATCACAAAACAAAAATGGCACAAAGCAATGGTTTTGAAGACATCGGTATCATCAACCGACCACCAAGATTGGTGTCTGGAGAAGACTACGACATGTGGAAAAATTGCATGGAAATTTTTTTCTGCTATCAGGAGTACGGAATGTGGAAATCCATCAGGGATGGACCCTACATTCCCATGGTGGCATCTGCTGACTCTAGAGGACCATCAGTTCCAAAAGATCCCTCCAAGTACTCAGAAGAGGATAGAAAAAAGATGGAGGTGGACTTCAAGGCACTAGGAGCTATCCAAATGTGCCTTCCAAATGAAGTTTTTCATAACTTCAGAAGTTACAAAACCGCCAAAGAGCTCTGGGAGGCTCTTGAGAAGATGTTTGCTGGCTCAGAAGAAGTCAAAGAAAACAGAAGGGACATCCTGAAGCAGCAGTACGAAAACTTCATATGGAAGAAAGGTGAGTCCCTAACTGTTTTATATAACAGATTTACTTATCTTGTAGGTGAGCTGCAGTGCTCAAAGGTGAAACTGGTGAATGAGGATATTCTCAAAAAGTTCATCAGGTCTTTACCTAGCTGCTGGACACTCTACACGGTGTCCATTAGAAGAACTGAGAATCTAAAGACTCTCCAAATGACTGAGCTCTTCGGTATGCTGAAGACTTATGAGCTTGAAATGATTCAGGCAAAAGAACGAAGCTCAAGCTACCAAACAGCTTCAACATCCACCACCACCTCCCATAGTCACACATCCTCAAACTCCTACCTCTAAAACAAACACATCACCATTTCTTCTTCAAGCTCCTTCTCAAGCCTCAACCTCCGCTGCTTTTGTTTCTGAAAACTCAAGCAACATGTACTTTATCAAGGAGGATCTTGAGTGCTTCCATCTAGATGAGCTAGAAGAAATGGATATACAGCACTCCTATGCCATGCTCTCTATAAGAGCAAAAAGGTTCTACTTTAGAACCGGAAGACCCATTCCAAGCAACAGCTCCAACACCAGAGTTGGCTTAGATAAAAGTAAAGTGAGATGTTACAACTGTAACCAACTGGGTCATTTTGCTAAAGAATGCAAGGCACCTAGGGCAAACCCTGCTGAGGATCGAACAAGACAAAGCCAACCTAGCCAACCTAGACAACAGCAACAAGTTACTCCTCCAGCTTAAACTGTAGCTTGTGCAGCTGTTGGAACATCTGACTTTGACTGGAGCTTCCAGTATGAAGATCTGCCTGCTAACAACCAAGCTCTTATGGCAGACACAACCGAGATACCGCCTCAGGTATATGAACATCTATGTTCCCAAGCATGTATTGATAAGGATTTAGGCTACAGAAAGCATAATCAAAACCTCATAGATCAAAATGAAGAGTTTCATCAAATGAAATCTGAATTCAAAAAGGTCGAAGACAGTTACAAAGATAAAATTAACTGCCTAAAGAAAGAGATTTCATCATTAAAACATGAACAAACCAATCTTGAAACTCAGATTGATGATCTACTGGCCAGATTAAAAGCTACCAGAGCAGAATTGGCAGAACAAAAAGTTCATGTCGACAAATATGAATTTGCATCCAAAAAGCTGCAGACTTTTGGATGCTCAAATTCATGAAAAGGTAAAGACTGGTCTGGGGTATCATACTGAACAATATCAAGCCGTTGCACCTCCTGCTGACTACGTTGCCATCCATGAACCAAGCTTCAATCTTGAAAATATTGATATGGCCAACAGAAATCTTGATCCTTCTAAGGATGAACCTTTGGTACAAGAATGCACTACCTCATCAGAGTCTGATTCAACTTGCTCAGACTCCACTGAAACAAGTGAAGCTTCATATTTGGTACAAGAATCCACTACTTCATCTCCTCCTGCCCCTAAAGTTATTCTGACTAAAGATGAAGTCCCCATTATCCATTCAGCACCAGTACCAGCCATTTCAGTACCAGTTCCTACACCATTCAAACAAATCAAAATTAGCTATCCTCCAGAAGGTAGGAAGCTAAATACTGAAAAGGGCCAGTCCTCATCTTCAGACCAGCCAAGGAAGGTGTTTGACATATGTCATGCGCCTGGAGAAAGGGTTCCATATGTTCAAAAGACATTGGAAGAAGCTACTTTTGAGCACAACAAAGCTCACCCTTGGAATTTCAAAGACCTTTTCAAAAGAAAGGATTATGTGTATCTTTCAAGGGATAAACTGGCAAAATCATGTTTTGTCTGTGAAAAATATAACCACAATGCCAGCACCTGCTTCTACTACCTTCAGCAGCAAAGAAACCTCAAGCAACATGCTTTTAAGAAGACAAAGTAGAACAAACAGGTAAGAAGTTTTGAAGCTAAGACAACTCAATTCAGAAAATCTCTTTCTCCACCAAGGGAACAGTTCTCAAAACCTCAACAATCATGCATCATCTGTGGACAATCAGACCACTTTCCTGCAAATTGTAAGTCTAATCCTTTCAATCAGATTCTTCTTCCAACCCCAGTTATACAAAAGCATATCGGCAAGGTGAAGAAGGATAAGCATACATCTGTTTCTAAGCCATCAGCAGCCAAAATAACTGCTGCTGATTGAGTAAAGCCCAAGCAACCAAAAGGAAATCCTTCAGCAGCAACAAAGTCTGCAGCTGCTCAAGTAAAACCATCAGCAGCAACAAAATCTGATGCTGATAAGCCAAAATCCTCAGATACAACATCTGCTGCTGAAAAGACAAAAAGAGCTGGAAAACCACCAACTCAACAATGGAAGGTAAAGAAACCACCAAGAATCATCATCGGTTCAGTTTAGTGCGTCTATCCTTTGATGTAAATATGCCTGTCTTATGTTGTAAATAAAAGTTATAACTCAGCAACATCCTTTTTGCTGCTGACAGGTCTAATTTTCAGCAGCAAAGAATTTGCCCCTGACTGCTTTAACTTATCAGAAGGAACAAGTTTCCTGTAGATAGCTTTAAGGCTGTCATGAGCAACATTCTTGCTGCAGATCATTGCATCTATCAGCAGCAATTAAGTCTGCTGCTGACAAACTTAACCTTCCGCAGCAACCAAAGTTGCAGCGGACAGGCTTATTTATCCACAGCAAACAATTTGCTGCTGATGGATAAATTTAAGTCCAAATTAACTTTTACCCGCTGTAAAAGATATTAACGTCAGTCTTTACCATGACTGCCTCGGTGTATTACAGCTGTAACAATAAAAAGTAAATAAAGTTGTACTGTACAAGTCATTTTGCTTTTTCTCTCCTCTGTCGTTATAAGAACAAATCAAATTTTCTTTACCACCTCTTCACATTCAATTCAACCCTAAGTCCCCACCACATTCAAAGCTCTCCATATTCTCCATATTCTCAAGTCTCCACCATACTCAAACCATCCCTCCAAAATCAAATGGTTATGGCAGATATCAACAACCCATATGACAAGTTTTCCCCATACCATAACCTAACAGCATACCTCACCAAAGGAAAGAAATCCGAAGGATTTAATGATATGATCGATTTCTTATGTCGATCAAAGATCTACTTTGCCCTCACCACCAACCCTACCATATATATCCCTCATATGGAGGATTTCTGGAGTACCGCCGTCTACTCTACCGAACAGGGGATTCCCCAAATCAAAGCCAAAGTAGACGGCAAGGATATCACCATCTTGGAAGCCACACTCAGAAAACATCTTAAGCTTCAAGATGAGGGAGTAGCGATCTCATACTCGAAGGACGAATATATGAGGACCTTTGTCTCTATTGGATATACTGGAAATCAGACCGAGTATACGATCGAGAAGGCGCTGATGGGCCCTCCATGGAAGTATCTCTTCCACACTCTTCTCCAATGCATATCTCAGAAGAGGAGTGGATGGAATCAGGTGAGCTCTGCACTTGCCTCTGCCTTCCATGGTATGGTCACTAACCAAGGCTTCAACTTTGCACACCTCATCTTTGAGGGTTTGAGATATAACCTTCAAGAGGGTGCAAAGCAGCAATTTTTTATGTACCCAAGATTCTTGCAGGAAGTTTTCAATCAAGAACTAAAAGAACTTTCAAAACCTGCAACAATCTACATCATGTTGGGTCATAAAAATAACATTTTTCAAAGCATGAGGACTATTTCCAAAAAGTTCTCGGGGGTCAATGTTCCATTGTTATCTACAATGCTGAACATACAGAGTACCCCGGGTGACAGTTCAACAATCCCAGCTGATACTGATCCCACACCCTTCTCCTCACATCTTGAACAATAATCTGCTTCTACCATTCGAACCCCTAGTGCATACTACTAAGGATGCACAGGCACAAAAATTACTTACACCTCTTTTGGATGTTATCGTTCAACCGGAACACAGGGCCCCGGTTGCAACAACTTATACTAGAAAAGGGGTAAGAGAACTCCTTCTTCTCTTGCCTCCAAGACCTAAATCCAACCTAACAGCCCTCACTCAGAATCCCAACATTCTGGTGAGAATATCAGCCCCCTGAGCCCTTTCTTTCTCTTCTGAACTTAAGTGCTGAGGAACCTGATCAAGATGATGTACCTTCTCGAACTACCACCATCTCGGAGGTACTGACTGATCTTGCTTCCAACACACCTATCCCAAGTTCTTCTACCCTGAAGGTACACTCTAGGAGTTATGAAAGAGTGGATGTGGAAGAGGCTGTCACTACTGTTGGTCCATCAAATGACCAGGAGGACAGTGACAACATTGCTAAGACCTCAACCATGGCAACTCACAGTGAGGATGCTTCCTTGGAAACTCCCTTCACTAAGAGGAATCCCAGGCGCCAAGAAACCATGGGTAATGGGGATGAACAGGCTAGGCCTAAGGCCCCATCTAGATCCAAGGATTCCACAACTGTGGATGAGGACAGACTGAAACTTCATAACCTGGAATTGACGGCCAGGGTAGCTATGCTAGAGGCTGAAGTGTCCAAACTAAGACACCAAGTCTCTATGCATGAAGCCCATCAATGCCCAATTGTACCTTCTCCCTCTCTTGTATCAGTGGGCACCCAAACTAATGCTTATTTGTCCACTGATGCAACCAAAAAGGGGGAGATGGTCCCAATGGAGGAGGACAAAGACAGTCTTGATGACTGGATTCAAGAGCAGGCTGTTTTTCAAAGTACACTTTTCAAGCCAGCTTTTGTACAGGTCCATGACTTGCCAGCTTCAGATAACGAAGAAGAGGAAACAACTGAAGACTGGAAGTTAGTCGTCAGGGATATTGATGAGGTGCTGAATGAAGCTGAAGACAAAGAACAAAAATATACAGCTTTCAGCATCCTCCCTGTAGCAGCAGCCATCATAAGTCAATCCATTACCCCCCCAACTCTTTCAAACTTCATAAAAGCTAGAATTTAACTCCATTCTAGCTTGGGGGTATGATGGATCAGCTGATAGATTTTGGATTGGATGGGAGTTTAGTGGAGTAGAAGAGCTAAACTAGAACTCTCTCAATGCCCTCCAAGTCCTACAACTGTATTTAACTAACTGCATCAACACTTCATCAGATCTCTCAGCAGAACTTGCCATTGGCAGGTTCTATGACTTGATGGAGGATAATCTACCCAACTTTGAAAGACTCATACAAACAGCAAAACGGGTAGCTTATCCTGAATCTTCGGCAGCAGCAGAAAGAAGACTGACTCATAGAAGACTTGAAATTATAAGGAGGAGTCTTCTCACTAAAGAAGAAATTTGCTGCTTAAGAAGATTTCTGTACTCCTT